>CAJINV010000005.1:3826917-4366825 GCA_905178155.1 Amoebophrya sp. A120
TTCTCGGCCTTTCGGCCCCTTCTCGGCCTTTCGGCCCCTTCTCTGCCTTTCGGCCCCTTGGCCTGTCGGTCGTTATTCAGCCTTTCGGCCTCTCGGCTTCTCGGGCTACCGCTTTCCTGATTCTCGTTGATCGACACACTGTGGCGACATAACCTGCCAACTTGTAATTTTAATTGCTGGAGGAAAGCAATTAGCTTCTTCGGGCAATAACCTTCAGCAATGGGAATCGGAATCCTCGATAAAAGCAACAAGAAGAGAAGATGAGTAACTACTATTGAACTGCAACTCCCACGAAATAAACAACATCATGTACCGACAGGCCCCGCACTCGGTTGCGTGAGCCCCGCGCGGATGATTTGCTGCGAAGTTTCCTTCTCGGTTGTATCTTGGTACATACTTGGGGCGTGCGTCATTGTGTGGCTGAGCTCGAGCTATGCAAAGACATCATCCCCTCGCCCCACCATCGTCGCGAATGTGACGAGTAGTAAATAACAGCGCTTGACTTACACTTAATTTCCCTCTCATGTCCTGCCCCATTGGCGAAAGATATTCAAGTGGCGCCCCGATTTCATTCTTTTTATTCCTAGTAATTTGCGGAGTAATTGCATTGTATGTGGCGAAAACATCAGTGCATTCGTATCGTCCGGTGCGTTTATTTCTCTATCAAGTGCTGCTCCGTCTGCGATGCAAATGTTTAGGCGAAGGAAGAATTAGCTCGCGTATCAGCGTTGGCGAATGCAATAAATTGAACGAAGTGACGTTGAGACCGGCTCCAATTTCGTGCGGCACAAACGGGGGCGGAGACGGACTTGTCCGCCGCGCTGCCAAGTCCGGCGGGTCCCCGTAGTACAAATGCGAAGTCTTCATGGGCTGTTTGTGATTGTGGATTGTGTAAATATCGAACCTTTCCTCCTTGCCGCTAGTCTCTTCTAATTGAGTCTGACTGTGACTTGTCTTTCTTCTTACTAGAATCCAGAATTCGTTCTTATTTAGATAAACTTTTCAGCCCCCAAAGCTGGTGGTGCACGCGACCAGTTCTACAGAATGGCGACAGTCTTGACACAACCGCGCTGGCGCTGCGTGCTACCCGCCCAGAAGTCGCCCATAATAAATGGATCCAATGCAACACAGGCATCCAACATTTATACTAATTGCAGTGCCGTATGTGGAAGCGCCGTATGGCTGAATCAGCACTAATTTCATGCAGCATGAGAGCTATTTCATCAAAAACACGCGACCAACTAGCATATCTGTCGTAAAACAATTGCGGCGTACCGTCTGAAATTTGTTGCTGCTCCGCGGATCCCGCACTCGAAGACTGGCCTCTCGGGAGCCAAGTCGGGGCCCTGGTTCACCTATCCGCAGTGTTTCGACACCCGCCTCTTCGATCAGTTTGCGGCCCGACGCTTCGGCGAAGTGGCCCTGCAGACGAGGCTGTGCGGGGAGCGGCGCCCGGCTGGTGGCCTCCATAAGATGGTGCTGCGAGAGTCCTCCTCCGCCCGGGGGTAGAATTTGTCCTCCCCCTCGCTCCGGACTCAGGCTGCGCTGCGTGCGGGGGCTGAGGCTTCGCATGCTCGACTCCCCGAGCAGCGAGCGCGTGTGCAGGCTGGGCTCGTCCGTGGAGGTAGCGGAAATGCGGCTCATGCTGTAAAAGTTGCTGGAAACGTACGCGTATGCATTGCAAAAGTATCGTATTCGTACTGCAATCATGCATTACAAATTTTCTTGTCAAGTCAAATCCGCATTACAAATTTTATTTCTCATGCTAAGAAAATTTGTAATGCATTTATACGAGTACGATACTTTTGCAGTTCATAACGCGTTCAGATTCCGCCGGACTTCTTCGGAGGTCCGGTACCGCTTCGGGCTCGACTTCGGACTGGCTTTTCGGATGATGGCACTCGTCCGGGCCCGCTTCTGCAGCGCCGCCTCAAAGGTTTCAAAGCCCTTATAAAACTCCTGGTACATCTTTCGCTGGTCGTCGGCCGTCATCTCCCCGCTGCCGCTGGTGTGCAGCACGCTCATGAGCGAGCGTTGCTGGCCCGACCAATGCTTGCCGGCCCGGTTCTCCTGCCGGATCATGCGGTCCAGCGCGTCCTGGTAGAGCCGTTCGTACATATCAAATGAAAAAATGTCTGGGTCTGGAACATTGCGAGATTTGTCATGCTGATCCGGCATGGCCCTTAAATCTGTATTGCGTGGCCACAAACAGCCTCTCTCGCCTGTCATGCAAAAGCGCAGTTTCTCATGCGGAATACGCAGCGCAGAAGCACGAAGCAACAGCAACTTGTCATGCTTGGCGGCGCATTACAGTGCATTTCTTATTGACTGACTTGCATCACAAGTTTCCAGATCGACATTTTTGCATTTCATAGTACACCTTGCGGATCGACTTCGCCCCGAACAGGAGGTTGGTGATCCCGCTATCCTTCAGGGCGGCGTCGATCAGGTTGTTCTTCACGCCCGCCTTGCTCAGAGCCTGCTTCATATCGGTAAACTTCGACTGGAGTTCGGTGACCGCGGCCTCGAGCTTTTTCGCGTACACTTCCTTCTCTTCCAGATCCGCCCGAAGCTGTGCGACCAACTTCTCCAGCCGCCGGATCTGCTGCGTCTTCGGGTCCACCTCCACGCGGGTGGCCTTCTGCATCAGAAACTGCTCCTTGCTCTCCTTATCCACCACCACACGCGTGTTGCCCTCTTCGGCCCCCACCACCTCGAACCGGTCCGCGTTGCGCCGCATTTGCTCCGGGTTCAACACCTGTTCGATAGTAAGCTCCTGCGCCACCGGCTCGCCGTTCTCGTTCAAGATCGGATTGTCCTCGATAGGGACGTACACGTTGCGCTTCTCCTGCACTTTGTTCTGGACTTTGTAGCTTTGACCTGCATATTCACAGAAACATCAAGGAAAAAGATTTATTGAGAAGAAGATGCGTCCAGAATTCGGCGCCGCGAGCTCATGATGTAAGTAGTAGATCCGGGTCAAGTTGGAGAAACGAACCTGAAACAGAACAGAGCCGGCACGAGGAAAAAGAAGTGCAGTCGGCTTTTTAAAAAATATCGGCGTGAAAATGTTGAAAATGCACCATCCCCGACGGAGACTGACGACGCTAGAACAAGCCGCTCACTACGATATTGAGACCTGGCTCTCTGACTCTGTCCGCTGAGGATCATACCAAGCAGTAGTACTTACGTACCTATACTACACAACTCGTACAAAATGAATCCGTTTATTGACACCTCGCTTCTTGTCGTCCACGCCCGCGTAAGTAACCTCGCCCTGGTCGTTGCCCAGGTCTCGGAACGCCCACTCGCGGTCGGACTCGGAGCTGTGCGCGCCGCCGCTGGGCGCTCCCGCGCTGAGGCGCCCCACGCTCGACGCCGGCTTGGAGTAGGGTCGACTGCCCCCCTGGCTGCTGGCCGCGCCGCGACTCCCCGGCTTACTGCCCGACGACATGCTGTGCGCGTACGGTACGCCGGCCACCTGCCGCGCCACCTCCAGCGGGCTGTCTCCCTCCAGGGGCAACATGGCCTCCGGGACGGGGACGGTGCCGGGACGCATCTTTTTCACCGCCGTCAGCTCTTCCGCGTCCGGGTGCGCGTCCACAAACACCCAGGTGCGTTTCTCCACGATCTTGCGCTGTACGCGAAACTCCTTACCGGTCTCCACCTCCGTGATTTTCGCGACCTTGTCGTCCACCTCTTTCATCTTGTAGCCGCTCAGGCCCTGCACCCGCACCTCGCGCGGTTCGCTGCGGGCGTTCATCGGGGCCTCATTCGGGAATATCCACTCTTCCTCGCTTTGTTCCAGGCCGCGCCGGCTACCGCCGAATGCGCTCTTCTCGCGCGACGGCAAACGGGAATTGTCCTACAGTTTTACAATCTTTTAGTTTTGCCGTGTGTTGTAGTTGTCTCAAACTCGTCGAGTTTTCATTCCTACAGCCTGAAGAAGAAGAACCAGTGCGGGATACAATCGAGGATATAATGTTCCCTGCTCGGTATAACTATAATAGCACGCGGCGCTCGGCGACCGATACTTCTGCAAATCAAGTAGTTCCAGTAGTTGTGTACCGAATCCATGGGGCCTCGGTACTGGTCAATGTTGTCCAGGTCGTCCGGCGAAGACATTGCTCGGGACGAAGGCGACACATCTGGAGAAACTTGCGCGGCCGGCATCGCGACGCCCGCCGCACTAGCCTTTTCAGCCTGAAAATTTCATTTTATTAACCGAATGTCTTGTCGCACGATCAGAGCCGCGCCGGCTCTTATCATTTTTGTCTTCAATGTTACGATCATTTGAGATAATGCGCACATAGAGCTGAAAGCGACAAATTTTCCTGTCACGTTTGTACCATTTCCCCCATACGTTCCTCCATTTTCGCCATCTTCCCCTCCAGCTTGGAAGCGTCTTTCCTTGCTTGCGCCGCGTCCTTCTTAGAGGCCGCCAACTCGGCAAGCAGCCGGTTGATTTCGTTCTTCAGGTCCATGTTTTCGCCCTGCAGCATGTCGACAGACTGCTCGAGGCCATCAACCTTGTCGCGCAGCAACGAAGACTCCGCCTATCAAATGCAAAAATGTCTGGGTCTGGAATGTTGCTTATCATGCATATTTTGTATGACCCAGGATGTCTGTAATGCACGACCTAGCATCACAGATTTTTAGAGAGCCTCCTGTTCCCTACTCCGCATGACAAATGCCGTCCCCGCGTAGCACAAACTAGACTCCTCTTGCTGGTCACGCAATACAGATTTTTTTTAGAGTCCAAAGTTAGCATCACAAGTTCCAACCTTCCAGACCCAAACATTTTTGCATTTGATACCGCCTCCATTTTTGCCATCTCCTGAACGGCGAAATCTGGGAGGCCTCCGTCGGCGCCCGTGCCTTTCGCACTGACTCCTTTTCCGGTTGAGGATGAGCTTGCCGGACGGGAATCTGCCGCCCGCTGTGCGGTGTCGGCCTGTTTCACAAGTTGAAGTTTGCAGGTAACACATTCTATCTACAGCACGTAAGACTGAATCTATTACGTACCATGAAATACTCAGCGACAGCAACCTCCTCGTGCGTCACCAGTAAGAGTAACAAAAATATGTACAACATATATATCGATATGATGCTCGAGGGCGGCAATTCTGAGCAACGACCGACCACTGCTATTACAACCAAGAAATTAAGCCTCTTACCATTCATTTCATCCATTACATGATGAGCAGGGAGTAGTAAGTGAAGATTTTTACTTACGTACCTTCATCGCGCCCATGCGCTCGATTTCCTTCTCGGCAAGCTTGAGCTTCTTTTCCAACTCCCGCTTCTCCCGCAGGGCCTGCTCGGCCTGCGCTTTCAGGGTGGCGATTTGCTTTTTCAGGTCCTCGGCGCTTTCCTGGTCGTCCACGGGCATCATGGCCGCCACCACGGCGTTCTGCCCGCTGCCGGTTTCCTCCAACTTGCGAATCTTGTTCTCCAGCGCGAGCTTTTCCTGTTCGGTGGTCCGGAAAAATTCTTGTAGGTGCTTTATCTTATCTTGTAACGCCTGGATTTGGTCGAGGAATTCGGCATTCCCACTCGTCCCCTTTAACGCCGTAATCAGCTTGTCGCGCTGGGACAAGGCAAGCTCCGCATCGTCCTGAAAAAATTTGTTGCTTCAACGTGAAGATGATCATAGCGATGAAACAACTGAAGAGGCAAATGCCGATCTTTTTCTACTTATTTTTTCCTGCAATTGCACGGAGGACGGAAGCCCCGCAAGTCGCGTCTTGGCCAGCTATGTACTAGTTCAAGCCGACTGATATAAATTGCGAATACCCTACTAACAATTTGACAGAGACATGAAGTTCTACACGGATATTAGATCATGCAGGTTGTGGACAAGAATTGGACTGTCAAACATTCATCCGATTCATCCGAGGGATATTGTGAATAATCAAATCAATAAAATACCTTCTGCTTAGACATCAAGTCCAACTTTTTCTGCAGGCTGTCTCGCTCCTGCTATGAAAATGCAAAATCCCCCTAGTACCCATATTCGAACAAAGTGATTTTTCTGTTGCGGAGGTATGAGCGTACACAAATTCACGCGTAGTTTTGCAAGAGGGCTATGGCACCCAACGATCCGTAATGAAGATGATCGAAGGCAAGTTATTGTCGACGTGCTACTCATCTGCCCAGTTTTTAGCCTACCCGCACAGACCGAGCGTCTTGCTCCTGCGCGCGACTCCAGAGGGGATGCGCCCCCTCGTCCTTTTGCACTTGACTATTTGTAAGAGAAACTTTATACGAACAGGGGTTTTGACTTCGAGGGAATTTCTCCTTCGCGGATACCCTCTGCGCGTTCACGAGGTTCTGCACGGTTTCGCCCATAACCTGCTTCATGGCCTGGCGACCCGACTGGAATGCTGATTTCAGCCGGTCGCGGAGGAACTCCTTCAGGAGCTCTTTCTGGGTGTCATCCAGGTTCAACCACACCTCGCTGTTGATAAAGCTGATGTCGTCAGGCCCGCAGAGCTGCGCGAGCATGGCTTCCACCGCGGCTTTTTGGCTGGTGGCGTCTTCACTCATGAACCGCATCTGGTCCTTCATCACGTTCACAGTCTGGAAGTACTCCTTCCTGACCTCCCCGAACACGGCGTTGTCCTTCGCGTCGACCTTTCGATTTTGGAACGCGTAGAACAGCGCCTCCCGGAGCGCTTCCAGCTTGCCCTCCACCAAGGCTTCGACGAGAAGCAGTGTCGTATGGAGAGAAAAAAGTTTGACACAGTCATTAACTTCAACTTGCAGGTTTTGCATTACAAATTTTTGTAGCATCACAGCTTTCCTCTGTATTGCAGAAACACTAGGGAAAATCCTTATGAAGTGTGGCTGTGATGCATTTTTACGCATGACTGAGAGTTTTGTATTGCGAAAATGCGCATGAGTGATCGTGACGAACTTTTTTTCTTTGATATGTCGTGAACCAGGTGTAGTCGGTCAGAATGGAGAGCATCAGGTTCTTCGGAGCGCCAAAGGAGTACACCATTCGGGCGCCCCAGTACTGAATCATCTCGGCGATCGATACTTCGGAATCCAGTGCAAAAGTATCGCACTCGTATAAATGCAAGTCTTGCATTACAAATCTTTTTCTTAAGGTAAATCCGCATCGCAAATTTTATCTCTCATGCTGTGGAAATTTGTAATGCATTGATACGAGTACGATACTTTTGCAGTTCATATTCGGAATCCAGGAACGAGTGGAGCTGCTTTTGGATTTTCATGGGAATGCGGATCTTGAACAGCCGCCACTTTTGCACCCCATACCGGTTTGGATGGAAGTAGTGGGCAAAGGGGCGAAAGTTTTCCAACTCCTCGCCCACCGGAATGTCCTTCTCCTGCCCGCGTTTTCTCCAAGGGAAAAGCAGTAGACCCATACAACCGTATCAGCCAAGATTTGATGTAGCACGCAGCTTTTTGTCTGCTCAGCATAACGAATCTTCTCGGCACCTCTTTGGCCCGTTAGCCGTTTTGCATGACAGGGTTCGAAGCAGCTTCTTGTGCCATAAAAACAGCAAAAATACAAATTCATTTTTGCTTTTTGGTCGGGGTGTAAGTACTTCTTCCCTGGAGGATATCCTTCGTCAAGATTTGGATTTCATCCTTGGTAAGGCCGCGGTCCTCCTCGATCATGAATGGCTGCGAGAGGTGTGGTCGCTCTCTCCGCGGGCTCGTGTCGATAATTGTGTTGGGCTCCCAAGCTGGGGCCCCGCGGGGACCGGGCGACGAGGGCATGACTTTGTGCGATATTAACTACCACCCGATATTAATTTCGGTCGACACAATGGGAAAACCACTACAGACCTGGATTAGAGAGCAGCATGGTCCGTGCTGTTGTCCTTCGGCGCGATGCTGCGGCTACTGTTCAAGTTTACGATTTCTATATTTTTCGACTTGTAGTAAGACAACAGGCTCGCAACGAATGGATTTCGCAGCTGCGTCAGCTTTTAGTCTCCCTTTTCAGTGGCAGTGCGAGTGCCAGTGCCCCGACTTTGCCACCCTTTTTTGCATTAACAAAAAAAAAGCTACTGAAGATTTTGTTGGAGTAAGTCATTTATACGATATAGGGACGTATCTGCTGCTGCTGGAAAACTGCCAAGCATGGCCGTATTTGTACACTTTCGAAGCGAAACGAACCTCCTACAACGCGATGCTATTGTTCTTTTTTCAAACAAACGAGCGAATAAGACGAGAGCGAGAGTGGGTTCGATTTTTTACCACGAATAGCTTCTTTTTTTTTATTTTCCCAGTCGATTTCTTGCCCCGGTAAATCAAAATGAAGTTGCCCACATTTCAATGTCGCGAACAGACGAGGTTGGCCCGTGGTCAAAAGGATTAGGTGATGCTACATACCGAGTAAAGTGAACATCCCCATTTCCTACAAAAACAGACGCACGCAAATTTCTCTGCTCACATGAACACATTGAAGTTGCGAAGAGCTCCGTGTGATTCTTCGACCGGCTAAGCACTTCAGACAAAATCGAATTCAAAGCAAGTGGATTGTGAAGAGTACGAAACTGATGTTTTTCTTCGACGAAGTTGTGTTGCGCTCGCATAATCCAGTTTGCTCGTCCTTGTATGTAGTACTAGTGCTTTAAATGATGAATCAGCCTCCGAGGGAGATTGCACTCGTAGAAGTGATGACAGCAGCTACAACCAGCTTGCTGGTAGATCATACATCAACTACCTCGAGATAAACATATGCACATGGCAAAACTATTGTGGAAGTAGACTATTGTACAAAAACTTCGTATATGATTTTTCCCGCACCAAAATTACTGCTCTGAAGCATTGACACATCTTCCTCTCAGCGGTTCCACCTGCCGCTGAGCGCATCGCACTCTGCCAATGCCTGCAACCAGGCCTCAGCCGACGGATTGGCATTACCCGCGACATTGCTAGAAGAGGCAAAGATCGCAATTACGTAGCCGCTATGCCTTGTAAACATGTCTGGGTCTGAGAGGAAACCGCAGTCGTGTCATGCGGCTTTTGTATGACATGCAAGGTATGGTTTGGGATAAACGCCCTAATATCATCGCTTATTTTGTTTTTGCGACATACCCATTCTGCATGAGAAATCCACCCCCTTCAGCGTGATCAAAAACGAACAGCATTTGGATCTGCTGTTCATGCAGTGCAAATCTTTGGCTCAGCACCCTGAGCTACCATCACAAATGTGCGACATTTTTCCTCGACCCAAACGTATTTCAAAGCATAGCCGCGCCAGTCCAACAACTCAATGGTCCCCCGGTAGTGACCCCGCACCGCCCGGCAGTTTCCAAGAGGCGCGAACGGATAAATGGCCTCCGCTTTGATCGCGGCCTGGTGCTGCAACTGCTTGTAGTACTCCTCTGTACCCGCACCACCATTTGCGCCACCTGCTTCCTCGTTCTTTCTTGCCTCATTTTTGTTCTCGCTCTGGATCGTGCGCAGCAGCAAGACTCTTGCCTTCCGAAAATGCTCCAAGTTTGCGAACTGGAAGAGCCGGCCGTCGCGCAGCAGCACGAGATACACCTCTCGGTTTACCAGCAGGGCCGGCGAGACCTGCTCCAGATAGCCCTCCAGAGTAATGTCTGGGTTGCTTGGAAAAGCAACGGACAGTGGCGGAAAGTCGCTATCGGTCACGTATTTGCCCGACGCAACCGGATAGTAGTGCTTTTGCTCCTCGGAGTCGTCGAAAAGGCTCCCGAACCAACCGTCACCTGGAAAAATTTATTTTGGCAGCAAGGTCGACGTCCTAGCACTACTCGTGGGGGCAGCCAGTATGGCAGCTCTGCATGTTGCGAAAAATAACACTATCATCCGGTGAGGCGGGAGGTTCACAGAATACTCATTTTCATGTACATAGTCCACTGCGTTTGTTGTACTAGGTTTTCAACATCACCTGCAACATCACGACTTCGCATGTGAAGTAAAAATGCCGACGCAGCTGCACGGAGCAAGAAAGTAGCTGTACACCCGCAACATCAAGACAATGAGAAAACAATAAAAGTCTATGTGAAATAAGGTATATGCGTATCAAAATACAGGCCCGGCCGCAGCAGCGGTTGCTATCTGGACTTGGAGGCGGTCTGCGCAGCATGCCGCCGCCCTTATAGGCAATTTCTAGGACGTTCTCGGGCGTAAACCGGGTTTTCGTCTCCCGGACGAGGTTCAGCATGGGCACCTTCTCCGGGCGACTCGTGTGCACCTGCGCCGCGGCGCGGATATCCTGTCGCGGTACGCGGTAGTTCCAAAACGCATGCTCCCCTTGATGTTCCGGGCCATTACCATTTCCGGGCAGACGGCCGCTGCTTGGCTGCACGTTGCGTGCCGGGCTCTCGTCGATCCGCCGCTGGATTTCCGACTTTGGCCGGAACACAAACTCCTGCGCAATCGGGGGCCCCGTGTCGGTTTGCTCCTGGTAGTTCTCCTCGTCGTTGTAACCGATTGCGGATATGATTGCCGACGCGTTGCGGGGCTGCGTCGCTCCTTTCGGGGCCGGGAACGGGTGGCCGCCTGTCGTGGTCACCATCGCGAGGAGCGACGATTGCTTTCGTACTACTGAAGGGCACTACTCGTGAAAATAAGTTGTTCACAATTTTCAAACCAACGCGTTAAATGTACACGGAAGGAACTTCTAATACGGAACTAGAACAAAGAAAGTCAAGCTCTGAGACGGTTCGCGGAGGATCGAGAGGACTCTTGATGCAGCTAACCTCCGACTGATGAATTTCCTATTGATAAGTTTTCTAGCTCAACATCTAGGACAACTAGTAGTACTTAGGCGTTCTCCGGGGACGACCTGTCTGGCGCTTGCGTCAGGAAAGAACGAGATCGGCAACTTAGCAGAGTCATGAAGATGATAAGTATCTATGCATAGTAACTTAGAATAATCTTTACCGCGGTCCACTATTTTGTGCAGCGTTGGCAAGAGGTCTTTTCGAGTGGACCTGTTGCGTTTCTACTGCGAACTGCGGACCAACGAAGGACGAGGGCGGATCGATCAGGACGAATCAACGTGGACGGATCAACGAGGACGGATGGATCAACGAAAACTAGAGGAAACAATAGGTTTAAAAGTTTTCGAACGTTGGAACGAGTCGGAGGACGAAGCTCAGAACGAAATAATACAGAGGGAATGCACAGAACGACGCTTCAGCTTGATTCTAGACATGGTATTTCTATTGTCGTTGCTGCCAGTTTTGAATAAAGTTCTTCGCAAAAAATTCGTTCTTTCGATCTGACACGAAAGTTGTAGAGGTCTTTACCGTAATAACACCGAGACGAGGACGACTCCGAAGTTAGAAAATAAATCGGAGACAGAAGAGAACAAACTGTAGTTTGACCACAAGCTGCTCCGACAGAGGAAGTCAGTCTCCTTTGCCGCAGAGAGCACAACAGATTGGTTTTCGGCGGTCCAACAGCCTGCCTTTTCTTTAAAACGGTACCTTGTCGTACGGGTCGATCCAGTTGATCACCTTCACGTCGGGCGTTTGCCCGACGACCAGGTCGACATCCACGCGCTTCGGCATCGGGTTGCGGCGATCGCGAGATGGGAACGCGGACATCATCTCTACTTCCACGTTCTGTCGGCGGACCCAGTCCTGCGTGCTTTTCCAGCCCCGGAAGTCCTCCGCTAGTTCGTGGACCGCATCGTCGCCGTCTCCCATCTGATCCCACCCCACGCTGACGGCATACGCCTGCGCCTTCTTTTCAGCCATTCGCGCGGCCCGGTCGATCTGCTTGCGACGGGTGGAGGAAAGGCCGCAGGTGCGAAGAAAGTAATTTTCGCCAAAGTCCTCGACTACCCTCTCCACGGTTTTTTCCTTGAGTCGGTACCGCTCGCTGATCCGCGGGATGGTGAATCGAACCGGGTCCCAAGTGTGCAGAAAAAACAGGTACTCGCGGAAGGCGTATAGCGAGGGAAAATCCCCCCTCCTAAAAACGTCTCTTGTGATCCTGAGTTTGTGGAAAAGTACACAAGTCAGTTTGTATTGCGTAAAAGGCAGGCGAGTGCTTTGCGTCAAATTATGTTGCTGTTTGGCCTGTTGCGTGGACAGTAGTCATGCCGAACAGGTCGTGTGACTCTACGCACTACATCGTCCAGTGGCATGCTACAAAGCGATTTGTGTGCTACACAAAGAAATCCGCGACGTAAGTTTCCCACTTCAATTTGACTAGGAGGGATCTTTTCCTGACGATAAGTAGGGGTCCAGCTTGAGGTGACTCTCGACGTAGATGGGGAACTTTCGCGGGGTCAGCTTGTTCAACCCCTTGGGTTGGAGGTACCGCCAGTTTCTCGCCGTGGACAGTGTCGGGAACCGATTGCCGCTGAAATCCGTGTACGGCTCATCCGCATGACAAAAGCGACCCCCCGTCCCCGTAGACAAAGGAAATTCGATGTCGCGCGAAGTGCAGGCACAACGCACCGTCAGAAGTAATGCTTCTGTCATCGCTCGAGAGAAGCGCCGACTCTAATCCTACGTCGGATAACAACAAATCACTCTACTTCCATTACAGTACCGAAAGCAAATGGCCCCGACCTTTGATAGATACAAGTCTCCGAAACACGGCCCCCTAGTGTTCTTCCAAATAAACAAGTGCTTCGCACTTGTGAGAACATGCACAAGTCCAGCACCGACAACTTCCCTTCGCGAATGGAGACGAGGAGGATATTTCCTCGCGATATGGGTGAAGCGTATCCAGCGTGACGCCGCCTCCGTCCCGGAGCCGCACCCCGACGTCCGAACCGCTTTTGCCCGGGTTTTCCCTCTTGCCCCCGACATCTTTCAAGTCCGCATCCAGGACGAACTTGGTGGCCACGTCAGAGCGAGAGAAGCTGTGCGCGTCAGCGTGCGTTGCCACCGCGTCCTCGCTGCTGAGCTGCTGCCGGACGTTCCAGGGAAGCGGCCCGTGGTCGTCCGCGTGCGGAACCTGCCGTGGCAGAGGACGGAGCTTCGACGACCGAATGTTGCGCGCACTGCAGCGCTGCGCCCCCGCGCCAAGACTTGGACCGCGGGCGGCGAAGTGCCGGGTCTTCCCGCCAACGAGCGCAGCCATTCTTTGCGGTCCGGAGAGCAGGTCAGCTCTGTTGCTACGGAGCTGGCCGCGTGAGCGCAGAAGGAGCAACGACTTCTGACAAACAAAACGGGAAAAGTGCATGAAAGAGCGCGCTTCGGAAACTGTGACGCACCAACTTGACCCTTCCCGGGCAAGAGGATTCGAACACTTTAACAGGCACGGAGCCTAGAAAGCAAACGCAATGGCGGCACCAGGTGGCAGCGCCAAGACGGGGGGAATCCGGCAAGCGGGCGCCCCTCGCGGCGGACCGCCGGTGGAAAAACTTCCGCGAGACACGACAGGGGCAACGCCGGCCCCATCCGGTCGCGATCGGCCGCTGCGAAACAGACGCAGGAAACGCTTCACATTACCGATGCTGCAAGCTCCGTTGCGACTTCAAAGGGGCGCGGGAACACCGGAAGCGAAATCATACCCAACGGCGGGCGCCGCCCCTACGCTACGTTAGGGCAGAAGTCCTCGGCCCCCCTCAATACGCGCATCACAGTAGTCTCGATAAGTGGCCACAATATGAACACTTCCGCACTTCGCCGGCGTCATTCTCCTCATTTTTCTAATTTCAACAAAGTTCGAATATTCTCCGTGCTTTGTTTTAGGCTTTTCCAGTACATAAAACGCCCCTAGACTACGTTATTCGCGGCGGGTGGATGCCAGCGCACCTGGGTGGGAATGACAGCGGGGTAGCAGGCGGGAAAAGCCCGCGCTCCGTTATTCGAGGGAGCACGCGGGGGGCCGGGCGGGAAAGCCCAACAAAACAGGCGGCGTTCCCGGACAATAAATAAACTGGGGAAGTGTCCGGGCCTCTAGCGGGTCAGCAGAAGGCGCACGGCTTACATACTGCGCCGCGCCCGCGGCCCGCCGGCGCCGGATAGAAATGGCTACTCGCGCGGGCCCCCGGGCAAGGTATTTGCGACATGCGGAGGCGATGAAAGGGCTTGGCATGCAAGTCCGGTCGGCGCGGCAGCGCATTAGGCTTTGGCCGGACCCGCGCCAAAGCCTCGGGGCAGGGACGGGGGTAGGGGGGGGGGGGGGGGGGGGGGGGGGGGGGGGGGGGGGGCAGGAGGGGGTAGGCGTCCGAAAAAAATGCAAGAAAAACTAGCCTGCCCTGCTGCGGAAAGCAGACGAACCCGGGCCCCGGAGGCTCAATCACAGCCAAGAAGTGGCCCACCAAGGCTCCGCACCCCTATGCGCCTTGGAGGAAGTCGATTAGATCAGCCTAGGTGGATAGCACTTGTAAAGAATCAGTAAAAAATCTGAAAAAATCACATATGATAGAACACTTAAAAAGTATGGACGACTGCTCTGCAGTTGTCTGTGTTTCACATATTGGCGTGCCCTGACTTCATTGATGGGAGCAGATTGCGATTCAATATGTTGTGCTGCCCCCATTTTTGAAAATTGCGAAAAATTTTAAAAAAATGAAATTGGAAAACATTTGTGGATTTCCCGAAAAAGGCGCCAATCAATGTAAGAACATGTATGGAAATTGCATTTTCTTTGAATCTTTTTAGGCAGATTTCCTTTGTACTCGTGTAATATTGTGCATTTTTGGAAATTTCAAAAAATTTCAAAATTTTATAGTCATAGCATAACTCTAAATATGTGGCCAATTAGGTTGCAGACAAGTACAGTCATCATATTGCGTCCCTTTTATTTGATTGACTTGAGTAAATTACCTCCGTACGCGCTTAATTTGCATGATTTTGCAAAATGTAAAAAATTTGAAAAATTTCTAGACGTGGCCCAAAACAGGAAAAAATGCAAAATGTGCCTCATATAATCGAGGACATATGAAGAAACGCGATGCCTTCAGCTGTTTGCAAAGACCGATGTAGTTTATTTGTCAAGTTTTTCTGGGATTTTTTAAAGTGAGAAAATCTTGAAAGGTCAAAAAATTTTCTCTGTGGTGAAAGTCTTCCACTATTCATGCCCGTAGGTATATGATACCGCTTTAAAGAAGTAATTTTGTTGGCTGGCTCCATTTACTGAACTGGATTCCACAAGTTTTGACATAGTTTTTCATATTTTGGAAAATTGGAAAATTTCCAAAATTTTTTAAATGTCGTATATGATGAAGAATATACTAGGAAGGGAACCAGTGGGAGCCCTTGTTTTTGTATAAGTTGCGTTCATTTTGGCCGATAAGAATCAACCAGCCCCAAAGTGGTAGTCTGCTTACTATTTTGGAAAATCGGAAATCGGAAAAACTTACTCAGGGATCTGGATGGTGCCAGGTCTCTGGAGTGCGTTGAAAAAGGCCCCCAAGCGGGCGCTTTCGGCAGGGTTTTGCGACCGCATTCGACCGGCAGGAGCAGACAAAATCCGCGTATCCTCTAAGATCAGGAAAAAAGCAAAAGACTACCAATACGCGGGCCCTGCTCTGGAAACACTGGGAAGGTGCCTTGGCCAGGCCTCGCGCCTACAGCCATGCGACCTCTTTTCATCGACTAGGACTAACTAAAACGGCCGCGCGGGTTTCGCTGACTCTCGTGACCCCCTCAGCATGCGGATGGCGCGGTCTCTTCGCAGCCGCTTTGCTTCGCCTGTGCGCCGCACGGAGGCCGCTAGTTCATGCTCCGCTTTATGAGGCCTCGGCGCCGGCGCGGCGTGGCGCGACATCCCTCCTTTCAAATGGTGGGAAAATCCAAGGCGGCCGCTTCGTTGCGCGCGCAGGCACGCGCCCGGGCGTAGACTAGTGCGGGGAAGCGCCCTAGGCGCAAAGAAGAGGCGGTGGTTCGCAGCTCCGGGTTCTTGCGCTGAGTGCGTCCAGCGCGGGTGGTACTTCCCCGGATGCGGGGAAAACCCTTTCCTCCATCTCGGATTGCACTCCGCCCCGCGGAGAAAATCGCGTCTCGTCGTCCGCCCTCGTAAGCGTCCTTTTTCTGGCCGCTCTCTGTCTTGTATCCTCGCCGGCACTGGTGTTCTCTATGCTGAACAATGGGGACCACGACCAGAATGAAAGGTGCCGCGTAGTGCATTAGGGCGCCGCGCCTCCTCTGTCAAGTTCTCCGCTTTCGCAGCTTCATTAATACTCCAAGGCGCTCCAACCATCTTGCAGATGGCGCTTCTGTTCCGACGGAACATACAATCTACGACTTAGCCACTTCTCGCTACGGTTCCGCTTAAGTAAGCGAGGCAGCCGAACGGCGAGGCGCAGCTCCGCGCCTGTTCTCCTGCTTGGATAGGCTGCGCCTCGTGCTTGCCTGCATTCTTTCGCAAAGGCCGTAAAAGACGAACGACCGCGGGCGGGTGTCGGAGCGCTGCATCAACATCCCCCCCGAGCGCACTACTACTGCTTGGAAGAACGCGATCTGTATCGAGTTGGGGATCACGGTTTGGGAAAGATAAGCACAGGCAAGATTTCCAAGCGGGAACGAAAGCGCAATACCCCATAACTAGCCGCGGCTCCGCTCTGCGCGTTGCGCCCTCTGCGACTATGCCGATTCGCCTCTATTACGAAGCTTGCGCGAAGCACCGGATTGCGCCATACCACGAGAGCGTGAGCAAGAGAGCGCAGCCGGATTGCGCCACCGCACGGGCTCGGCACCCAAACGAGCCGGCGCTTGTGAAAATTGCGACGCCTGGTCCAGACCGCCGCCTCGGGCAAGGCGTTTGTGGGGCGGGAGCGCTTTCCGGGCGGCCTGCGTTAGACGTATAACTTTTAGCATGGCATGACGCCCGCAACGACGCCTAGCTGGCGCGCCACTTGCACCGGTCCGCGCGTACTTGACAAAAGCGCCGGGTTGCGCAGCAGAAGCGGGCTTCCGCCGCGATCGGTTGCTGCAGTGGTGCGAATGCCGACGTGGAAAAATAGTTACCGCATCACCCCGGCGACGCGCGCGCCAGATTCTTCTTTGTCGCTCTCACCGGGCGGAAGTGCTGCGCTTTCCTTCCCGTCACTCAAGCCAGCAGTCCGCTTGGCCACTCTTGCTGGAGCAGACAACGCACAACAGGCAGCAGCAACTGAGAGCGCCGTACCGTGGTCAGGTGCTGGACCCCAGGACGGTCATCCAGCCTCGGAAACGGCGTTTCGTGTGCGACATGTCGGAAGCGGAGCGTGTTGCGTCAAGTTTTGACACCGCCCATGGCTCCATCCTTCTTCCCAGTTGGCGCCCGGGGAACAACGGAGCAGTTCTTTACCGATGGCGTCGCGGCGCGGGGCCTTTGTTGAGCAGTTTGCATTAGCACACCGGGGAGCACAAGCGGTACGCGCGCCACAGGAGTCGCGTTGCGGAGAGGAATCGGAGTAGGTGCTCCGAGGATCAACTCAGTGCAAACAAGTTGGCGTCAGGTGCTCCTTCGCGTGGCTTGGCTTGTTGTATTTCCTGAACTCTTCAGTCTTTATCATCTTTTATAAATTTTCTTGTGCCGTGCTAATTATTGCTCGAAACAAAAGAAGACAGTGACAGAACCTTCTATCTCGTATTGCATGCGTCAGCAACTCTTCATCAAATGTAGTTTTGAATGAGTGAATGACTTACCCAACTGACGGCGTTATTGGAGAATTAGCAACAACTGTTGGAGGTCGAGAGACGAGGTCCTCCCTCTTCTGCGAAGCAAGGAAGTGTTATGCATAGGGCTGCGGTTGGATAAAACATGCGAAGTTTTGGGGGCTGGTGTGCTGGCCTCAGGCTAGGAACGACTTTTTTACCATGTGCTTGTACAACAAACGACGTATCACGTGATTGCGTCGTCCTAGGGCGGAGGGATCCCAGAAAGAGGCACAACGGATTTTGGCCGTATGCCAGACATTTACTTACGGAAGTGGCGATTAATTTCTCCGGCTCGGCATGATACTATACAGTCTCCGCATTTCTCTGCAGTTCTACAGGTGTCACAGATGGTACAACACCCACTGACGGGGCGATCCGAAGTTTCCATGTCATGAGGTATGAAAATACAGAACGCTGATGGCTCGCGCTTTGATCCCGAATTATTGCGTAGAGTGTTAATATCAAGTAGCCACTTTCTCAAAAACGATCTCTGTACCACTTGAAGCCGTCGAAGCATCGATAGTCGGTTCCGATATTTTTGTCAGTGATCAATTTATTTCGTAGGAGATTCCGTATAATTCGAGCAAGAGCAACATACATTGTGATGTGCGAAGATATTCAGCATGAGCGAGAGACTGGCGTTGATCCGCTACACAACGTGAACGTGTTTCCAGATCTTACCTCACCGTTCAGCAATCGGCCCATGACGTGGCGTTCACGACCGTGACAAAGAGCTGCGCTGCAATGCCCGGCTTCGTTTGAAAGAGATCCGATTTACTACCATCGAACGGCATACTTACAACACCGGCTCTGTCCTTATCGTTTTGTGTTTTATTCTGATGCGGTGCACAACTTCGCTTTTTTAACTGTGATTCTCATTTCTGATACAAAAGAAACCCGTGCTTGCCAACCGAAAAATCTACAGTCCTTCCCCTTTCCATCGAAAAACAACGGTAGTTTTTGCTCACTACTCGTAAATTCGGCTACTTGTAGCTACACTGTAAGAAGAGTTTGGTTATACACTGAATTTTCGCACCACAAACCAATCAAGATGGCAAAGGCAATGAAGGCAAGCAACGCGATGAAAAAGGCCATGAAGGTATCCAATTTCAAAAAACGCACTTACGACCCCCGCCGACTCGTATTTCGTATTTTGCATGGCCAGGACGAGTGCTCTGTGTGACACTTTGTCCTCCCAAGGGTCATTTTCTACTTGGCTTATCTGTCAGCAGGAGGAGAAAGGCAATTCATGACTCGTCCATCTCAACATGTATAATTTCGACCGGACTGCAAATGCATATCCAGTGAATATGGACCTGCATATCATTTAGAAAATTGGCAGAACTGCTTGGTAACGCGGGGGTCGGTAGTAAGCTTTTCCGTGGGATAGCTGGCCAGCAAGCCGAAAGCGATGAAATCGTCTGGTAAATCCAAGGCCATGAAGTCTTCGTCCTTGAAGAAGGGCGGTAAGGTATCTTGGGGAAAAATCCGCCCTCTCGCCGTCGAAAAATTGTCATGCAGAGTTGTGTAGTGCAGAGTCAGTACTGCGCGGTAGTACAACGGTAGTCAAATGTCACAGAAAGGAGAGGGGGATTTTTGCTCTCCATACAAGGCCATGAAGAAGAGCTCTGCTATGAAGAAGAGCTCTTCCATGAAAGCTGTTATGAAGAAGAGTTCCATGAAGGCGGCGATGAAATCTATGAAGAAGGAGGCACCAGCTGCACCTGCGGCCGCGTAAATCAGGATGAAAGTGATCCCCTTTTTTGACAGGTATATGGTGTTTTCTTTTTTTCAACAACTGCAGAATCATTTAGGAGTGGTTTGTCCACAACTACAGAATCATTTACCTTCTGAGAATTACACTGCAGTATGTGGGAGGCTTTTCCGCTCACCTTGAGAAGCGCGCGCGTCATTCTTTTTTTCAACAGCGCAACTGTTGTTGTGCTGGTAGCTAGTAGACTTTGCGGTCTGCTCCTTTTAAAGGTAAAGAAGACTCTTGCGAACTAGATCACAACAGAAGTAGACTTTTTGGAATCATATAGCCCTTTTTGCAGTCGGGCGATTTTATACGTTTGATTCACATGGTATTTTCAAACAAGTAATCGGCTTTTCATCTTCAGGTAACGACTAGAAGCTTCAGCAGGTGACGAGCACCAAGCGGGTTTGCTCCTGCCTACATCATTCTGTCCTTCGACGACCTGATCCTGAGCGGCTCGTGGCGCAGAGGTACAACAAGTTTTAGCCTTGTGCTTCTTGAGGTTTTGTCTCGATTTGTTGACTTCCTACACGATTTAGTAGAGCACGTTCCGCAGTTGCTGCGAGCGTTTTGGTAGTTTACGCTTATTTCCTCAAAGTGACACTTTTTACCTTCAGGTACTGCTACCGGCCAGGGACGCAGGAGTGATGTGGCCAGCGCAAATACACCACGGATCGCTGAAGCTTCAACTCGGGCTGGCAACTGCGAGCACGTGTCGAAATTGGAACTGCCTCTGTAAAAAGATGAACTCGAGTCATGCTTTTCCACTAGTACTGTATACCCTAGCTACCCACTCACTCTACTGACTGACTTTCATTGATAATAGTAGCGTCAACGTACAGCGATTGGTAATAGTAGCGTCAACAGCACTTGTTTCCTGCTTCTTTTACGAATTTCGAAATGTACAACTCCGCTTCTGCCTGTTGCTGAGCCTCAGAAGATTTTTCTTTGCGGAAAGAGTTATTCTTGGGGATGATTCAGTGCCTTTAATGAACCAACGAGAAACATTCGCCCGCTGACTCGAGAAAGGATTCAAGCGCGTGATCAGGCGAGCTTCTACCGCCGCGCCAGCGAGGCTGTATCAGAGAAAGCGTTCGCAAGTTCGTTGATACCCATTGGGTGTATGACAGTGCGATCCTCGGCGATCCATTCTGCATCAGGGATCAATCTTTTTTGCGTTTCGACACAACACACGTGCGCTCTTTTCCATAGCAGCGTCTCGCAGAAAATCGGTTGCTGATCATGTCAAAGTGCTGTCACATGAGTAAGGGAGTATTAGTCATCACGTGATAAAAATTGTAGTTGCTGGTGTAACAAGATGACTCCCTGTAGTACAGGAGTCGATGTAAAAGAGAGAGCCGACGCCTGGTCGCTTGTGTAAGAGGTAGATGTGAAGCATCACGTGTGCTGAAAACAAGATGTCGATCGCAAATCGGTTGCAGTCCATTCACCGAGGTGTGACTGCCGATAGTCATGCTTGCAGTGATATCCATGAGGACCAGCTACTTAGCTCTCACGTTTTGTCTCGACACTAGTGGCTCACCTGGGCGCGTCGCTTCGCTTGTGGCTGCGAACAGCCAGATAATTTTCCAAATGTTGCATGCTAAAAGAAACGCTTTTTATACGCGAGCAGTAAATCATTCTGCACTTACGCAAAACGTGAGAAGTATGTGCTGCCTGTTTTCCTAGAGCATAAGGCAAAAGCTGCTCGGAATATTGCCAGAGCTCGCGGCCACCGTGGATGCTCGACTTGCAGCTAAAACATGTAGTGGGAACACAGCGCTAGGGTCTTCGATCGGCGTTGCGCCGCCGCCACCACGATACTCAGCGACTAGTGCAGCATGGAAGCAAGATCATCATTCACTAGGGCGAGAAAAAGAAGCAACGCCTGTGACCGGACTACACGGCAGGAGCAAAAACCGCTCCTCTCACGAAGATCTTTCCTGGCAGATCGATCTTGCGCTCTGCTTGTCGGCGCTAGCGAAGACCGGTGCGGCAGCTTCCAGCCCCAAAGCGAGGAGTCTCTGGCGAGGAGCTCATGCATTCTGCGCGAAATTTGCACCGCTTTGCGCCACACGACAGCTTGCGCTACTGTGTCACGCGTTCGCCAGCGCACAGGAGAAGTGCCCAAGACTTTTTGTGTCGTGTGCTCACGACAAGAATAGAGAGAACAGCTACGCGGATGTGCAAGATGGGACAATGACTGCGCCCTCGTTTTTTGCCGTTGCGGCAGCGGAGATGGAATTCAGGGCGGATCTAAACGACATCGACTTTGCGACGCTGCTCAACGCCTGTTCAAAAGCTCGCGCCACAGACACTGACCCCGCGGTAGCGCAGACCCTCGCCCGGTTGGTGCAGCACCGCAAACCTCCCACTCTGGCCCGCGCTCTTGCGAACGCGTGCCACGCCATCGTGCGCCTCGAACTTCCGAACCAGCACCGAATATTGGATAAAGACTATGCAGACCGCATTTTGAGTCAGGCCCCGAGCTTCAGTCCGCAAGAGCAGGCAAACCTTTTGTTTGCGCTCGGTACGGTGGGCGCGCTCCCAAAGGCGGCAGCCAACGCGGAAGCAAATAGTCCAGGAGTCATCAGTCCCCGTGGTGCGAACAATGAGGTACTTCTACGTCGTAACAACATTTTTTCCAGCTTCGTTGTCACTTCCGATGCAGGTCATACTGGTGACGCAGCTGCGGAGCAAACGCTTCCGCCTGTTTTGGGAAACGTGACCACGCGGGGTGGCGAGTGCGGGACCAGCAGAAGTCGGCCAGCACCGACCCCTTCGTCGGACAAGCGAGTGGAAAAGATGCGACAGGCGCTATGCTTGGGCCCTGACGCCTGCGAGCCCGGTCGGCTGGCGACTGCCGTCAGGTTAATGGACTACCTTTGTTATCATGCGCACTTGTGTCGTCGAACTTCGCAGATCACGGGAAAGAGAAGCTTTTTCACTGATGCACGGATCGAAATTTTTCATTGGGTTGGAACCGAGTTTAGTATCGAACGCATCCACGCATGTCAAGGACTTCGGATGCGCACGCTTGCAGGATATCAATTTCCGATTTTTTGTTTTTCCGCGACAGCAATAGAATAAAGCGGAATCGGAATGATTCTTACTACATGGCACAGTATCTTCACGCATTTTTGAAGGCACAGATGTGGCAAGTTTGCATTGCTCCAGGCGGCCCACTCGACATCTTCACATTTGCACCAGTGCATAGACGCAAAACTCCGCTGCAGCTCTCGGATATGAAGCCCTTGGAGCTTGTGCAGGTGCTGTGTGCCTGCTCCAAGGTGATTCTGTACCTACCAGAGGTGCACAGCATTCTGTTTGCGTTGTTCCAGAAAGCCGTATCACCTGCAAAGAATTCCCGTGTCAATCTGGTGAAACATTTAAATGGATTTGTGACCCAGTCTGTAGTACGTGAAGACCTAAAATGCAGCATACACAGAGTACTACAAAGTGCTGTCCTTTTTGCAGATACATGTTTATTTGTAGAGGTTTTTGAATGAGTGTAGATTCGTCCGTGAAAAATCTTGCCGTGGCTGTGCAATCAAAAGGCATCATCTTTTTTAGAGCCCACTTTTAATGTTCCAGGACCAGCTCGATACGAGTAATGTGCCCGGCTGATAGAGCGAGGTGGTTATTGTGAGGAAAAATCCCCCTCCCCATACTACCAGAACGGGATACTTCTCAAAATTTGTGATGCTGATTTGAGGTCACAAACCGTCTCTGTATTGCAAGAAGACAAATAAAAAACCCCGCCGCGTTCTGCAGGCAATTTGTAATGCTGTCTGGCCTACAGAGAATGTCCCTACCTTGCTGAGGGCCTACGCCAAAACATCCTTAGTCCAGCTTTGCATCTGTCTGCAGTCCTCTACTGCAAGACAAATCCGATTTGTGTACACAAATCCCGCGTCACAGATTTCCATTTCGATATGGGGTGGGGGGATTTTTCCTTTTGATAGTGGTGCGGAAACTGACCGGGATGGAGCTCGCGATCGTGGCAAACGCGTTGACCCTATCAAATGCAAAAATGTCTGGGTCTGGAAAAGTGTAAATTTGTCATGCAGATTTTCCATGAGCCTGAGCCATGAGGTCTGGAATGCGGGACTTAGCATGAAAGACCCTGCGAGGTCTCTGCAATGCCTATCCTGCGTGACAAACTCCCTTCCATCTTGGTCAAAAGTGGACAGCTTTTGGCACTCACGCAATACAGATTTTTGCATGCTTCAGATTGACCATGACAAGTTGCCACCTTCCAGACCCAGACACTTTTGCACTTGATAGACCCGGTGGCCCAGCTCCAGTAAGCCCGAGATACTGCTCCAGTTTCTCAGCCCCTTCATTCGGGAGCGGGCAAGACTGTCCCCGGGTGCGACACCGCGGACCGCCGACCCGAGATCAACCCATGGTGGCGGGGACGCAAGAAGACCCGCGGAGACAAAATTTAACAGGAATGCGGTGCAGCCGCGCCACTGCGTACAGGTGGTACACGCCTACGCCAAAATTGGGGTTCAGGATGATGAAATCTTTGGGGACTACCTAACGGAAAATATGCACTGCAAAAGTACTATCGCACAACTAGTAGAACATGTTGTGGCAACAAGAACTTCTTTTAATGCAGGGAAGTACAACTTAGTTGTTATTGCCTCCAATTATTACCACGAGCGCGACACTTTTGCACAGGATAAAAAACGTTTTGCCGCAACTTGCCTTGCCCGCAACACCTTCGCGGTCGTCGGGTTGCAAAAAAGAGCGCGGCACTTCTGACGCAACGATCGAACCGCACAACCTTGCGCAAGTGGTGGTGGCGCTGACGAAGGTGGATCGTCCCCGGGAAGGGATATTTTCCCAGGTTTTTGGATCCGCGGGCGGGGATGGCTCGGGCGGCAGTAGTAGTTGCACATCAGCTAGTACCCGGTCTTTCTCCGATACGTCTCTCGTCGCGATGGCTTATGCGTTTCTTCATTTCAAGCTTTTTTCCGTGCGAAAAACGGTTTTCTTTCTGCGAGACATGGCTAGTCGCTCGATCAATTCCAGGAGCTTCACGCACCAGATGCAAACTCTGTTGCTAGCCTTGCGCTTTTTCAACCGGAAACAAACAGCAGAGCAGCTGCGGTCGACCGAACCGAGTTGCAGAAAAGGAGGAAGCTGCGGTCAGCAAGAACCGGCGGCAAGCGAAGGTAGGACGATGTTCAATACGCTACATTACCTGGGCACAGCCGACCTCGAGCATGCGGAGAAAATTGCCCACTTGACAGACATATCCATTGCAAATATCTTTGATGTCTGGGTCTACAAGGATCGAAATTTGTTGTCGTGTCACGGCCTCCTCTCAGGCACAGACAGCAAGCAGCTGCTGTCTCAATCGAAGATTACGGTTGTATAGAGTGATGAATCTCTCGCATGCGACGTAAGTTAGTACCACTAGGCACACCAACAGCGAGCCGCCTTCGCGGAGCCTGTGAAGATGCTTTGGCATCATGCATTGCGGATACGGACCTTCCAAATCCGTGAGGCGACACGAATTTTTGCATGACAAGCATCTGCACGACTTAGTTTCGCAACATGATAAGCATCTGCACTGTTACAGACCCAGGCGCGACTACCAGTTCTTGCAGTTGATAAGACAACTACATCGGCCCGGCAGCCGAAGACCCAGCGGCCGGAATTCAGAGCTCTGGAGCACAATTGGAAGTGGAAGAAGCGCTCAGTTTGTCACAGCTTCTTGTGGAACACGGGCTGCAGCTAGCGCGAGAAACGCCGATCGGGGGTTCGCCGTTTATTGTGGATCTCTTGTTACGTCCAAATGCAGCTATAACTTGACGTGAAAATAACGTGTCAGCCGCCGATTGCAGCGGGGAGACACTGATCGTCTTTGTTTCAAAGTAGTATAATATCATGAGTTGTACTGATGTCGTCTATACTTTCACGGTATCCGTTTTGCCGAGGTGATGCAGAACAGAGACAAAAAATGCACTCGTTGAAGAAAGCAAAATGCACTTGTGTCTAGAGTCATTCATCAAATGAATCCGGAATTTGAAATGAGCTATGCCCTTTACGCGACACGACTGGTCGGTGCTTTTAAACAGAAAGTTTCTTCAGCAAGACATCACATTTCGTATGATCCACTTTTTGATGCACTCTAGTGTTGCGATCAGCAGCCTTGACGTGCCGTCACGATTTACTGTCGTTTTTGCGTACGAGCGAATTTTGGAGCGACGCGCCTCATTCCCGCAGACTTTTTTGCGGTTTCGCAACGTACAAATTCACGATCGCTGGGGCTCGCAAGAATCGCGTTAGCTGCATAGTAGAAGCACGGTGAAGGAGCCGTTCAGTCCATTCTCGACCAACAGGAACTACTTGTACTCAGCTTGGGAATATCTTCTGTTGAACCGCGATTGGAATATTAAATGGTCATGCGGCATCGCAGCCTGTACCTCAACTCTGCATGGTGTGCTTGTCTTGCTGGTTACCTGGAAGCGCTTTTAGTGCACCGAGCCGGAGTCCTGTTTTGGCTGGCACAGGCTACGCTGCCCCACGCTTTTGGAGAAGACGCGACGGAATGCACCAATGCCGGCGTCGTGGGAGACGCGGGCAGCACGGTATCCTGTTTGAAAACGTCCCCATGATGCCGTACTTGTCATGTGACTTTATTTCCATCTGACGCTGCAGCAGGAACCGGGGCTGAATATGTTTTGATGCGACTCCCCATGAGGACATCGGCCGGTGTTTCGGAGAGGACAATTCGTCCTGTTTAGTGAACCAAAATTATAGTAGTTGTAGCTCTGTTAGTTTTACGTTGTTCCAATTGATTCAACAGTCTTTCCATATTATCATCTTCTTCGCAGTAGACCTCTGACCTTCATCGTGGGCGGGGCGTTTTTGACTAGCATACACTGGCACGCGAATCTACGTTGTGCACAACGTGACGCGTGCGCCACAAATCGAGAACATCGGCAAACAATCGACGGGCGGGTTAGCGAAGCTGGGCGCACGACAGGCGTTCGAAACAGGATTAGGCGATTTGCTGCAGAAGGCGTACCTCCGGCTAGAGCAGCTCGGGTGCGCACCGCCATCCGGCCACCTTGGGAAACCGACTGAGAAAAGTGCTAGTTTGCCGACCGGCAACGGCGGTGCACCGCTGCAGCGTTCTTGGGGCGTCGCGCCGAAACTGAGCATTCTTGGGACCGCGGGCACGCGCCTGATGGCCCCGGAGAAGAACGCAGCCCTCTGGAAGGAGCTCCGCGCGCTGATCCAAACCATGATGGTATCCTGAGGAAAAACGGGATCCACGCACCATAGTCAAGATGAGTGTACGTTTTGATAGTACACAAGGAAAGAAGTTTTGACTGTTGCGCATGAACAAAGATTCACAAAGCTACAACTAGCTTCTCGTCCCGATTAGAGCACGACAAATTCCCGGACAGCATTTTTAGAAAAAGCTCGTCAGGGGGCAGTGCATGGGATCCAATTTGGGCGTGCAAATATGCATGACGAGGACTCTGGGAGTAGTTGGGCACATTTTTACACCGGATAGATGCACCAGAAGAAACTGAAGTTCGAACTACTGCAGCTGCGGACCATATCGGGAGAGGAGGAGGGGCTGTTCGCCTTTTACTCGGTGAATTTGCTGCGCCACGCGGTTAGCCACGAGTTGCGGGCGTATCAAAATGAATGAAAAGCACCCTGCCTCCAGAAATGCATAAAAAAGTGGGGAGTGTTGCGGCGATTGATAATTTTGTTTCGGGATCTAGTCGAGTTGTGGCAGCGAGTTCTAGCGTTGCAAGCATCGCCTCTGCGGTGCTTTTCCGGGTCGACATAGATCTGCGCTATTGATGTGGGTCGAGAATTTGTGATGCTGCACCAGGCAAGGTGGCCAGGATTCCCATTGGGAGCTTTCGCAAGGCAAAGTTCATCTGGGGTTGGGGTGCCATTCACGGTGATAGGGCACGCGAGAAATTTCTTCACGGAGTGGTAGATCTGGGCGGAGTATCAAGCGTAAATATGTCTGGGTCCTCTGGGAGAGTGCATCCATTTGTCATGCAGGTTTTGCACCTGCAAAAACTCCACAGTCAGCATCGCATATTTGCATTGCATACGTAGCGTCGACGCAGGTGGCCGTGCCGATGCGGCACATAACCGAGGGCACAAAAATTACGGCGAAAGATGTTTTCATCCGCAGCTTTCTGGGCTACGGGACAAAGGAATTCCTCGGAAATGTATAAGTGCCGAGACAGTGCGTGCGCCTTTCTTGCTTTGACTAAAGTATGCCCGCCTCTTGCGACGAACGATTGAATCACGATAGTCAACAGTGTGTCGGTGCTGCATGTGGAGCATTGACCCCGCAGCTGGGTACATCATCATCATTTTGTAGAACAATGATTACTTACACCCAAAAACTCATCTTCGATTTACAGGCTCCTTCAAGTGTGAAAGATTCGTGCCAGTTTGGAAAGCCAGCGGCTGACTGTCAATCAGCAATCAAGGCCGTGTTTGCGGAGCGGCAGGTTTCGGGCACATCCTATGTGCGTGAGAATCTCTCGTACTTCGTATCAAAATGAAAAAACACGCGAGCGCCCCTGGAGTTCTTGGCGCGTGTTTGTAGACGTAAATACATGCAAATTTGAAGAGGTTTTCGTTTCAAAGGAGCGCCCGCGGCGCGAAAAAGGAGTTTGTAAAACTGTATTTGTGGTAGTTTTAGAATCTCGGGACGACCGCAAAGCCAGTAAGTGTTTCAGACTACTTACTTCGCATCGCAGCCGCTAGACTCGTCCACCTCTGGAGGTGTGTACAGGGACGGGTCGCTTTTTCACTTGGATGCTTTGGCAAGGGTGACCTAGCGCTGATTCAGGAGGGGGACCAGGCTATGGCGTCGGTGTACACGATTTCTGGGTACTACTTCGCCGCGCAGTTTCTTCGCTGGGTGGGCGCCCTACAAACGCCGGACGAGAAACTGAGCTTGGAGCAACTGGCCAAAGGCGCGAACGGTATGATAGGGATGTCAATTTTTCCATCGATGAGTTGTTGTGATGCGCTACAGCATTCTTATCATTTAGTGCCCTCTTCCAGGGAAAAGCCGCAAAGAAAAGGAGCTTCACTTTATTCACTAAATAACTCACTCATTCTGAATCATTTATTATCGACATTGCACTACAACAGCCGCTATCCTATGCAAAAATGTTTGGGTCTGGAAGGTTGCACACTTTCGCCATGCGTTTTGTGCATGACCCAGAAGCTCTGAGATGCCAGCAACAGCATCTCAGGTTTGCAGGAGGCATCTCAAAAATAGCTTCCCGGAAGGTTCTCTCCCGCGTAAAATTTCTTCAGACTTTGATGACAAGGTAACATGAGGGCCGCTTGCGCTGTGCATGCATCACAGATCATTTTTGCGCGATGTAAGATCATGCGCATCACAAGGTAGCATCCTTGAGAACGACCCAGAAATGATATTTTCTGTGGATAGCTGCCTGTGCGACTCCCGGCGAAGAGGTGCAAAAGAAATTTGAAAAGGAGGAGAAGGAGTTGGTGAAGCATACGACGCAGCTATCGTGAGTAAAAACGTCGTCCTCACCTGACCGCCAAGATGGGGGCGTGGCTGTTGCGCGTGACAAGCTTGAAGAACTCGCAGCGTCATCGAGGTTAGCTCGTGCAGCTGCATCACGTCAAATCGATCCCCTGCTTTTGTATCCTGATGATAGCATATGCATGACAAATTCTAACACACCAGTACGGAAAATCTCGTCAGGGACGAGCTGCGCGCGCATGAGAAACATCCTGGGCTGCATGCACCTGGGGACGGGGGAGTTTTTACACAGGATGGCAGCAGCAGCTGATGACAAGATGTTTTGACGTTTGCTACGCGGTCGTTTTACTCAAGGAGGTTTACCGATGGGCGGCGGACACACCAAAATTTCATTTCACCGACAACGTGGCCGGCAACTCTGTGGACTGGGCACTCGGCGCTTACATAAGTCTCGTACCGACTGTTTTTTTCAGAAGTGATTTGCACTTTTACACAAATTGATGCGGCAACAATTCGTCTCCTACAGAGTTCGTTGTCCAGTCTCGCATTTATGGAACAGAAGCTGAAGTGGCCAGTCGTGAGTAAGTACTCCCCGTTTATTGTCAGCCCTTTTCATGCTGGCTTCATGCATTTTTCGACTCAGACAGAAGTTTTTTTGCTCATATCTTCCGAAGAGGACCCTTTCAAATTTTGCAACTCTCTTCGATTTGAGAGAAGCATTGAGAAATTTGTGCAACGCAGGTAGCAAACGGAAGGGGATCATCTTCTTCCTCGGCAGCCGTCAACCCCTCGGACCGCGAGAGTTCGTCGTACTGGCTACCGAATTTATTCGCCGCCGCACTGGTGAGCGGTTTCTTGCTGTGGCTCTTTCGAAAAATGGTGTGGAAAACCGCGAGCGGGGAAGACCGGACGATGGGCAACAGTGTAAACGACATGAGCCAGTTATCCTGAGGAAAAATCTTCCCTCTACTCCACATTGAAAGCGGTCAAATGGTGCTTATTTGGGTACGTAAGTGCACAGTTTGCAAGGAAGAGCGACAGCAAGCACTTGACACTGCAAGATCAAGCTGGTTTGTGTAAGTGCACAAAGCGACGCGTGTCATATATCTTCCTGAGTAGCCTTCGCCTTTGTAGCGCAAGCGACATCTACTTCAGGCTTGATGATTATTTTCAGTGGATCTCTTTCGGCTAGCCCCTCTAAAGAGGCTAAAATAGAATAGAGTAATCCGCTCCCGAAGGCAAAGCATGAGCATCACCCCCCCCCCCCCTAAGTACTGTGAGGGGGCATTTTTTCTCTCAACGCCAGTTCTCAAGTAAGGATATCGAAGCCGGATGGGACGACGAGCTTCGTGGGCTGAGCAGCAGCGGAACAAAAGAACTACCTGACTTGGTCGGAAATACTCTGGTACCAAACCGGAGCTATTAGCTGACTGCACGACCCGAGAGATGACTCGACTCCTGCGTCTTGGTGGGACAGAACTTGCACCTGTCGGATGTGTTGTAGGTCTTGATAAGCGGAAAAACCTTTTTTGTACTTACCCCGAGATAAACGTAAACCCTGATACGAACTTCGGGCCTTGGTATCCGCTTCTTCCAATGGAGGTACTTACTTACATGGGGGTCCGCCAGATCCCATTGAAGAGAGTGTCAATTCAATATAGTGGAATGTACAGATATTTGCACGCTTGTAGAGAACAAAGGTTTGTTTTCATTTGCTCCACTGGGCAAAGGGTTGTCTGTTCCAGAAATGAATCTCCGGATTTGGATGGATCTTCGATGTACCATATGAGCACGCAAAGCCCGATGTCGACGTAGTGCCCCAATCGATGTTGATCCTTCGCAGGCACCAGAAGATTTTTAGACGCAATGATATACGAAGGTTTTATTTCGATGCCTGTTTTTGAAAACGCTTGTTATGTCGCCGTAGTTTTGATTAATAGTCTGGCAGAACCAGCATCTTCATCATGACCAGCGATATCCCGGAGTTGTTATGGACGGCGGCCGCCTTAACAGCGGGGATCCAGATACCCCGAGTAAAAACGCAACCACCCCATAGTCAAAATTTGAAGTTTCTCTGTGCTTGAACTTGTTTAGTACAAAAACACACCACGACAAAGCTGGGAAATCAGCAAGGCAAGCCTAGAGTTTTTGGGACATTCGCATGACAAGCTTGGTGCTCTACTCTTGTCGTGCCTAGCTAGTTTAGCTGCGTCAGATGAAATCCGCTGCCTTATCCAGATAAGGGCACGATAACTTTTTTCTAAACGCGATGATAAATAAGGGTCTCCCATGCAGACCCGTGTGCGGAACGTTTTGGACATGCGGACGTGCACGACAAGTATGAGGTGGGTACGTTTTTACTTAGGATAGCAGGGCCTGGGTTTCTTGCACGGCTACTGGTTCCAAACGGAAGTTTTTTACGACGCGCTGGGCGGTATCAACAGTCTTTTTTTCGTCGGTCTTGCAGTCGTGCTGAACTACACCAGTTTCGGCAACAATGCGAATTTCTTCGATGAGAGTCGCAAGGTAAGTATTTCGGCGCTCTTCGCGGTTTCGCGCTTGTGGCTGCTCGCCTTTTTGGCGTGTACGATAAGGAAAAATCTCGCCGCCCCATGCTTCTGTGAAAAAGGAGACATAATGCGATGCGCGAGGACTTCTTGCCTACACAGAGGCAAATGCTATTTCTCTGGGTAGTGCAGTAGTTTCCTGTCATATTACGGTTGCACACACAAGAACAGCCCTCTTCCTCCATGCCAGACAGCAATAAAATCCGTGGTCGCAAAAAATCCATTCGACCTTTTAGTAGCGTGGGGCGGAAACATTTTTCCTTTTGGTAGCGTGGCGCGCGAAGGAGCGCAAGGGCGACGGCCGGTTTGACGAGCTGAAGCCGTACTTTTTCACCTTTCTGCTCGTTTGGATCATGCAGGGGGTGTGGTGCTACTGTGTCGCCCTGCCGCTGCTGGTGCTGACTGGAGTGAGGGGTGAGGCCGGAAAGTTGTCCTCGCCTGTCGACTACCTCTCCGTCATGTTCTTTCTGGTCGGGCTGGTGTGCGAAATCAGTAGCGACATCGTGAAGGCCTCCTGGGTGAAGGAGGGCCGCCCCGGCGGATTCTGTACCCGCGGCTTGTGGTACTACTCGCGACACCCCAACTATTTCGGGGAAATACTGATGTGGTGGAGCGCCTTCGGTTTGTGCATTCAGCCAATGATGGTCGATAGCGGGGTTACCGGTTACATGCTTCTAGCCGTGCTTTCACCTCTAATCACAACATTCTTGCTCCTCTGCGTGTCGGGCGTGCCGCTGGCCGAGGGGAAGCACTTGGAAAGATACCTGAAATACCCCGACTTCCCCGCCTATCGCAAACGGACCTCGTGTTTGGTCCCCATGCCGCCAGGGGTGTACGAAAGGATACCCAGCTTGCTGCAGCGGTTGCTTCTCTGCGAGTGGAAACGCTACGAATATGTGGAGCCAGCGGGCGCCAGTACTTCTAGGTGTAGAGGCGTTTGTCATTTGTCATTCTGATATTTTGTTAATTCGTTTCAGGGTGGAATTGAATTCAAGCTCTGTGCAGTCAATCACAACTCAATGGAGGTTGTGAGCAAACGACTATGTTGCGCATATGACTACATCATCATAATGACCTTCCAACAGGCGAAGAGAGCCACTTCTTGGAAGCTGAATTGAGTCTGCTTCGCACAACATCAGGCAGCACCCCGGGAGCCCTAAACCCAGCAAGCGCGGCAGCAGCGGCCCAAGAGGCAAGTCCCGGACCTCCGAGACCCGGCCCAGCGCAGTGAAAAAGCGTCCCAGCAGTGGCACCGCAAAGAAGCGACGCGGCGCTAGCGTGTCGGGAAAGAAATAGGTGTGAAGAGCCGCTGCCGACAACCATGAGTCTTGCCAGCGGGGCTGATACGGGAAGCGAGCGTGTCTCGTGATGCAGCTCTACTGAGCCCAAGGTGCTACTTATGACAGGACAGTGTGCGCCGCACAGTGCGTTCTTCTCGATGAAGCGTTGTACTAAAGCGCTACAGTGCAGCTGATTGGATAACTTGCGAAGATGTACAGAAAACAAAATCATCGCAAGTAGAGTGTGTTGCTGCAGCTTACGACGTATCGTGCAGAGGTAGCTGAAAAAAACTGCGAACAGCAGAAAGGATGGGCGCCATTGTTAAAAGAGGACACGACCGACCCGCTGCGTGGTTATTTCTCCCAGCGAATATATTGATGAAACCGGACCACGCATCTCTTGGCCGTTTCCGTTCGTGTTAGAACTGTCCAAGGACGACACTCTGACTGGAGCATCGGAATAAGAGAGAGTCGAGGTGATCGAGCAAATATAGCAGTGCTTAAGATGGTGCACAGAGGCATACTTGGTTGGAGCAGTGCCTGAGATGTACTACTGCGTTCTTGCTAGAATTAGGATCGTTTCCCTACGTAATTCCTGGTGTTGTCGATGAGAAGCATGGTCGAGTTTATTCTTGCGGAGGAAATAAGAATAACCAATGCATGCTCAGGTTTGATTAGACATCTTAGTGTTTCGTCAAGTTCGTGCAAATACGAATTGAATGTCCAGTACAATAGATGCAGAGCCCGTTAAAGGGAGCCGCTGTTTGTTTGTTTTTTTCAAGTGGTGATATAGACTTTTCAGAGGAATCAAAGCCAAACCACGACACGGTGCTTGAAAAAAGCTTATTGGGAAACCGTATCGATCGGCGCTTTTCTCCTCCTTGTCCATGTGTGTGTGTGTGTGCTCGCTAACATTTTTCATGACAGCACTCATGAATACTTGTAAATTTGGGAAGCTCAGGAAGTGGGTATGTATCGGGAAAAGTGTAGCCTTAATTTTGTAGTCTTATCGAAATGAAGACGCCGCCGGTCGTGCTGCCTGCGGACGTGCTACCTACGGAACAAACGGAGTCCGCAGAGATTTCTTTTGCGTTTCGCAAGCAGAACAGCGCCCGGTTTCTCGAGCGGTTCGCGCGGCTGTCTGAAAGTAATGGATGGGATATCTTTGCGGGTAGCGTCGAGGTTGACGCGAACGATACGGCTACTGGAGAATTCTTTTTACAGCGAAAGGCCGATTATGTGAATAAATCGCAGGAACAACTTCGATTGGGTGAACAACCTATCCCCAACGCAGACGAAAAAATCGCCGTTTGCCAAAGAGATGTCGAGTGGGTGTCGGCACTGTTTCCAGCAGACCCAAATGCAGCGTGCAGTGCTAGTAGGAGCGTGCCAGTCCTCCGTGAAGAGGTTAACCAGGACGAACCGAGCCTGGGGGAACATGGCACGTGGACGAAAATGGAAGAAAAGCCTGAAGTGGACACGGACCTGATTGCGGTGCAGAGCATGAAGCGTGTCAAAGATGATCCGCCGCAGTGGAGCATTGAAGTGCGGAGTCTCAACCAGGCCGGTCTGCTGGCCCATGTGTCCTCGATCATTAGCAACGCCGGCTTTGACATTCGGCGGGGGGTGTTTTCGAATGCGCGAGAGTCGGCTGTAGTTTCGTTTTTGTTCACCATCCAGCGCGACGAGCCCGGCAAAGGAGCCGACCCAGGAGGAGCCGTGACTTGGCACGTCGCCCAGAAGCCGAAAAAAAGCAGTCTGCAGGATATCGAGTTCAGCTTTCCGGCCTGCCGCAGCGTCTCCTCGGAAGCGCAGCCACTCCTGAGTGAGCGGGAGGGGAAGGTCTTTCAGATGAACACGTCACCCATCCCGGCGACAGAGTCAATTTGCGAGGCGGGTCGTGATCGAAGTTGTACTACTTCATCTGTTTTAATTGCAGAGAAAAACTATTCCGACACGACGATGAGAAGCAGTACGACTGCTGCGTCTAGCCGCGAGCTTTTGCCGCCCGCTTCTTGCGATGAGGTGGCAACCACGGCGGCAAGCAGCTTCTCTCGAGAGGAGGACCGGTTTCCACTGTCCGCCATTCTGCCCGCACGGCAGTCTGTCAGCTGCACGTCGGGGGGCGCTGCGCTCGGGAGCGGGAGCGTCGAGCCAGCCTCTGACCACGATTTTCCCGGTCTTGATGTGCTGGGCTATGATACTAGCAGTCAAGAGCAAAAAGGTTCTACCGAGCTGTTGACCAAGAAACCATCAATGCATCAGTTGCGGCGGCACCAGTCGAGCTTCGTGGTTGCGCAAACGCCAAATGCTGCGGGGGCCGCACCCACGGGATCAACATTTGCTTCTTCCTGTCGGGGTAGAACGGACAGTGGGGACCGCGATGCCATCGCATCAGAAGAAAACCCGGTCTGCACTTCCGATTGCTTTTTCCGCATCGTGCACAACGAGCAAGTGCTGTTGCAGCACGGGCAAGAGGTCACGACGACTGGGCCCCTCGTCCAGGAGGACAGCTTAACCGGCAGCAGGGCGACTGGGTACAATTTCCACGACGACCCGCAGGGGGAGGAGCGAAATTACGTAAAAGGTGTGCACGAAAAGGCTGAGTATCTGGTTCAGATGAATTGTTGCTCGACGGAGCTGCAGCCACGCGGTGATCCGTTCACCGAAGCGACGGCTCCACAGCGTGAAGCGAATAGCACTGGTTGCGTCACAACCTCCACTAGTCTGGTGATCGATGGCGATAGAGAAAGGCAGCGTCAGGAGTTGTTGAACTACAACCAGAACAAGGATATAATTGATCCGCCGCTGCGGCTCTGCAAAACCAACAGCACGCCTCTGTACGATAATTATCCGGCGACCCAGGAAGTGCTGCAGCAAGAAGCCGGTGCCACCTCGCGGGCGAACAAAATGCGGACGCATTCCGACTACTGCAATGCCCGCGGAACGCCACCGCTGACGGCTGAGCAGCGCGGCAGCTCCCGATTCGATACCGTGGTGATGCGGGGTAGTTCATCTTCATCTTCCGCGTCGCCTCTGCCCCAGCCGGCCGGAGTAGCCGAGCCCGCCGGGGGGCCGGGCTGGCAACTGGGGCAGATGAGCCCGTTAGCGGAGCAGCTGTCGCGCAGCTACACCTCGCGGAGTCCGTCCGCTATGCTGGGCTCACTGAGCCGAAACTCCTCCTGGATCTGGAACAACGCCACGCCACAGTCCACCGGGTCTAGTCGGGGGGAAGAGGACGACGCAGAATTCGACATGCGCGTCACGATCGAGGGGGTTTCCCAGGTGCTGCACTTGAGCAGCACCACCGGGATTAATAACGCGATGAATCCTACTGGTACTATAACGGCATCTTCAACTGGGGGAGCAGGAGCTGCCGCCGCGTGCTGGGGAGGCGATTCCATATTTATCGGAGAGGGCTCTTGTCGTATGAGCCCCAAGCTGCAGGAGGATGAAGAGCGGGACGGCGAGCTGCGCATCCCGGGGATCGGGGAAACAGGACCACATGGCGTCCGGGGTTCTGTTACCTCGGTAGTTTCACGCGACGCAGTTATTTCTCACGCGAGCTTGTTCGCCGGACACATCAGCGGAGCCTGTGTTGCTACGGTCGATGACGACGGTCCGCCTACAAGAGACGCCTTGCTCTTATTTCCAGAACTCGACGGAAGTCACGAGGCGGGGCAAGAAAGAAGTCGGAAGGCAAGTAACGGCACCAGCAGGAGTAGAGACACCCTGGTGGTTCAGAGTCTGGGCGCAACCTCGGAGGTGGAGGTGACATCAGCAGGACTTGATGGCCAAGGGTACAACGATGAGCCTCCCACACTTCGCACCGGGAGGGCTTCGCGGCTGCAGCGAGAACGAAGTGCGCCAAACTGTAATAATATATCACACGTAAAAGTTGAAGCACCAGGAAAGAAAAAGATGTCTGTGTGTTAGAGCTTGTAGTTTCATGAAAAAGGAGGAGCAGCTTCCGCCTGTTCAGCATGACCCACTTTTAGCTGATGATCGCTATCACTACGTATGACAAACTGCATTTGCATGACAGGACATCTCCTGTCTCGCGGTCTCCGACCGCAATATAGCCAGCCACTGTCCCCAAGTAGGACTGAGGATTGTTGCGCTTTCAGTTGTAAATAGCAGGACTTATGAATTAGGCACAGGACGATATGAACAGCGTAAAAGTACTATTTTTGTTCTGATAGGCGGGGTGCGCTTTCGCTTTTCTGCGCGATAATATATTCGTGGTGAACAAGAAGCGCCAGCGCAGGTGTTCGGCCGGGAGAGCGACCTTGCAGTAGAAAGGCGGAAGGCGAGCACCTCCAGCCTTCTTCGCGACGTGAGCCAGAAGGTGCGCGGCCGGGGTGATTCTTGTGTGAGCCTGGCTCAGTTGAGCGGCCCGACACGAGAGCGCGCGGCTTCTTCGAGCACGTGCTTCCGCAACATTGCCAATTCCCGTTGCCGCCGCATTTTTCTCGCTCCGACCACGCAGAATGTGAACGAGTTGGCAGCGGCGGAACTGTACAATAACCTGGACTTCTCAGCCACATCGGGCGTAAACGCGCGCGTGTCCACCGGGCTGGCGTCCCTTGCGGTTGACCAACAAGGGGAACACGTGAGCCTGGACTTTGACGGCAGTCTGGCCTGGCGAGAAGAAATCATGCAAAAAGCCAAGCCAACAACTCCAGCTCCACAGGATCAGTTTTGCAGCTCCTCCGCGCCACTCCATCCGCTCGCGGGAACGTGTATGGGAGTGTCAGGATTGAAATCCTCAAAGTTGAAATAATTCCTCATGCAGAAATTGCAAGGCATGAAGTGCCTCTCTTGCAGGGATTGCAAATGAGGCCGATTGTAAGCCTGTTTCGGGTTTGGAATAGAGCTCCTAAAGTAGCATGACAAAAGGCGCCTTCTGCCCCTAAACAGCATGACAAACTGGTTTTAGACGGTGCCGAAATTTGTCATGCGCCGCTGGGAAATTGGGCGTCCAGCTGGTATCGATTTTATGCATTACAAATAATTTGTGAAAGTAAGCAAAAGGCGGCGTAAAGTTGGATGTGCCCGGGGATGATGGTGATGGCTTCGGTCCGCCTGACTCCGCGACCTGGTGGCCGAACCACGTGCGGTTCGGTGCCCTTACAGGTTGTGTAGTGGTTTCGGTCGGTTTAGCATTACAAATAATTTCAACTTTGACGATTTCAATCCTGACACTCCCATAACGTGCAGCAAAGGCGGAAGTAGCAGTAGCAGCTCCAGGGCACCGTCGTTGGGTGGAGGGTTGGAGGACCTAGGCCATGTTAGAACAGCACGAAAAGCCTCGGCGACGTCGCACCAAGTAGAGGACGAGAGGAAGCAGTCGGACCACTCCTCCTACCCTCGTTCATCTTTGCAACCTGATACTATTGCAGTCGAGGCCCGGAGTCGAGCCCCCACCACCACGCGCGTCGAGTTCCATAACGGCGATGTGTACACCGGCGAGGTGGTGAACGAGCAGCGTCACGGCGTGGGTGAGTACGAGTACGGTCCGGAAGAGAAGCAGAGGAAGAAATACGAGGGCGAGTGGCGGCAGAACCTGAAAGCGGGGCAAGGAATTTTGTACTGGCACAACGGCGACTGCTACGTGGGAAACTGGCAGCAAAACAAGCGGCATGGGTGCGGCGTATTCCTGTCTTCTTGCGGCAGCGGGCCGCAGAGCCTTCCGGCCTACAAGTACGAGGGGCAGTGGGCGGCAGACGCGCAGAATGGGCTGGGTATGGAGGAAACCCATTTCGGCACCTACTTTGGAAATTTCGTGCAGGGCCGCCGGCAGGGACTGGGGGTCGAGCGCGTGCTGTATAGTACTGGTCGGGACGAGCAGCAAGGTGGAGGAGAAAATAACCCTGGTGGTCCACGACCTCCAACGGAATTGTTAAATAATTCCGCATCAACAAGAAATAACGCACCAGCTGACAAACCCCCTCCACCGCAAGGACCGCCGAGCAGTCCAACGGGGTTTTACCTCGTGGAAGATGGGGTGCGGACACCTTGTGCACTAAACTCGCTGACGGACCTGTTTCGGTACCTGGGCTTCGATCTGGATCACGTTCGTGAGTATCTGGACATCGAGCATGACCAAGCCCTACCGCCATACTATCTACTGGAAACCCTGCGAATTCCGAGCTCGTGCAGTAATTCTTCGATTTTATGTTGGTTCTGTATATTACCGTTTTGGTTTTATCAAGCTTGTGCTTTGTTGTACTAGATGCTTCACGTATAATGCTTATGCAACCACTTTTCCTACGCCTCTCGTCGTCCTGCGCACAGCAAACCACGTTAGATTTTTTCCACCCTTCACCTTTTCTGCAGGCACGGCCCTCCAGCGCTATCTCTTCAAGCGGGTCGTGCGTATGATGGCTGAATATCAACGCGCCGTGTCTCACTCTTTGACGATGCAGCGGGCAATTAGTGGCGAGTATCCCGTGTAAAAGCGTCCCCACCCACCAAGAGTCAAGATGGAAACTGTGCAACACAAGTCTAGAAGTTTTGGGAGTCAGCACGCGTGACAAGTCTTTTCTATCTGTAGTGTAGGCCAGGCCAACAAGGACAGCCGTGGATCACAGAGACGTCTGCTTATCGTGTTTTATAGATACAGCATTTCAAATTGTTCCCAAACGGGACTAGTGCCTCATTTCATAAAGATACAAATCTGTGTGACAAAAAGAAACAATGAATTTTCTGGTAGGAACGTTTTTCCTCAGGATAACGGGGGCGCGGCCTACCAGCCCAAGGTGCCACCAGGGATCAAGCGCATTCGGCAGGATGAAATCGAAAAGTTGGATTTTATATCCAAGGGCGGGTTCGGAGCGGTGTACAAGGGTCTTTGGAGGCGGAAAGCTGCAACCTCTCCGTACTGCCCTCCGACGGCGTTGGTACTACCTGACAAGTGTGTAGTAGAAGTTGATCACGACGAAAATAAAATCGGAGGCCAGGCAAGAAGAACAAGCCCGGGAACATCAACAGTGGAAATAAACAGAACCGCTGCCGGAGGTTCATCAACATCAAGCGTGTCCGTACCGCCGAACGGCAGTCGAGCAGGTCTGAGAACTGAGTCGAGCAGAAACCACAAAAGCACGGCAGGGGAGAGCCGGTCCGATTCGCGACAGCAGTTTTCATCGCCTAAAACGGAGCAAAAGGTGGACTGCGGCAGCGGGGCCATCAGATTTGATGGAGCAGCGACTTCATCATCATCCTCCGAAACGGTTGCTTGTGCGACGTGCAGCTCCGGAATAATTGAGCGCTTTCTGACAAAGTTATCGGATCTTCGAGCTGGCGTGATGAGCAAGGCGGGAGGAGACGAGAAGCAACATCACGATGCAGAGATGATCGGGCAGCGGCCCGGCAGCGTAGTGCAGTCGGTCACGACGACGCGACCGGTGGCGCTGAAGCAAATCATGTCCCTGGTGCCAGCGGCCGCTGGCAGAGCGAGGGAGCACTACCGGCAGCAAAACAGCAAAGCCAGAGGAGCGGGCGAGTTGAGCTGGAGCAAAGTGGAAGAGGTCCGCGTCCGGAAGGAATTTTTGAAAGAAGTGACCGTGCTGCAAGCGGTCCGACACCCGAATGTGGTGGAGTTTCTGGGTGTTTGCCACCTGGCGGACAACTCGGGGGAAGATTTTTTGGTAGTGGAATACTGCCCCTTCACGCTTTTCAACGCCATTCACCGAGCGGCGGGCGGTACTAATTCGTACAGCTTCGCGCTGAATCAAGTGGACTGCTCGAGCTGCTGGGATCCGATTCTAGACCGCTACTTGAGGGCGCCGAGACATCATCATGCCCGCGGCAAAGACGGTGCTGGAATGAAGAACGTCTCTGAAGAAACGATGACCAGGAAGAAGGCGGTAAAAACATCAAGCGAAAAGCATTTCTACACCAACGACCTCCGTGCGAACAAGCGGCGCATTTTTGGCGTCGGCCAGGACGTGGCGGAAGCGTGCGTGTACCTACACTCCCAGGGAATAATTCACGCTGACTTGAAATCGCCAAACGTGCTTTTATATGCACAGGAAATTATATCGATCTGGGCGTGGAAGAAGACAGGCCATTGTCATGCTTGTCTCAGCTGCGCAACATGACCGTGCCCGTGAGCAGTGTTATGCATGAGCAGGAAAAAAGCCTTCTGGTCCTGCCTGTCGTGCCACAGCGCCGATATCCATGCGGTGGAAATAGACGAAAGGCATAGGAGCTCAAAAACTTCTCTAACTTCGCTGCGTGGTGCAGTTTCTGCCCGTAGTTCGCAGGACGAGACTAGCATCACAACATTCGTTCCCGACCTGGGTCGATTTTTTGCGATCCATGTTTTGACGCAGGAGTTCACAGCAAAAGTGTGCGACTTCGGGCACGCGGCCATTCGAAACAATCCGCGCGCGCACCACAAGCTTGGGACGCCGCATTGGGCCGCTCCAGAAGCACTGCGCGGAGAATGCATCGGGTATAGATATAGTTAGTACTAGTTAGTAGAGAACAAGTACTTATCTCCGCAATCTTTTCACCAAAAGATCATCCTTTGTTCTCGTTAATCTTAAGAAGGTGATAAAATTTTCACTCTACGTTCGACTATCGATAGACGCAAGATCTGCTTTTTCCGACCCAGAATCCGCATCAGTCAAGATACATTGTCCGTGTAGGTTCCCTTCTGACGTGTGGAGTGTCGGCGTAATTTTTTGGGAGATGTTGCATCGCAGCGTTCCTTTCCGTGGGCACAGTTTTGGAAGCGTGATCGCGGCAGTTGGGTGGGGCCGCGTTGGACCAGTGTACGATACTGGCGGCCCGGGGCGGAATCCTTCCGAGCGCATTTGTCTTGATCTCCAAACCAAAATTCTTCTCGATGCGTGTCTCCAGGTCGTATTCTACAGAAAAGCACACTCATACTAATTTTTACCAGAACTCCTGTAGGAACAATTTTGTGCTGCTAAATTGGAGGCATCGCTGATGAAAATGACTGAGCGGAGACCACAAGAGGGGCAACAAGTTTCTTGCATGAAGAATGCAGTTTGTAGTCCGGTTGAGAAATAACTTTTACTATGGGCGTGCTTTTCTGTAGGATTGGTCGAGGCCGCCGACCGGGCCAGCATTGACGAGCTTGCTGCGATGTTTTCCGCCGTCTTGGACGGAGGAGAATCAGAAGAGGCTTCCCCGGTCGCAGAAGCAGCTGCTCAATAGATGAACGACGCAAGGAAAAAACGCTCTCCTGTAGTGTGGGGCAGGATTGTAGCAGACAAGTATCGCGAAGGTGATCAATTTTCAAGCCACTTGTGGCCGATTTTTACAGCGGCTTGCGGCTGACCGGGCCACAGAACAAATCGCATGAAAAGGAGTTTTTCAACTTGTGTGTATAGAATCTGTCTACTAGTACGACTTTTTCAACAACAATCGCTAGTGTTATATCGGAGTGGTTTTAATACCGGAGGAATCTCGAATATTTTCAGTCAGTCTACTTTTTTGTCATGCCAAGTTAAGCGAAAAGTCCAAATGTGAAAGAATATTGCACCTACGGAGAAGATCCCATAACGCATTCATCCGCAGTGTGTCAGATTAGCGCAAGATTGATCGGAGTTAGGTACTTATTTCATAGAGGAGTTTTTTGCATAAAATCCGCATATTGTCCGGGATCGTGGCAAGCGATTCTGAGTCCTGCTACGAACGAATGACCAAACGTAAGCGTCTTACACGAAAAAAATAAGCCGTTTGGAATGTTTTTGTACGTAAAACTTTTTTCTGCCTAGCAGAAGCACGCAGTAGCTCCTACCCAGCAGTGCGTATCCAACGAAAAAACTTCTTCACTGTGATGATGCTGCAGGTCCTCTCGCGCTTTCGTCTCCGCAGCGCGAGACCCTCACAGTGGGTCGTTGCTCCTTTTCACGAATGATTAAAGAAGAGAGCGTTGGCAGTGCCGTGGTGCAAGAAGAGTCACGCGGTCGTTGTTGGAACGAGAGACGAGTACTTCTTACTACTTAGGCGAGAGGCATAACTACCTGAGAGCAAGTAGCCAGGGGGCACAATATCAGTAGATTGCATCATCGTTGAGTCGGACGCGTTTTTTCAGAATTTTCCACGACGAGTTCTGTGCCGCCACTCAGCTCTGCAAAATCAAAAATCAATCTTGACCACCATCTGCTAATACAAGAAGTGGTCTAGTTCTATCACATGTGGTCTTTGAAGATGTCAGAGAGTTTTTGAATAAATGGCAATATAGAACAAGTCCCCCTAGTACTGTCGCATTGAAGATGGGAAACTTGTGCATACGAGCGCCCGGAAGCGGCGTTGCAGGGGCGAGGACTGCAAACCCAACACCCATTGAGGTATTGCGACAGGATATCACGAGAAAAAAGTGTTACAGTGACACATTTGTTGGAGTTTCTGCATCACAAATTTTCTCTGTCTGGCACAGAAAACTTGTAATGCGAAGATCATAAGGGAAAATACGTAGGAGACGAGGCTCGCAAGCATTTCCTGCATGACAAAAGTTGTCTGTCTTGCGGCTTCTGCAACGCAATGTAACACTTTTTTTTTGCGATACAGGAAAACACGCTGTTGCAGGAGGCGGTGAAAGACTCTCCCATCAATATTCTCCAGAAAACGTGAAGCACACCCATATAGTACCAGAAAGAAAATAGCCAGGTGGTTTCAGAATCACAAGAAAAAAATTTTCGCTGTTCAGTATGGCAAACTTCTTGGAGTTCTTTTCTCCCAGGACTGAGTGGTACTTAGCAGCAACACCAAGAAATCGATTTTTTTCTGTTAACTTGTGGGTGTGCTTTTTCTTTTCTATGGGATAGCTAAGCAAGGCAGCAAGCAAGCGGTTGAGTGTGCTGTCGGGGGTCTGGAAGACGGCCAAGAGGATGGACGATTTAATATCCTGCGGAAAAACCGACACCGATAGTACCCTACAGTCAAGACGTGAACGTCGCGTACACAATTTACGAAGTTCTGGCTGTTGCGCGTGACAGTGTAATGATCCGATGGTTAGCTAGTGTCAGAGGCGCATGACGAAATGGATCATCCTATGTGGGTCACTAGATAAGTTTTAGTCACAAATTTCATTCAAAACCCGTCGACGAGAAAATACCTCCGCTCATGGGCGGGCTACGCTTGAGAGAGATTCTGGACATACACATTTACATTTGTAGATCAGTCTTGGGTTGGTACGTTTTTGCCCAGTATAGTGAACAACAAGACTGCAGCATCACGGGAGGAGCCGCCTCCGCCGGTAGTAGAGCCGCCAGGGTTTCTGATCGGTATATTCGAACGTGGCTGTAGTATGTAATACTAATGTATGATGCGCGGTATCCACGCCATGATGATAGTGATACTCCGTAGCTTCTACTGGCTTGCAGTACTAGACATGAAAACAGATTATTGGAGAGCGCTGTCCACTGTACATCAAGAACGCTGTGGATCGTGACTTAAAAATTCCTTCAAACTCACATCCGCAGCTACACCGCCCGGCGGGATTGCAAGCCCAGTGGCACAGTCGCCCATGCCCTCGGTGTCGGGAGATGAGGCTGTAACACTATCCTGTGCAAAAGTATCGTACTCGAATTAATTCTAATTGCAAATACGCATGACAAACCTTCTTCCGAAGGTAAAACAGCATGACAAATTCCATTTTTCCTTCTACAAAAATTCGTCATGCAACTCCTACTAGTACGATACTTTTGCAACGCATAAACACAGGCCACGAGCAACATCGGTATAGAAGTATCCGGCTTCCCGTTTTGGGGGGTTGTGCGAGATGAAGAATATGGGTAGCTTCGTGCTCATGCAAATCATGAAGCGTTGTAGTTGTAAGTACTACCGCTCTATCTTTATGCATATCAAATGCGGTCCGTCGATGATTGTGATGAAACTACAGGGTTTGTTCGCAGCTCGGTGATATGAATCTGAGTAGAAGTCCGACGTAGCAATTTACCTATTATCGCAGGCGAACAATCGGCCTCGGCATCGGAAAAGGCTACCAGTTCAGCCGCCGCCAGGCCCGGGCACAATGACCTCGTAAATGACAGTGGCGCGGCGACGCTCTCGAACAAACCAGATGGTTCCGGAGCAATAAATGCACAATCATCATCCAGCGGGCAGCTGGAAGAAAGTGGTCATCTGTCGAGCCAGAAAGTACTCGGTGGAATTGGGGAAGAAATATCGCAACGTATCTGGTGTAAAAACGTCGGGGTCCACGACAACACGAGCTGTTCGTCAAGAAAAAAAATCCAAAACTGAAGATAGAGAATGCTTCTCATGGCTGTGCGCATTCGAAACGTTATTTTGCTAGGTATGCATATGGGGCGGGGACGACGTTTTGACACAGGATGCAACGGATTGAAGAGCCAAAACTGGACGACGACGACCGGAGAGCACGACCTGGGATGGAACCTACAGGGAATGACGAGGAGGGGAAAATGGTGAATGGCGTCAAAATATGAAGTCGTGCAAATATTGTGTTTTTGGAAAGGCGCAATTGCTGATGGTCTCTGTCAGGTCCAAGAATCTCTCATGCGTGAGTAGTGAGAGCGTTGAGTGAGACGGTTTCTTATGCTGAATAGATCTAGCACCTGGTGTCGTGATCCTGCTAGGCTCTGCATTCCAGACCGTCCTCTGGGCCATGCAAAAAATGCTGCGCGTCAACAGACTCTGCACTTCGCGTCACCTAGTAGACATAGTTACATTTGCATGGCATAGAAAACCACGACAACGATCACCTCCAGTATCAACTGCAAATATGTCTGGGTCTGGAAGATTGGTAGGTTTGTCATGCATGTTTTCTATGACCCACGCGGTCTGGCATGCACGGCCTAGCATGACAGATTCTGTGAGAGTTCTATCATGCCTATCCTGCACGAGAAACTGCCTCTCGATTAGGTGAAAAGTGGACAACTTATTTTGGTAATCCTGCAACACAGATTTTTACATGATTCAGATTTAGCATGACAAATTACACTCTCGCAGACCCAGACATTTTTACATTTGATATCCAGTGGCGCGGAGCAAAGCGATGGCGGGGTCGGCCAGGAGGTTTCTGCGGAACCCGGTACATCTATCAAAACGAAAAATCGCCCCTCCCCATATCGAAAACGAAGTTTGTGATGCTGTATTTGAGTACACAAATCGACTTGTAATGCTAGGAGGCCAAGAGACGCAGCGGTGGCCTCGTTTGCAGGCAATTGGTCATGCTGCTTCCCACTTCCAGCCGCCCCCTGTCATGCTGAAGATGCAAGGCTTTCCCACGCCAACCAGCACTACAGTCCGCATCTTTTCCCTTCTAGCATGACAGAGCTGATTTGTGACCACAAATCTGCACCACAAATCTCTAGTTTGAGTATGGGGTGGGGGGATTTTTCATTTTGATAACATCGCTGCCATCGGCCGCGACAAAAGAAGGAGAGGCAGCCGCGCCAGCGGGCGACGGCGCGCAGCCGCTTGTCTTCAAGTGTAGCATCATGTCGGTGGCTTCCGTGATGGCGTAATTAATTTAAATTTGCTTCGACATGTTGATGACATTGATTTCCTTGTAGCAAGAACCAGGAGATGAAACGCCACTTACTTTCATTCTTTCCGCAGGGTGGCAAGCGCTAGTATTTATCAGTACCAATTTTTACGACCACTTACCGCATTCGTCGAAGACGCAATGTGTTTATTCGGGGGCTCTTTAGGGGATTACAATGTTTTATTTTTTATTTTTTTGTAAACTCAAACAGGTACGATACGCAAGTTGGTCAGGGCGTGAACGATATCAAGTGCAAATATGTGTGGGTCTGAAAGACTGCCAGGTTTGTCTGGCCGGTTCTGCATGTCGTCCAAGAGGAATGCGAGTCCTCTACTTAGCATCGCGAGCTTTCTACTTGATAGGATCTGTGTATTTCCATTCCGTATGGGAGACAATGTCGTTTTGGGACGCCTCTTGCTGGTAATTCAGTACGGATTTATCTTGTGTTATCAATCCTCCTCGACCAGCCTTCGCAGCACAGCCTCGGTAGAAGTTCCATGCAGACCTAGACATGGTTTATGCAATGCATAGACGACCTGCACATCGTGCCCGATGAGGAGAGTTCGGACAGCGAGGAGTTCTTTCAGGACGACGACGAAAGTAGCGAATCGAAATCCGAGTCGAAAGCAGGGGTCTCGGCAACGGAAAACGGCAACAAGAAAGACGATGAGCTCGACGAGGACAACGTGACGACCGCATTGTTGCTATCCTGAGTAAAAACGTACCCACACCAGAGTTGTAATGCAGATTTGCAAAGACAGGAACATTTGTAATGCGCATCCACATGAGAGCCATTTTCAATCGTGTTTTGGAATTTGTGATGCTGTAAACAGGATGAGCAGATGAATCTGTGACGCGGCTGCACTTGCTAACCTGCACTACACTGCAGAGTGCAACTTGTCATGCGTGACTCACAAAACTCCTAGGCTTGTGTTGCAAAATCCCCATCTTGACTCTGGTGTGGGTACGTTTTTACTCAGGATAATTGCAGCAGCTCTACGCGGATTTGTCTGCGGCGCGAGCCTCATCAGCAGCCACGTGAAGACAGCGGCGGCTGGTGCGTCTTCCGTAATCTTTGATGAAAAATATGATGAATGAGTATTCTCGAAACCATCGAAAGTGTATAATTTCCAGCGAAAATATAATTTACCAAATTCAGAAATAAAGTTACTTTTGCGTATATGATGAAGATTTTAAAAACATGGCAGTGACCACATAAAGTAAACCGAAAATGTCGAGCACAGCCTCCTCCATCTTGTAGACAAACGGATTATCATTTCACCTGACTTTTTCACCTTACAAGCTTCAAGTGTTTGTTCACAAAAATAAATGGAGTGATTCTCATTGATTTAGTATTGCAGCTTTCCTCCCGTTAGATCATGACGCGAAAATGAAAGAGGTAGCTACGACGATATCCACGGGCTGGTCTGAATAGTTTTTTGGTGTCCACCATGTAGAGTGTGGGAAAGTGAGTTCCCTCGCTGGGTAGTGCTGATGCACCGCAGTTGCTGTTATCATATCAATTGAAAAAAAAAAATAAGAACCATCAAAATTTATATTCGTATGTGTTGGAGCATGCCGGAAGGGGTGATCTACGGCTCTGGTGGTTTCCAAACAAGCTACTTCCTGTCATATCGAAAGCATGGAGTAACTAATCAAATCCAAATTCCGTATTGACAAACTCCAAGAATGCGTACAGTGTGACTGCGGGTAGTGTTCGTTATCGCTGATCTCGGTTTCCTCAAAAATTCTAGTGCTCATCGCACACGCGTGTCGGCATTAACTTCATCTCAATCGCGGAATCCGTGCGAAGTGTCGGTCGCAACTGGAATTCTCCATGCTCTGTACATAATACTGGTCGACGTGCGGACGATGCATAGCTGTTCTTGCACAAATAGGTCGTACATAGTTTGCAGGAGCAGCTTTCAGTAACACTTGTCGTGCACGACACACGTATTGCGATACGGTTTTCGGTCAACACTAAAAAGAATCGGAAAGCATCGCGGCTTCACGTCCAAAGAAAGCAGCTGAATTGGAAATAGTCGGTACGTTCATGCGTGGTTTCAAATATCGTTCTCGGTGGAAAGAAGGTACAGTTTCCATCCTTTCGTGCGTCGTGGTAACTTAATTGATACTTACATGTAGCTCGTCTGCAAGCATTCAGCCGTCTGTTTTGATTTTGCTGCGACAGGGCGGGACACGCACTCGTCCCAAACCCAATCCAATTTGCGCCTCCAACTTCTGCTCTACCCTCCTTTATGTCGTGTTGCATATTACCTCTGTAAATTTTGAACTGCTTCTTAAACCTGTCGCTGTCATTTCTCAATTTTTTTCTCCTTCCAAAAGCGAAACAAATTAAAAGTACTTCTTCCAAAGCATCACCGCTCTCCTCTCCTTCCTCGGATATACTACCATTTTGGAACTCTGACCGACTCGTCTTGCGTGTGGCGGTAGCGGCAGCTGGCTTTCTTGTCGTAAAAGCATCGTCTGCGCACAAAAATGGCAGAGTATGTCCAAGCCGGCCAGGGCAAGGCCGTGGAGTTGCCCCACGGCGTGGACGCTCCCCCGGGTTTGCACCTCGGCCGCATTCACCCCGTCGCGTTTCAGGGCTCCGCGGCGGAAACGCACCAGTTCCACATTCACGTGCCCCACCTGCACTCTGTGTCGCACTTTGTGCACGGGGCGCACACCTTGCACCACGAGCACGGAATTCCAGAAACGCCGATGAACACCGGGAGGAAAAGCCTGCTCGAAGAAGACTACTCGGAAGCCGTCCGTACAGATTAAAATCGATCTTAACTTCTGATGTTGTTCATAGCTGTTTTTTCAAGCGACATGATTAATTTTTTTGCAGCTATGCACGTTCGTGAGAAATAATAGGTTGGTGATAGCTTTGGTACTAAACGAGCTGAATGCAAGGACTTCTTTTATCCGCAAACAGCGAAAGTGAAGCGTCTGTCGAGCGCGCCGCTGCATAACGTAGCCAACGTGCCGCACCTGCATCGTGTATCGTACACCGGGCGAATTCACTACGACAAGTTTGCCGGGTTGGCAGAAGCGCTGTGTCCCCTTCCGCACGTGGAGCTCAAGTTCAAGGCGAAAATAGGTACAGAACTTTCTTTGCTCTTTCGATGAAATAAATGTGTGGTCTCTACTTCGCCGGATAGCTTTAGATTCTGCTAGACATATTCTGCGAACGATCAGCAGTGACGAGCCTGGAGGAATACCATTTCCGATTTTTCGAAGTCGTTACCGATCTCTTTTGCTGTTCTATTTTTTCTGATTTGTATAAAAAAGTTAAAGTTTTACGTCGTAGAAGCGTTGATACCAGAAAAGCCCCGGAAACGCTCAAAAAAATCAGGTGTGACAGAAATCAGCACTGCAGCGGCCAGGCGTAAGGCCATGGGTTATCAAATGCGAAAATGTCTGGGTCTGGAAGATTTCTAGATTTGTCATGCATATTTTCCACGACCCATGACGTCTGTGATGCATGCCGTAGCATCACAGATTTTTAGAGCGCTTCCTCATGCCTATTCCGCATGACAAATGCCATCTCCGCGGAGCACAAAATCTACTCCTCTTACTGGTCATGCAATACAACTCTTTTTCGAATCCAGAGACAGCATCACAAGTTGCAATTTTCCAGACCCAGACACTTTTACATTTGATATGGGTCAGAGCCGGGCCATGTCGCAAACTTTTCGGCATACTACAATGAAAAATGCCCCCTCCCCATATCAAAACGGAAATCTGTGATGCAGATTTGTGGTCACAAATCAGCTTTGTGATGCTAGAAGGCAAAAGATGCGGACTGTAGTGCTGCCTAGCGTGGGAAAGCCTTGCAGCTCCAGGATGACAGGAGGCAACTGGAAGTGGGAAACAGCATCACAGATTGCCTGCAATTTAGGCCGCAGCTTCGTCTCTTGGACTTCTAGCAATACAAGTCGATTTGTGTACTCAAATACAGCATCACAAATTCGCGCATCTTCCGTTTCCGATATGGGGTGGGGGCTTTTTTGACTTTGATACGGCAGGCACAAGCGAAGCTTTCCGGACGGCCACATTTGAATCATGACAACTCAATTATTGTGCCACTGGCCGACCACGGGGTGATCATGCAGCCGTTGACCTTTCGAGGGCCGCAGTTGGAAGTCAACATGGCGCAACACCTACCGCAAAGCCCGGCGTTCAAAACTGGGGTAAGGATGTCATCATGACGCATAGCTTGTTTTCTTTCTTGATGCATAGTTTGTTCTGTTTCTCAGTGTTGCACGTTGGCTACTTGTTGGTCACCCGACCACTTCTCAGAGTCTGGCGAGCGCTAGCCTTGTGCATGATAGAAGCAAAAAATCAAAATGCGGACTGGAGAAATAATTAAGCTTTTGTCTTGATTTAAGCAGATACAGCTCCCGTGAACTGCGACTTCTCACAATTTTTACACTCAGGCACTGAAGGACGCACCGGATCTGGTCGGCTTGGGGAGTATTGGTCTCTCGGTGGAACCCAGAAGGCGCTTTCAACCGATGGAGGCACTGAGTCTGAGCACTGTGCCTGAGTCTATTCTATTTTGACGCGAGGGTGATTGAGGCAGTGTCGGGTTCTGTGTGATGTTGTTTCGTTTTCGAATGAGTCAATACAACCGTGTAGTAGATTTATTCCTGTGGTATGCAAATGCCAACAAGAACCATGTTTCCATTCTCGGCATCAAGAAGGCGCACTCCCCACATCTTACTCTGTCTGCGCCAGTCAGCTTTTCTCGCTCTGGAGCAGATTATGTACTTAATAAAGTGCGACTTCACTCCTGAGCAGAACGCAAGTTCCACGTCGCGCCATTAATGGTTCTTTTTGCTATCTCCCATGGTTTTAAGTAGCCTTACGTTGTCGTTGTCCTTCTCATTTATTCATTGTCGTGCGTATTCGTATGTGAAAAAGAGATGAAAACCGATGTACATTATTTTTGTCTTGAGCATCCATTTTATTTATTTTTGCGGTGGAACTCTTGTTACACTCATATTGCCTATTTTTTCTGCTATGATTTCTTCATAATTAACTGAGGCATAAATCAAAAATTAAAATATCGGGAGTGATGGTTATATTTATATGGTGCCAACCTGTTACTGTTTGCGAGAATCATGATTTTTTTTGAGAACTTCTACCTCACTAGACGCGATCGTTGTTCTCGATGAAGCCATAATTTTTACAGTCTTCATATCCAGGAAAAATGTATGTACGTCAAGGTAGTCGTTCCCTGGTCGTGTTTTAGGGGTGGCCTCTCTTTCCCCCCCCGGCAGCAAGGGAAGACGCAGCTTCGCAGGCATATTTTTGTTCACATTTTTCAGCCATGGCAACGTCGTGTGTGGAAAATTACAAGCAAATCCCGCCCGCGTGCACCAGCAAAATCTTCGTAGTCGTACACGCAGTATTAAATTCGTAATCGTACTTCATGCCGTTTCGCGGTCGTTGTGATCAAAGGTTGTCGTGTCGTGGTTTTTTCCATGGTGAATGAAGAACATCATGCTGAAATAAACGAAGTCGCGCGTTCTTGCCCCACAAGGTTCTGCAACAAGGTTCTTCTTTGCCCTTGTGTTTCGTCCAAATTGATCATAATCGTTGCGTCACGACCTGGGAGCAAGACAACGACCCAGCACGATTTCTTGAAGTTTCTCTATGTATTCTCTATGTACGAGTCTGCAAGTAGAGCTGCGACCATTTATATTTTTGATGCTCAACAGGACATATTTTTATTTTTCTTCGATCCCCCTCTCAGTTTTCCCATAGGTACTTTCAAGGATCTCCCCACCTGAGGCGCCGAACATGTGAAATTTTGAAACCAGTCGCTCGTTTATCTCGATCTAAAAGCATAGCTGGTAAAAAGCAGGCGCCGTTGGGTTGAGGACCGTATAATGTCGGCGCGCGCAGCGACATCTACCCCACCACAACGTCGGGCAAATGGCGATGTAGAAGCCCCGAAGGCCTACGTGCAAGCGGACCCGAACGCACTGTCACCACTGCAGATTGGTGAGCGTATCGAGGCACAAAACAAAGCAAACAGCGCCAAGGCGCGCTCTATATCGAATACCATCCGCGGAAACCTGAATGCACCTGCCAGCTTGCGGCTCGGTCGCGTTATCCGCCATAAAAAGACATCCAAACCAAAAAAAGCAATGAGTTTGTGTTGCCATAGAAAACTTTGTAAGTAGATGCTGATGCTGCTCCGCAAGAGGGAGATGAAAAACCTTCTATCGGATGTCCGATGCAAAGAAAGTGTAACGCGGAAAAAGTTAGGATCAGACAGTCATTGAGACGCTTTGTGATGCTGATGTGACAAAAGTTTTCTTTTTGCTACACAAAAAACTGCATCACAATTGGTACGGGTGTGCTTTTCTGTTTGATACGCGTCCAGCCCGCGGTCTTTCGCGGCGGGAATGCGCTAACGCTGACGCAAGTGATATCGTCTGTAAAAAGGTCCCCGCTCCCTCGTCAAGATGTGAACTTGGCAACACAGATCGAGAACTTAATTTGGCTGGCTCGCATGACAGGTTGGGCTCCCAGCGTAGTAGTAGTTGTGGCTCTAGCTTGTGTAAGCGCATTGCAAATTGATCATCTTCATATCCTGACTATTTTAGCAGGACAAGAATATTCAAGACAACACTACCAGAAAACACTCGACATCCAGGCATGCGAGTAAGTACTTATGCGTGACAAGGATGTGTAGTTGGTTGGGGACCACGTTTTTACTCACGATAAGTGAGATTAGCCTCCCCGGGACCGGTGCGCGCGCTACGCATCCCAGCACTGGAGAGCAGGATAACATTAGGACCATCTGCGCAGCCAACGCCTCGAACACGAACACTGGAAGCAAAACCAACTGCGGCAGCAACCACCTCGGCGACGGGGAGTAGTGGTGCGAATACTTCAGCCAAGAACATTCCACCGCAAACTCCCCGGTCGCCAGCAGTGGCTTCGAGTAGCGATGTGGACGGGGTCAAAATCTTGACCGGTGTGGTCGCCTCGGAGGCTGGTGTAGTTACTAGTGCACCGCCGGATAAAAAGCCCAGTCCTGAAGATGCGAGCAGCGGCACCTTTCTGAGCAGCAAAACGTCGAACGAAGGTGGTCGCGCGCAAACACCGCGACCACTTTTGCAGGAAATTCGCACGCCACGCATTCCCAACTTGCTTCCCGCCACTCCCAGGGCCAGCATCCATTCGCCCAAACCCAGCTTCAGCGTTCTGCAGCCGAAATTAGGTATGGACACGACTTGCTTCTTGTTGTTTGCGGATGGAAAATGCAATAAGTCTTTACATGTAGTTGTATCTGGTGCAATGAACAAACAAATGAGTCGGGTGTTTTAAAACTTCGATTGAGATGCGTTTTTTGATGGACAAGTAAGTAAAACACTTCCACCAACACCTGCAGGACCACCGGGGAATCAGTCACGGGTGAACATTGGGCCCGTCCGGGGACGCCGCATTTTCACGGGGCTCGGGGACGATTATGTGCAACACTACCTGCGTTCGCGTTCGCGATCGCAAGCCCCCATGGTCGTCGTGCCTCCCCCGTCCTCCGGCGGTGGAACTTCTGCGTCAAGTGGCGCATTTTCGCGGCCACCACCCTACGCGCTAGACATCGACATGGCAAAAAACACGCCCCGGCACCCCGCTTTTGAGATCGGTGGCATGGAGGACGTAGCAAATGCAAATAGCGAAATCTGGGTCCTCTGGAAGACGAGCGACCGAGTTGTCACACTGTTATTTTTGCATGACGTGGAAGATCTCGCCGTGGCTCTGGTGGCACTACTTACGCATGCCGTATTCCAATATGACAGGTTTTGCGAGAGGAGCTACTTCCCAATGCCTATCGTGCATAAGAAATAGTTCCCTTTTTATTTCTGTCAGCTTGAGTGACGACAATATGCGTTGACGCAAGGCAGCTTTCCGCGTCGCCCTAAGCGAGCATCAAAACATTTGTTTCCTCTGGAACAACCCAGATGACGTATTTGCATTTCATAGGACGTGCACGACATGATTGGCCTGTCCTCCATCTCTATCCAATGCAAAAGTATCGTACTCGCTCCTACGAATCGTAGTCATGCTTCATGACAGAACTATGAGCTGCTCAGGGAAGTCTTCATCACGACACTTGGAAAAATGTGTATTCCGATAATTGACACTAGAAGAAGTACGACGTTTACGATACTTTTGCAATGCATAGCATCCCTGTCCATCGAACCGCGCCGGGCCTGCACGCCGCTGCAGGCACATCCTCTGAGTCCAGTGCCCCATCAGATTCTGCACGTACCCAGGCCGGATCTGCACCCGAGACCATATTGAGGGCCGAGATGCCGCTGTTGCGTCTACCGACCTTCGGACTGATAGTGCAGCTGTTATGATGAAAATTAACTTTTACAAGAACGCTTCAAGAACTTAAATTCGTCAAGGGAATAGTAACGCTCGCTCCACATCATTCTCGCGCTGGTTCGCCTATAATAAACACTCATTGCTGGTAGCGTTTCTGGTTGAAATTTGCTCTTCAGCAAGGACAAGGTGGCTGTTTCAGTATTCATGTACCATAATTCATTTTGGACTTTTTTTCGTGGCCGCAAAAATTAAGAACCTACCTTGACCCCCCCAAAACCACCTTCCCTTTTCCCGATAATCAACATCATTTCAATAATCTTTGCCAAAGATGAAACTAAAAACACGTACCTGAAGCAAATTTCTGAAACTCAAGATTTTCTCAAGCAGTGTTGGCAGCGTGGGGGTAACTAAGCTGAGAGGTGACTATGCACGACCCAACTTTGCAAAACAAGATGGAGTGATATTAAAAAATGGGTATTTTTCAGAGAGTCAAATGTGGCCTGTCTCCCTACTTAACGAGTGTGCAGCACGTGAGAGTCGCCCTGACACAATGGAAGCGAGATCCTCAAACCGATCTGTATGTCACGTAAATGTACTGAGCACTTTAAATCAAACTAAGCACGTACTGTACGAGAGTGGTAAGTATTCTCGGTTTGCGGTATTTCAAAAGAGAGGTCATCCTTGAAGATTGTCCCTCTTTACAACACTAGCGCAGTGCAAATAAGTGCTCGCTCGGTTGAGGCGGGCAACATGGCAGAAACGCGGAGTCCGATCGCGGAGCTCCTGCGGCACCCGGAGTCGTTCCAGTTAGCCGGTACCAATGGTTTTCGACTTTTCTTCTTCAATTCGCTACGACGACCGTGGTAGCATTTATCCCATCGCTATGTCATCTGGATCCGACTCAGATGAGGACCACCATCCTGCTCGGTCGGGGAAATGAAGTCGCACTGTCTTATTTGTAGACCTGTGTGCAAGCAGCTGGAGTCCTCGCTTGTTTGGCGATCTGTTTTTTATTCAAGAATAAATCGAAAGTGTGAAGTGAAGTCACTGCATTGATTTATCGCACAACATGTTCAACAAAAAGGTCCGCAGCCACGGGACCCCGACGACTTTTCGAATTCGCAAGAGAGCCTCCTGGCCGAACGGGAAGCGTACCTGGCTACCTTGCTGCAGTCTGGATGCGAGAGTCTTGACGCGACGCGACGTATGGAGGCCGCGAATGAGGAGACGGAGAAAAAGATCCAGGAGCGGTATGGAAAGCAAATGTGAAAGATTTCGGTCTGAAACATAGCAGAGTTTTTCCCTGCAGCTGGCGCATGACCCCGAAATTCCGTTATGTGTCACATGATAGATAATCATTCGATGGCAGCAGGCTAGCTATCCTCATTCACCAATTACGGACTTGTGTCTTTGTGTCACACCGACCTACCACGAATATTTGCAATGCATAAAAAGGAAAAGCAGTCGAAACAGGTCTACGAGAGGTTGTTTAATGACGGGGAGAATATCAAATGTAAAAATGTCTGGGTCTGGAAGATTTCTAGATTTGTCATGCATATAATTTTCCATGAGCCATGATGTCTGTGATGCATGCCGTAGCATCACAGATTTTTAGAGGGCTTTGTGATACCTCTACCGCATGAGAAATGCCCTCTCCACGTAGGACAAACCCGACCACTCTTGCTGGTCATGCAACACAAATTCTTTTAGAATCCACAGACAGCATCACAAGTTGTGACCTTCCAGACCCAGACATTTTTACAGTTGATAGGGAAGTACCGGGAGCGACGACGGGTTTACACGGAGATTGGCATCATGGCAGAGCATGAAGAAGTGCGCAAGTCGTGCACGTTCCAGCCGAAGCTGATGACGAGGCGGGCGAGTACCAGTGGCGGGGCGCACAACAGGAGCACACGGGGAAACGGATCGGCTCGGGGAGGTGCACTCTCCGCGCGCGGACTGCCTGGAGCCACCACGGGGGAAGCGAAGAATCACCGCAGCTTGTCGCGGGACCCGTCCGCAGACGACGCTTTTGCGAGGCTGTACGAGGAAGCCTCGGTGCGGAAGCAGCGGCAAGAGCAACGGACCTGGCATTACGAAAAAAGCGAGCGGCCCCTGTTTCAGCCACAGCTGCGGACAGGTAGTTTTTGCAAGTAGTACACTAGGCACGTTGTGACCTTCAATGTAATTTAGAATTTGGTCATTTAAAGACATAGCTGTTTGTGAGTTTATTATCGGTCGTGACTGCAGTAAGTGCAAGTGTAAGTCTACGGCTGAGCCTTACAGGGGTTCTCTTTTTACCACGGGTTTTTGTTCCGGAATCAGGTTCAATTTTTCTCTAGGTTGCGAAACCGAAACTGCATGTTCTAAAGGTAAAAATAAGCGTGGCGATGTTTCTGCACGGGGTCCCAATAACAACAGCAGCAATCCGAATGACAGCAGTCTTTCGGAAAACCAAGCACAGCAGCGGGAAGACCGGTTTGCGCGTCTACACAGCGATGCTGCCCGGTACAAGGCGAGCAAAGAAAAGCTTGCAGAAAGACACCACGCTCTGCTGTCCTTCCGTCCTGATGTGGCAAAGAGCTCACGAACCGGACCGCAGTTTGCGAAGTGGACCCCCATCTGGCAGCGGTTCGGGCAGGCCAACGTGGAAGACGAACTCAGCTACGAGGATGCGCAGCCGGCTATAGCACCAAATAGTGAAGAGGTGCCGATCTTGCGCGGGGGGCAGCATCGGGACGAGCCCGCGCTGGAAGCAGAGTTGAAGCGAGGAACCGCCCGTGAGCGGCAAGCGACAACCCCGACCGGCGAGAAAGGAGTAGTCCATGATCCTGTGGATTCAAGGTAAGACTTTTGTAACAGTCAATTTTTTTGATTTTGGCGGGAATAATCATGAAATACAGTTTTATAATTTATTACCCCAGGATGGAATAAGTAGTAGATTGATGGGGTAGAGTGAAATGCGAGGATCAGTTGAAACCGGGGTACCAAAAATGAACTTGCATCCGGCAGAAGTATTATCTTTCCTCCGACTCCTGACAGGCAGCGAGTCCGTGCGGCGGCGCCGCGCGATTACTACGAATTTTCATCCGCTCGCGATTTCGACGAGGACGAGGATGTTGACAAGGTGAAGATTGCAAACGACAGTTCGGAAGAGGAAGCAAACGTGCGGTTGGCCGTTTCTTCGGAGGAGGAACCAGTTGTGGTCTATCACGGACGTCGCGACCGGCAGGAGGCGCTCCCCTTGCGTATGGACATCGATGACGAGGAGGAGGACGCCACCGAGGTGGAACCGAACAATACCTCTGCTGGTGCGAACACCTCCGGCCGCGGCAACGTCTTCCCCGGAAAGAAGCTGCTGTTACCAGGAGGTTCTTCTAGTGCAACGTCCACTGCGGGAGCCGCGAGGGACAAGGCAAAGTCCTACGTGAGCGTGCCGACGGGTTCCAGTTCCAGTTCTAGGATGGACCAACAACACGGCGGAAAATGGAACAAAATGAGCAGCAGCAGAAGAGTATCCTCCGAAAAAGAAATTGATTTTTCCGTACACGTACCACAAATGCGATTTCGGCAGGACGAAACTCAAACTTTCAATTAATCCTATCCAGCATGACGCCTGGCAGGCTCGTCTAAGTTTTAGCGAAAATTGTGATGCTCGTGTACAGGAATAATTTGTTTAAGTGCATAAAGAACGACTGCAGAGATGAATAAAACAAGCAAGCAGCAGATGAAACCACGACCAGAGCAGGCCGACATGAAGACCCGCGAGGAGCTATTCTGTGTAAAAACGTCCCTGCCCAAGAGCCAAGATGGAAAATCTGCTTCAGACAATTCAACAAACTTTGGCTGCCGCGCGTGACAAGTTTGGGCTCGCAATGTACTTAGTTGTGTTTAGCTATTGCAGAAGTAATGTCGCAGATTGATCTACCGAGCTTCTTATGCTCATTTTTCGAGCATCAATATACCAGAAAAGGTTTACTCGGATGGCGCTCCACCGCATGAGAAACATTCTATTTTTAAGCATGCAGTCTAGCATGACAGCTTTGGGCTGGGGACGCTTTTCCTTTGGAAAGGTGCTGGATCGCGCCCGCCAGGAGATTCAGAAGCGGCTGAAAAACAAGATCGACGAATACGCGGCGAAGGGGCAAAAAGCGCGGAAAGACAAGGAACCGCCGCCGAAGTTCAAGCGCACGCAGCTGCCGGCCTACATTCAGCGCGCGAAGCAGGCGAGTAAAGATAACCTGGGAGCCGCGACGAGCAAAACGTCCTCCGATCCCGTCACGGATATTGGCGCTGTCTCGGCGAGGGACGAATATTACAATGAAAAATGCCCCCACCCCCGAACTTGGGAGCATTTGTATTGCAAACCTTTGCAAATGAAACGCTCGCCCTCGTGCATCTATCAGAATCACAGGCTCTCAATCGTGAAGAGAAAAAATTTGTATTGCGCAAGATCTCAGGAAGAGCGGCGCTTGTCATGCAAGCAATGCGATATGCGCCTAGACTCTGCATCAGAAAGATTCATAGTCCTTTCATGCATAACAAAAAGTTTTCATTTGGAAACTTTAGCATCACAAATTATTGCAACTTTGGGGGTGGGGGCATTTTTCATTGTAATAACAAAGCAGAAACGTTCATCAAGCAAGCCGAACTGCTCCGACGCCGGAAGTATCAAATGTAAAGGTGTCTGGGTCTGGAAGAATGCAACTTGTGATGCTGCATTTGGATTCCACAATAATTTGTATTGCATGAGTACCAAAAGAAAGGCAATTTTTGCTACGCTGAGAAGGCATTTGTCATGCGGACTACGCATCAAGAAGCCCTCAAAAAATCTGGATTGCTAGGGGATGCATCACAGACATCATGGGTCATGCAAAACGTGCATGACAAGTGTCAGAATCTTCCAGACCCAGACATTTTTGCACTTGATAGAAAGCAGAAGACTACCAGGAATTTTACCAGCGCCGACGGGGCGGGAACTGTCACCGGCTCGACACGACCTGCGGGCACCCCTGGCAACGACGGCTACGTTCCAGCGACAAGCGCAGTCTCCACGATGAACAATCAGAACACGCAGGCAACTAGTACCCCACTAAGAGAAGGTACTGTTGAGCAGCAGAAGACCTCCAAGCTCTCGCCCGTTTTTCCGCCGCCAGCGACGGAAAAGAAAATTCTGGCCTCCCCGATGTACGTGCGCGCCCGAGGGGGGGTGAGCCCGCGGCCGATGCGACAGGACAACTTGAACTTCGAAGGCGATCACAGCCGGGCCGCGGCCTTATACGAGGAATCCTCGGCATCCGCCTCTTTCTCCGAAAGTGGCAAGCAGAAGGTGCACCACTCTAGTTGTTCCGACTCTAGAAGTCCACCAGAAGCGAGGGACAATGCACTCTATGGCGGCGCACTGCCGGGTGCTCCGGCGAGGCGCAGCAGAGAAGGAGCGGGCGCTAAACTGCTCGTGTGGCAGCCGCCGCCGGCGTCTGCAAATAGCGGCAACCGCGTTTCGAGTTCGTCAGCGAGAGGGCAGATGAAGATCGAGAGTCCCGGGATTTCGCTGTTTCCGCAAAGCCCGCTTCTATCCGCCTCTCCAGTTGCTCCCTTTCATCCTGGAGGAAGTACCTTCGGTTTGCAACCGCCGCAATTGCTGAATCAACCAGGTCTCGTAACCCAGCCACTGATCTCCCCGCTGCAACCACTGCCGACGAGTACTTACTTGCTGTGTTGGAACCTAGTAGGTCCTAGAACTAAATGACCTGTGGCACGGTTTACTTATGTCTCATTTGTGTAGCTGTAGCAAGAGCTGGTTTCTCTGTCATCATGTGTAGGTCCTGCGGATCACCTCGATGAACGATGAATGAAAAAAGTTGGAGCAAAAACTACACTCAGGTCCCCTACTCCCAGCCGGAACTACGGGATCGATCAGCGGTGGGCGGTGAGAATCCTGCGAAACCGAGACTGCGGCTGTAGCAGCACAGGAAGGATTGTGGTGCTCCAAAAGGGGCAAAGTCAAAATTACGAATCGAATTTTTTTTTTTTGCATGTGATTGTTTGTTTCTAACTTTATCGCATTTAATATCCAACATCGAAGAAGCGACACTGTCTTGTCCAGCGTTTCCTTTTCCAATTTTTTCTTGCCGAATTTTTTTCAAACACCGTTGCATACCTATCTATCATTTAGATGCCTTTTGATGAATTTTTCTTTTTTGATTGATCTCCGCAGATGACCAAGAGTGACAGCTGCCCTAACCGACTTTTACACCTCTACCCAGACCTGTTTAAGTACTTATTCTCTCGGACTCGAGGATGGTTTGAGTTCCAATCTGAATTAACCCGCAATTGTCTTCGGCAGGTCGTATCTGAAGTTACAGATTGGCATTGTGCCTCAATGTATGATGGTGGCTTATTTTCTTGGGCCGGTCGTTGCAAGTGACGCGCTTGCACTTTTTCACAAAGCGCGGCAGTTTTTTCAAATGAACGCAGATTTTTTTTTGCACCCTGTGACATCATTCCTGTACATCTGAACAGGAGATGGCCAAACGAACGCATCCGAACTAATGAATATTGTTGTGGTCGTTGGCTCGGACACGAACCTTGTGTCGCCAACTTTTTGTGTCCGACCGGCTTTGCTGGAGTAGCTTAGTCTGCGTGTTATCGTTTGTAGCGCCGCTGGGTGCTCATATCGGGAAGCCGCGACTAGCGCGATGAGTGGCCCTTGCGGGGAGAGATGCAATGTATGAGGGACGTGCGTTATAGAAGCAATTCTATCCGGCGCTATCTTGCGATGTTCGAGTTGCCTCCATTTGCGGTTAGTTTTTTCTATTTCGGAACTGTTTCACTGGAATTTTCTTGTTTCTAGAGCTGCTTCAGTCTGGATTTCCGAATTTGAAAAGAAAGGACGCTCAAGAACCCGTCGCGAGTCGGGGGGCGGTGGCAAGGACATAATGTGGAAAGCGCAGGCGGTATCAAAGTGAAAAAAGCCCCCACCCCATATCGAAAACGAAATTTGTGATGCTGTATTTGAGTACACAAATGTAATGCTAGAAGGCCAAGAGACGCAGCTTTGGCCTCGTTTGCAGGCAATTTGTCATGCTGTTTCCCACTTCGAGCTGCCCCCTGTCATGCTGAAGATGCACGGCCTTCCCACGCCAACCAGTACTACAGTCCGCATCTTTTCCCTTCTAGCATGACAAAGCTGATTTGTGGCCACAAATCTGCATCATTTTGGCTTTGTTTTTCCTCCGTTGCTGTCGTTTGGTCCCCAGGGCTGCTTCGGACAGAGCCCCCTGGGTTACCTCGGTCGAGTGGTCGTGCGGTTCGGTTCTCCTATGCCCATGCCTACCGTGTACTTGCCGCTGGGTACTGGTAGAGCGTCTCTTTCGTCAGCCTGTTTCGCTTCGGCGATACGACATGGCGATTGTTTGGGGAGGTTCCTTACGGTCCCCTCAGGGCATTGCCTCGTCGCTGACCTATGGAAACGGGCGGTCAGGTCAGCTTCGGGAAGGGTATCCGGAGTTGAGTTAGCTTCGGCTTTCTCTTGTGTATTCGAGGGCAGTGGTTGGCGGAGGTAGTTGGGATGTTCCTAAACAGTCATCCCAGAACATTTGTGTTCCTTTCTGACTTCCTCATTTCCTGTGCAGTATTTTACTGCATATACAGGCGCCACCCTCGTTTATCACCTCCAGGGCTACGTGCGACCCCTCCGACGCTGCGTGTGGAAGGAGGAAGTTCGGCGTGTTGGGGGTGAGGGACCCCCAACGAGGCCTGCGGATATCGGGAGGAAAACAGGCACAAATCTGCATCACAAATTTCTAGTTTGAGTATGGGGAGGGGGGATTTTTCCTTTTGATAGGCGGCCTGGCGCGCGCTGCGCACGCCTGCGCCACGACTGATGCTCGAGGATAGCATATCCTCAGTAAAAATGTGCCCAACCCCTGATCAAGACGGGAAATCTGCTAGACAAATCCAGAAGTTTTGGTACTGACACATGAGAACTTTGGATATGCAGTTTGGATGTGCTTGGCTAGTCAAGTCACTCTCTTCTCGTCAATAGTTCATACTAGGGTTGCAGCTCCGACCGCGGCTAGAAAAGGCACGCCCTCCATTCGGAACCGCAGAGGACATGATATTCTGGGCCTGCGTATCATGCATGACAATTCTCCCTGGGCGGGTCAAAACGTTTTTACACGGGACATAGCACCAAAGCTGGCAAGTTGTTTCCCGTCGTGCCCGCAGAGTTGCTGTGGAAATTTTCGCCGAAATGGAGCACTGAGGATAAGGTACAGCAGGCACGACTTGACAAGTGCTAGGTCGTTTAAAATTTTCATCTCTACATACTTACACCTAGTGAGATCTCCTTCAGACTGACCAGCAGACAGTGTCCTCCATGGTAATATTTCGGCATGAAATAATTATGCTAGCATGCAATGAAAATAACTACAGTGGCTCTTTTTGTGGACATCTACGAAGCACGCGTGCATCGCCGCCGGGGTCCTGTTCTGGTACGGTCATCAGCCTATCGCATAGAAAAGTACACCCTGACCGAAAGAGAAAACATTTGCGAAGGCAAGAAAAATGCGGGCTTCGTCTGTTCAGCATCACAGATCCTCTTGATGCTTCTCTAATCTTCCCTTTCCCGCTTTACAATAGCCATTCTGCGTGAGAGTTTTTCCTGCCTCTTGCGGAACGCAATTGCAAAAAGTTTTTTGTGCCACAAAAGGAGCAAAAATGCATAGTCTGATTTTATTCTGAATCTGGTATGGGTCGACTTTGGCTTTTCTCCTGGATACAGCCCTTCGGAGGCGCAAACTACCACGACCTGTACAAGACACCGCTCTACCGCGCCTACATTGCCAAGCTGCAGCGCTCAGGTATGTTTATCTACTTTTGTTTGATCGTTTGCATTTTCATGGATTCGAGTCTATCGTCCTCGTCCAGAACAGCACGGACTGGACCCGGAGATCGGAGGAATCTACGTATATTTTTGCTACGACAAAAATACTTAGGTGAACTAGCGGAAAATCGGCGGTTGAAACGCACATCCTTCTACTTATGGGAGTATAGAAATCAGGTTGGAAATTTACAAATTGGAACTATATTGCCATGCATAAAATCGATGCGAATTTCGCACACCATTTCCAAGCAGCGCATGGCGCGTCTCGTCTCAAGATGCCATGTTGTTTTGCACAAAAAGATTGGCGGCCCCGCCACGCTCTTCAAGAAGCTTTCGATGGCCTTTGTCAGGCTTACAGTCGGCCACTTTATATATTTGCGTTCCTGCAAAGAAGTATTGAACTTGTGGCTAGCATTTTACGCAACGCAAGGAGTTGTTTAATCATCCGGTTTGTCCATTTCCAAGTTGACACTCCCATACTTCCTTCCGGGTGAAGACGTGGAGGAATCCGACGCCATTCCAGATTACAAGAAGTGGGACAATTTCCGTCAGAAATCGATGATGCGTTACTAGCCGATAAAGAGCCTACGATTTCGGATGCTGTGCTGCACGGAAAACAAGTAAAAAGATATTTTTCACCACCGCTGCAGTTCTTCTTCTTGCAGCGAGCATTTTACTTACGCTATCTTCCAAAACCAGTGCAATTACGGGCGTTTATAGTTGATGTGCGCAGCTTATTATAGCAGGGACAAGGAGTTAACATGCGGAAGACGAAAATTGAGCTGCGCGCTTTGCAGCCGGCGTCATGTTCCCATCGGTGAGAAAAAAAAAAGAAACGAGCGACCACGAGCGTGCAAAAGAATAGGGGACATCGACATTGATTAAGTAATAGGGCACATAGTTTTGAATTGTGTCGACGACAACGAAAGGGAAAAGGTCCACCATCTTCATGGCGTTTGTCCCGAGCAGGCAGCTCCTTCACGATGATCTGATAAGGCTCCAGAGTGAGTATCTCAATAACAGTACCCTGCATAGTAGAAGTACTCAATTTTTGGATGTGATGTAATGTCGATGTTGAAATCGGGGCCCCAATAAATTCAGATGAATTTTTCCATCAATGAATAGCGTAGAGATAGCAGCACGCTCGTCTGTGCGACGAGACTCTTGAAAGATCGACTATGTCGCATATCAAATGGAAAAATGTCTGGGTCTGGAAGATTGCCAGGTTTGTCATGAACATTTTGCATGACTCCTGTTGTCTGTGATGCATGCCCTAGCATCACAGATTTTGTGACGGCTTCCTGATGCCTATACCGCATGACAAATGCTGTTTCTGTGTAGCAAAACTTGGACTCTCTTTGCTGCTCATGCAATACAGATTTTTTTGGAATCCAAAATCAGCATGACAAGTTGGATTCTTCCAGACCCAGACATTTTTACAGTTGATATCGCAGCCCCAGGCACAGAACCCTTTCGCGACAGATCGCAGCCTCGGTGGAGCAGCGGCGAGGTATTGCTTCGAATTCACACTCTCATGTTGCTGCAGATGATGTATGCGGTATGTTGATGTTTGATGCATAGAAATGTTCCAAAAGACGTGCACTTCGGCGGCGCCTTGAATATCGAATGGATGCCAAAAAACAATCAGCTCGCAAGCTCCTATGGCTGCTGGCGGAACCGCAGTTGCATCTTCGAGTTCACAGTGGGTCCAAGGCGCATCGCGACCCACGTTCACCAATGTATAGACGTTATTTGTAATTCAAACATTGATTCGATCGCACGCAGTCTTCAATCCCTGAATTGAACTTTGTAATTCCTGTGAGTTGTGTACAGTTCTCAATACGCATGCAATACTCCCACTTCTTACAGGTGGCTAATCCTCCGGTCCAGGCTGGGAACGTAAGCTTATCCAAAGAAGGAAAATGAATGTACTTAAATGTAATATATGGTGCTTTTACAGATCAAATGCAAGTCTGCATTGTTCACATTCAGAAGAAGTGTCTCAGGATATTAAGCAGCGATCGATCGTTTGAAGACACCGCGCAATAGCCTTCAAAAACATTAACGCATGAAAAGTGCGTCCGTTCCTGCGGACACTCCCACAGTACGCATTTACATTTTTCTTCCTGGATATGCTTACGGGCCGAGTTACTCGATGAGCTACCAGCCAAGAGTATGAGGCAGCAAACCTTTTCAGCTCCGAGGATTGCATCTTGTGTTGCTGTTTCTTTTTTTAGAAGCGCGCGTTTTGTTGCACAGTGTGTCCTCAGCCTCGTCCAAAGGTCAGTCTACGTGCGAACTCTAGCGCAGCACTGAAACGTTCGGAATCGGAGGGTTTTGCAATTGCATAAGGAAGCACAGCAGACAAGTCGGCAGTTAAGTACTCGGGGTATTTGCCGCTAGAAGGAACGTACCGGGATGACGACTGCAAGATCGGGTAAACGTGACGGAAGACAGGAATTCTCGCTCGGTTCTGAAGCAGCAAACAATTTGCGAGCAAATTGCAGGAGTTCTCTAATCCATCGGCCGCAACGGTTCTTTCATGCCCTGATTTTTTTCTTTTCTCAAACACAAGCACGTTTCTAGATCGATGAAAAGGCTCTGCTTTTGCATTCTGTGTGTTTCATGACCGTCTTCCAACTTCTAGCAGTAGAAGCGAAAGAACGAGATACGATTTCGCGAGAGCGTTTTTTTTTTGCAGTATCTACGCGTGTTCAACGACGTTTGAACGGCACAGGAGCAGCTGCGAAAGACACTGTCGGTTTTTTTTTCTTGATGAGGAGCAAACTTGACCGCTTATTCCTGTTGCAAATTCCAGCCGGAGAACAATAAAAACGCAAATCTGTTGGATTGATACGATTTTTCAAACTGCCGTCATGACAGGAGTAAGTATTGATCACATACAAGTAGACAATGATCCCACCCCCCTCCTTGCCATTTTCGAAAGTATCGTAGCAACTACGTCAGCAGTGTGATGAAGAACCTCGGTTATATTGTGGCTTGACACCGCGGCTAGCGATTCAAACACCCCCTCATAGTCACGCTTAGGCAGTCACATTCAATACTGGATCATATACTCTAGAGTAGTAGCAGTGGTTTCAGAGTTCAGACCGTACCCGTATAATTCCTCGAGGATCAAAGTCAAGCATCGCGCAATTGTATCCCGATACTAATTTCAGAACAAAGATGGACTCTTCTCCGTACATGACACTTCGACTCGTTAGAGCTGCCGGAGAGTCGACCTAGGCCTCTGCTCGCTTCCCTGTCTGAAGCAGAATCGCACAACTGTCGTCATCGCACATCAATTGTCGTCGTGTTTTGTGCCAACTGGTGAAATGCGAAGTGGACGTGCTGGCGAAATGCGCAGTGAAGTTGTGCAGTGGTAGATCATTCGGACTGCCTCTGATTCCAGACCAAGCGGCTTCGAGAGAAGAAGCATGAGTGCCACACCAGTGGGCAATGGTCCCGCGGCTCCCGCACGGGCCGAGCTTTCGGCGCCACTGGTTGGCAACACCACGACGCGACGGCGGGGGCGCTGGCGACCAGTTCAGGATTACTTTCGCGAGCCTATGCGTTTCGTGTACATGTGCTACGCCACGTTGGACCGGCTGGCGCCGTTTCCAGGAAGCCTGGTCGCAATCGTGGGCACTCTCGTCTTTTTCCTGCTCATCGGCTGCTTTACCATGCCCTCAAAGGAGCTAACCTGGTACTGTAGAAATGAAGATGAAAATCGTGATTTTTGGTCTCTCTTCTGATAAATGTGTGATCATCTTCCCGATGCCGATCATTCCTGGGAAGATTTTAGTGTGGCAATGGTTTGTTTCTGCTGGGATGTGCAGCATAAGCCCTCCCTCAAGCTGTGGTAGGCAGTCAGGTAGAAATTCTTCAATTTACCATTCCCAGAGGATTTGGAGTTATTGTATATACAGGCTGTTGATCCAAGTTCTTCGACAATGGGCTTTGATGTTGCTGGTGAACAGTGCGGAGTCGGTGTTACACGCAGGGCCGGTTTGGATTGTGGTTCTGATTGCAGCGGCCCTCTGGGTGCTCCAACTGATGGGCTATTTGCTTTTCGTGGAGGGCTGGCTTCTGCTGGCAACCGAACCCTTTCGGGTGTTACCCTCTGCCCTGGTCTTCGTGTGTCTGCTAACGTATTCGGCATTGCTGTGCGTCAAGCTTGTGGTATAAATGAAATTGTTTGTTCGCGATTTTCTGGCGAAAATTTTTTTTGAGACAACTAGGATTTGTGATTAGACCAATTTATTGGGAGGATGGTGAGCCTCGAGGCTGTTCATCATGTTTCGAAGAAACACTGACGAAAGTGATGAGAGCTGGCACACAATGATATAATAAACAGATCTACCTGTGCCCGCACTCGCTGGCTGCCGAGCTGTTTTTGGCCGATCTGGGGGTGGCGGCTGCGCAGAACCGACGGAACGCAGCGGCGGAACCTGAACGGCCCCCGCCCTTACCGGTTGACGTGCTGAAGCTACTGGTGCAGGTACTGAGGGGAAAAATTCTCCCTCCCCATATTCAACCGGGGCTTTCTGATACTGGATTTGTTTACAACACAAACAAGACGAATCAGTAAACACCTCTGTCTTCCATGCAGCCGAGGCACGTGCTCCAGGGCATAGCCTGTATCTAATATGTGTTGCGTTTTAGCCTACAGCAAAGATGTCAGCCCTTTTTTCTTTAGTGCAAGCCAGAGCTGTTTTGTCTCCACAACTTGGCATCTAACCGAGTCTACTATTTCCACTCGAGTATGGGGAGAGATTTTTCCTTTCGGTAGCGGGGCCGCGTGGTGGACTTGTGGACGCCCCGTACCCAGGTGGCGGAGCTCGAGGGGAAGCCGTGCGCCGTGTGCTGCGACGAATTTACCGGGACCGATGTGGTGATCAATCTGCCCTGCCAGCACGTGTTTCACCAGGAATGCGTCTATCCTGTGCAAAACCCTATCCATCCCGTGCTTGGCCAGCAAATCTGCATGCTGTGATGGATGTGTCGGCGCGCCGTGTGGGTCCCGCCCATTAGAGCCATTTCTTCGTACGTAATGTTTGGGACAACTAGGACTAGTACTTTGTCATGCTCTGCTAATCAGGACGTTGAGGCAAACCATAAACCCTGTACAACTACTAGCTAAGCTCGGCACGACTTCTACGCTGCATATCCAGACTTGCCACAACGCGCGCAGTACCAGCGCGGTCTGTTATTTATGCCATGCGTGACGAGTCCTACTACTGCCGGACTTTGGCTTGCCTAGTTTTCGTGTCCCATCTTGGCTATGGGGCATGGATATCGGTTTTTCATTAGGAATGCGTCCTTGAGTGGTTCACGAGGGGGAATCGCGAATGTCCCTTGTGCCGACGAGACGTTGAGGAGACGTTGCATCACTCACCAACATATGGATTGCAAACATGTCTGGGTCTGGAAGAATGGAAGGTTTGTCATGCATAATTTGCATGACCGATGACGCTTGCAATGCGTGGCCTAGTATCACAGACTTTTGGAGGGCTTTGCAATGCCTATTCCGCATGAGAAATGCCCTCTTCACGTAGCACAAACTGGACTCCTCTTGCTGGTCATGCAATACAGATATTTTTAGAATCCAAAAATAGCATTACAAGCTGCCTTCTTCCAGACCCAGACATATTTGCATTTGATACAACAAGTTCCTACGGACATGGAGTGAATGCCTCAGCTACCTCTATAACCCGCTCAGGTGTTACAATCTCAAACGTTACAATAGAATATGGAAATCTGTGATGCAAGAGTGCATGATCTAGCCAACTCTCATCGCATTGCGCATGACAAGTTCCGGAGCCCCGAACCCCACTACAATCTGACGAAGTTTGTATTGCAGAAAGTGGAACGCTCTGCGAGTCTGTCATGCTCATCATGCAAGACAAATTTCAGATTCTATTGTAACGTTTGAGATTGTAACACCTGAGAGGGTTATAACCTCCCCGGACACTTTCTACTGCCCCGAGGCGCTGCCTGGTGTGGAAGACGCGCCTGGAGAGCGGGAACAACTTGCGCAGCGGCCAGGAGGAGGTTCGGCCGATAACACGAGGAACAGGAGCAGCCCATGGAGTGGAAACACTTCGAGAGGGGGTCCACCTGTCGCGAATGCGAATGCTGGTCGCAGCCCCGTCGTGCAGAGGAATGGGAGTGCTGTCTTTCCGCCCGTAGTAGCAGTTCCTCATGCGAGAACGGGACCACGGTTTTTCCCTGATGCGCAAGGAGCCTACAACGAAGAGGATCCGCCGCCACTACTCCCTGACGTGATTTTGTGACGTCGTCCTGCGATAATTCTACGCAAGTCGTAGGGATCGACTTGTCTGCGTGTGCTTCAGCAGGGTGCCACCGAGCGACTCTTTCTCAGATAGACTCTGCACTTACTGATGCATTTACTGTACGATTTCAAGAAACCTGTAAAATAAAAGATGATTGGATCAAACGAGTGCCCCCTGCGTGGGCTGCTGTATTTTCGACGCCGCCTTCCTAAAAAGGTTTTACTTGCAGTATTTTGCCAACTACAATCGAGATGATAAGTTTAACGAACACTTACTGTAAAATTCGTTGCTACCACATGCTACCCGCCTCCATCTACCCCCGTTTCGAACGAGGCAGAACAGGTGCAAGTGAAAAGAAAATGACTTCCACGAAATTTTTCATATCGACGAAAAGCAAATATAGTTCTGCATGCAGGTAAATTTATTTTACCTGTACAACCTTCAATATGAAGGAGGTCAGCCGTTGTGACTCTAACTCCGCGTCGTTCACCTTCTTCGTGACTCGGGACAGCGTTTGGAACTGTTTCAGAATTGGCCGAGTTTGTGGAGACTGAGGAGCCTTGAGAGCGATGTTGTTAGTTCCAGATGTTCTTAGTACTTGGACGCAGTAAGATGAAGTGAAATTAGGAGTGAAGGATGAGTTGCGAAGAACGGGGCGCACCACCTAAAGTTCTAAAAAGTCGTGCGGCGGTTGGACCATTTTTATATCGATAGAGGAGCTGAGCGTCCGTTCAATGTGTAGTAGTCAGGTTGCTTCTTCACAACGCGAAGGCGAGGACGAAGGACGAAGGTAGATCGCTTACTGGGGATCTGAACAATAACCAGGGATAGTTGTAAAGGAATATTGTTTCAATACGCGTTTCAACATATTTTTCCACACAGCAAAAAAAACGAACCATGGGTCCCTACATCGGCAGCTCACATGGCGCCGGCGATGAGGACGTGCCGGCAAAGGTAGTTTCGGAGTGGAACGTATCCTGAGTAAAAACGTCCCCACACCAGAGTCAAGATGGGGACTTTGCAACACAAACCTAGAAGTTTTGGTGGTCACGCATGACAAATTTCAATTCCTACTGTAGTGCAGATTAGCGTGGACAGCCGCATTACAAAAAAATCTGCTTATCCTGTTTACAGCATTACAAATTTTGGAACACGATGGGAAATTAATGCCTACCATGGGTATGCGCATCACAAATGTTCCTGTCATTGGAAATCAGCATTACAACTCTGGGGTGGGGACGTTTTTACACAGGATAGAACGGCAAGCGACTAGGGTTGTTGGGCGTCTGCTGCTTTTCTGCCATCACCTGCATCACATGCGCCGTCGTAGAGGAAACGCTCTCGGCCGTGTTAGCGTACTGATTTTATATTTTCGCTTGCTGGTTCTCGATGCTGATGTTCTGGCTTTTCGTCTTCTCACTTTGCCACGAAAGCGCATAAACATTTGCTATTGATGCCTAATCTTTGTCCCGGAAGCGGAACCACATTTTCTCAAGAGTCCAACTTGATACGGTAGCGGTTCTCAAGATAAAGATTCCACTACGTGCCGCACTGTAATAAAAATTCCAACCTCCACAGCTTTGGCCTCGGAATCCTTGCGTTCTACACGCTGCAAAACAAGGGGCTAGAGGATGCACCGAAGCATACCGAGGACCTGGAGCTGTATCAAATGTAAAAATGTCTGGGTCTGGAAGAATCCAACTTGTGATGCTGCATTTGGATTCCAAAAAAATCTGTATTGCATGAGTACCAAAGGGAGTGTAATTCTTGCTACGCGAAGAGGGCATTTGTCATGCTGAATAGGCATCAAGAAGCTCTCAAAGAATCTGTGACGCTAGGGCATGCATCACAGACATCAGGGCTCATCCAAAACGTGCATGACAAGTGACCTGGCTCGTCTTTGATGGGCAGGCGGATGACTGTGACCTGTCTCGCCCATCAAGATCCCTAATCCGTAGCTCCTAGACGTTGCCTGGCCCGCGAATGACTCCACGGCAGCCGGATGTCCGTGACCTGGTTATAAAGGGCTTCGTCGATCGATTGTGCCACTAGGGCCTTGTGTTCTGGCTACTCCGGATCGCAATCGATGGAGGGCGGGACCTGCACCGGCGACAGGCGCTATCCAACCAACCAACCAACCAACCAACCAAGTGTCAGAATCTTCCAGACCCAGACATTTTTACATTTGATAAGCTGACCCAGGTAGCGAAAAAAGAGGGCGTCGACCTCGACACATTTCTCCGCGACCCCGAGTCGCACACTGCCTCCAAAATTCTGGTCCACGCCCTGATCAAGGAGTATTTGCGTGTGGTGGCGCGATTGCAGCAGGTGGATCCCAAGGCCGCGGCCAGCGAGGAGGAAAAGGGCGAGAGTGCAGTAGAGCAGTACCATCTGGAGACGGAGGCAATCGCAATTCAAATCGACGAATCGAAGTGTTCGAAGCAAACGGAGTCAACGGACGGTACTGATGTGAAAAAACTCTCTTCGATTCATTATTGTGAATGAGAAAATACAAGACGTGGTTTTCAATTTTGCGTCACATTGTCAGACTTCAATACTCACATGTCTATTTTTTGATCCTGAAAATATGATTCGTTGCCTTGGAATTGCAGAACTGCATTGAACCGATTTTGATGACAGTGGCCAACGGTGGTTCGCGAAAGGCGAGTTACGACTCCGAATTCGACGAAGGGCAGATGATTGTGGAGGACGAAGTGGACGGGTTGAAGCTCGCAAAGAAGGAGAAGAAGGCGAAGAAGGAGAAAAGCGGTATCAATCAAAAATGATGTTGTAGCCACGTGGCTCCTTCCACTTTTTGTTTTTCATATGCTTCTTTCGATGTAAATTGCAGGTATCTTGTATGTACTTACTTGTATGGTGTTGCAAAAATCACTACACAGGTGATGCGGATAAGAAGGAGAAGAAAGAAAAGAAGAAGAAGTATCAAAATGAAAAGTACCCACCCCAACAGGAGGAAAGGCTTGTATTGTAAAACTTTCGAGTGCAACCACTTACTTACCCCATTGCATGCATCAGCATCACAGGTTCTTTTCGCTGCAGACTACAACGCAAAAGATGTGTTGCAAAAGGCCGAGCATCAGCGGGGCTTCGCTTTTCTAGAATCTAGATGAGCGAGACTCGTAGTGCTTTTACGCAAAACAGAGATGGGTTCCAGATCCACTTAAAAACTTTGAATCAGAAACGAGTATTTCCCGGCTCTGGGGGCGTGGTACTTTTCACTTTTATAAGCTGCGCGCGATTGACGAGGAAGAAGTCGAGCAGGAGTTGTAAACTTCTTTTCGTCCACAACATAAAAAAACGTATTGGAATTTCATCACCTCTACTCTTGAAAGCAGCCAGACTTCCATAGATACTGACTCAGTTATTGGATTATTGTCCGTTTCATGCTACTAACTTACGTCCATGCTGTCAAGGCGGCTTTGTTTCCGGCCGAATGTAATGCTCCATGTGAAAAAATTCAGCTGAAATTAAGTTTCTAAAATGTATGAAATCCAAAGCTCACGAACAATACTAGCTCATGTACCTGATCTATCAAATCTCTACCCACGATTAACATGTGCTATACTTATACCATGCCCGCTGTTGTACCGTCACACGTGCACAATATTCGTAGACCTCAAAAGATGAACAGCATGAATCGAATGAATTGCAAGCACTGTTGGTCCACGAGGCTGCTGAGGCAGCAGATGCGGCGTATCCTTTCAAGCAGCGAACGTTGGTTCTGTTTTCTTTGGAATCATGAGATCATCCTATTCCTTTTTCTATGCGAAAAATCTGCAAGGATCCGGTATCAGATCAGAGAAAAAATGATCAAACTGCTTCTTGGTGATCCGCGAGAAAATGAATCAGATCTGCATCTGTAATTTGCATTTGAGCGCTTTTCGCCTTCGCGAATTTGTCATTTTTCAATGAAATCCCCACAGCGAAATCAGGTAGAAAGGTCCTTAGAGTGTGTAGATACTACGTGTACAGAACAACTGCCTCATATACCTTGACTGTGTAGTTTCTTTTATGGATTCGTTTTGAAAATGCCAACCGCCACGTGTGACCAAGATAGATTTATTTCGTTTTTCAAGCTCATTCCCCGCGAAGTGTGGAGCGCCAAGCTAGGCCTCTCCTGTGACGACGATATCAATAAAAGCGGCGACTTGACAGCGCGTGAAAGCGAACCCGGACCCAGTGCTGAATTAAATTTAGCCTGCTGTCCGGATGATGATCTTTCGGAGTCTAGCCCTTCCCCTCTTCCGTCGTACGACTTCATCCCCCAGGAAGAGTATTCGGCTATCATAGCAGACACAACTCGCCTGGAAATTAACTTCCCCGAGCCATCTTTATCATGTGATCTAGTACAAGCGACGAAAAATAATAACGTTCCAGCTTGCCGGTCTGAGAGGAACGAAGAGGGTAATTCTCAGCTTCTTTTGCCGCTGCACGTTCGCGGGGACGAAACTTTTTCTTTCCACGGAACAAAGGACAGAAAAGCCATTGGTGAAGACGATGCTGATTGGAGTCCTGCGTCCGTTTCTACCCGTGCTTTCTCAGACGCGGCGGAGGAACTACTGGAGGATGATGCAGATGAAACCGGGTGCAGTCCAGCGTCTGCTTCAGTGGAGTTCTGTGCGCTCTCTCCGGCTGATTGTTCGGAGAAACAGCAATCGAAAGAAAAACCAGTGTTAGGGCATAAGAGCACTGATGCGCAGCCTCTCGTCGTGCCGGTTGTCGGCGATTCCGCGGCATCAAGATGCAGCCGCTCCGGCAGAACTTTTCTCCTCGACGTGCCCAAAGCCACCATGCCGGACAGTTATTTCGCGAGGAGAAGGGAGGAAGCGTCTCCGCACGAGACTGCCTGCATGTACGACATTTATTTGCACGCGGACGCAGGATCTGGATCATCTTCTAGTTCTACACCCTCGGCAACCTCCGACGATGCAACGGCTGACTTCGACGCCTCAGATGCGTTTCTGCTCAAACCTGAGCACCGAATACCTGTCGGATTTGGCTTCTGGGACGCGGCGCACGCCCTAGCGGTGTTTTTGCAGCAATTTGTTCTGGATTCAAGGCGACCTGAAAACAGCGTTGTTGATCACGCGGCGGCGGCGGCGGCGGATAAGAAGCTTCATACCTCCTACGCACTAGGTGTATCAAGCCAAAAATTCGTCGACCTACAGGATAAGCGTGTGATCGAGCTTGGGTGTGGAAGCTGCCCGCTGCCAGGGCTGGTGTGTGCGCAGGACGCTTATGGTGCGCGACGCCCGGTTCTTGCTGTGGACTACGAACCTGGAGTTTTGGAGCTGGCGAGCCACAACGTTGCGCTGAATGGGTGTGCAGATGAAATTGTGAAGGTTCAACGCTACGGGTTCGGCGAGCCGGTGACGGAATTACGAATGGACCACGGGAGCAACGCTGATTCTTCTACACGTGGAAATCGTGTCCTCGACGCGGCGAAAAACTACGAAAGCAGAAGCCAAAATCACTTCGACGTGATCCTCGGAGCAGATATTGCGTACGTCCCCGCAGATATTCAGAAAAAGCTTCGAGAGTCCCTAATCGCTCTCGCAAATCCGTGCGGAAAAACGACGTTGATCCTCGCGCATTCCAGACGAAAGAAGAAGGAAGAAACCCGGTTTTTGCGCGAGCTGTGCTCTGCAGACGGGTGGGAATTACAATATGTATTTGAAGATCAGATGGAAAATCGACATACTTTTTTTGGCGCGGTGGCACATAATGCACAGCCAGACATGATGAAAACGGAAATCGACATATTCATTTTCGAACGATATTAAGGACATGTAGTAAAACTATGACAGTAAATTGACACACACAACAACTGGCGACGGAAGGGCATGATAATAGAAACGAAAAGTTGGAGGCATCTTGGAACGGTGTTCCTCGAACCCGGGACCGAAAGGAGGAAACTCAAATTGTTGAGATTGTTCCATGAAATTTATTGAAATTGCAAGCTACATCTTCTCGGAAAATGGATTTATTACAATATTCGGATTGTAGCGAAATTTTCGAATGAATTTCGCATGTGAATGAAATATCATCAAGCCTGGATTCCAATTCATCATCATATATGATCCATAAGAAAGAGAAAAACTCGCAAAGAATAAGAAAGATATGTCAACATGTTCTCATTCTCCTCATCTCTGTTTTCCATAAATGAGAGAAATGTATCGTCGATGATTGCCATCATTTTGCAAAAAGAAATTCAAGTGATTTCTCGAAATAACCGATTTTTTTTTTTTTTGAGGATCAGAATCAATCTCAATCTCCCTGTTATCTTATGAATCTCATGACTTCCATAGGAATGGGGTAATAAATTATCTCGTAGAATGGATAATATCATATTCAAAATGGATTTTCTTCCCATCCGATTGATCGGTTGATCTCATTCGAAAAAATCCGTAGTAGTTTGTAGTTAATCTAAATTTGATGGTGACAGAGAAGAATTGATGGGAGAATTGAATATAGCATATTTTTGGGTCTTGAAAAATGCAATAGCAACCATGCCCAGCCATCCATGAAAAGAAAGAATGAAAGAAAGACGAAATTATTCTTGTGACAGGAAAAAGATGATCAAGAGAACAAAGAAATTGAAAATGATTCTGTGGATCCTTTAAGTTCTTGAATATGGAAAGAATGAATGAAAGATGATCTCATTCAGAGATGATTAATTATTACAACTGACATTAATTGAGAATGAGAAAAAGTTTTCTCTTCTGAGAGAATCCAAAATGCAAATAGAATATACAATTTATTGAAAAAAATTGAATAGAATCATTTTGATTTTTTGAGAAAAATAGAATGGATGAAAATCGAAAAATTGAATCTTCATCCATCATAATTTATTTTTTGATTTGATTTGATTACACTCTTGCAGTCTGTTTACCGTGCATGGCACGTAAGTCAAGAAAAAAGGTTTCTTCCTTTGTATGCTCCTGACTGAAGTGACAGGCAGCAATTGTACTCCTGGCTGAAGGTGTGCCAGGCAGTACTACATCATTTATTCACGATGCTGTTACGTGAATGAAGTTCTTTGTTCAAAACGCATGCGACTCTTGCATTTGTCGCATTACTACATCAAGCACGCGCCCCATGATAACACGCACAGGACTGCCGTGTTTGCTGGTAGTCGTTACTCCGAAATTGCGAGATGTCGGAGAAAAAATGAAGATGAAGATAGTGGTCTGCAATTGGCTATGGGTGCAGGTGCATCCATCTATTTCTTGCCGTTCTTGCCGTTCTTCCCCTTGCCCTTCTTGCCGCCCTTTTTCTTGACGTTACCATTGGCCTGGCCGTTGTCGGTGTCCCTCGGCTTGCCCATCTGCATCGGTTTCAACTTCAAGCCACGACTGAAGTACTTACGGTAGGGATTCGCATCGACCATGCGGGCCAGATCCATCACCTTGCTATGCGACTCGCCAAGGTGAAAAACGATCTGGATCCAGTTGTTATTTTTCCAGTTGATGTACTCAACAAGCTCCGGATTGTCCTGGACCACCTTCCAGACCTCGACGAAAGCATCCTTCTTGGCAGTGAAGTCGGCTTTCTGGTCGTCCGACCACGATTCCTCTAGCTCCTTGAGCTCCGTGGTTCCGTCGTCCTTGGTCTGGTACTCCATCTTTTTCGGAGATGGCTGAGCACCATGGAAGTGGGTACCCATCAAGCGGAGGAACGAGGACTTCTGCTCCTTCGTGAAGTTCGTCAAAAAATCGCCATTGGGGGAGTTGTCTTTCCGCGGCCAGCGGATTTCCGGGCTGTTGAACTGCACCATCAAGCAGCGCTCTTTCTCGATGCGCTCGACACGTCGCTGCATCGTTCGGCTTGGTGCAGACGCAAAATTTTTTTTCCTTGTAGTACGGCGAGATGGTGAAACTAGGTAGACCACTGATAGAGACAGGAATTGGAGCAAGTATTTGTGCGAGAACGACGTCATTCAAAAACAGCAGAAAGCGCAAAAAAACAAAAACGCCAATAGCAGACAGAAAGATCAAGAGAGAAGCAAAACCGGAACGGGCTACAGGGAGTGGGTGTGTGCGCCACTGTGTAGCCGTAGTGGGTATGTGCGCCACTACAAACGTGGGTGTATGCGCCACGTGTCAATCCTTGCTTAAACGGCGCACAGGGAGTACTTATCATCATCAATTTTTTCCAACAACAAAACACAAACGAAGCACATCGAGAGATTGATAGAACACGCCAAAGGTTTAGTCTAGTCCACAATGGGGTTGGCAACATCAAACGCTTGCAAATCAGCCAAATACTGCAGGACCTCGTCCTGCCGCCGCCCCTTTTTCTGAGCGGGGTCACATGTCAACGCATGTTGTGTCAACTTGCGTGCACACTGCACGCCCTGCCCACTAGTGGCCTTGCCGTCAGTGCCTGTTGTGCCGCACTTTTTGCAATGCCAACGGTTGCCCCATGGCAACTGTGTTCGTCCTCCTGCATAGGTTCTAATGCAAATTACTTGATCAAAATCAACACCAGAATAATCAACCTTCGCACACCTAGTCTTGTGCGACTTGAAGCCGCTGCCGCCATCTGGAAAACGCACAAAACAATGCGGGCACTGGTGCTGCGAGATGACGCTGTGGCTGGCGATCAGCTCGCCCTCTTCGTGCACGTTCTTCCGTAGTCGGATCTCGCTGGCGCCAGCATTGACCCCATGGCCGGCATACAACTCGTCGCGCCGTTTCTCGACATTGCCGCCGCCGTCTGCTGCGTACGCTGCCAGGCGCTCTTGCTCCTCAATCTTGCGAATGTAGAGCGTAGCCGCCTCGTGCCACTGCTTGCGCGTCATGTCAGGTCGGAGTTGCGCGCGCGCCAAAATTTCGAGCCACTGCTTGGCCAAAGTCCTGCGCTGCATCCGCCTGTTTCCTTGCGCACCTGCTGCAACTGTGATCAACTTGCCGTAGATCAGGTGGTGGTCGGTGCGTCCGGCCGGGAAGCGAGCGCGGTACGTGTTGCCTTTTTCTACTCCTTCGCCCGGCTCGTCTCTTCCCATTCGGATTTTGTGTCCTAGGTAGTCGATAGTGATTCTCTCGATCGCTGTCCGCGCACTCTGAGTGCCGAACTTTCTCCGTAGTGTGTAGTTGTTGGCCACCCCACACATTCCCGGAATTGTGGTGCCTGTGATGGTCCGCAGCATCTTGTTGATGAACACATTTGCTTCCTGATAACTGCGCTCGTTCCACAGACGCACCGCCGCATTGTAGTAGACATGAGAGAGGACGTTGGATTTGATCAAACTGCCTCGCTTGTAGTAGTTGATCCGTCCACGCGCCCGCAGTAGAATCGGCTTCCACTCTGCCCACGCCCCGCGCGCCTTCTTCAAGTGCCGCTCGAGGCACACTCCTGCGCTGTGGTACGTCGACAACTCACATCCTACAACTTTTACTTTCTCTTCGAATCCGGGTGGTATGGGAGGCTTTCCGTCTTTCTCGAGGGGTCCGGGGTAGTGGAAATGTGGTCCCTGCAGAAGAAGCCGCTCCGTTTTGTCCGGGTGCACTTCCTGGCCGAAGGTGGTCGCAACGTCCTTGATCGTGCTCTCAACCTGGGGCGCCTCCCGGAGTGTCGTCGGTAAGGTGGCATCATCTGCAAAGAGCAGAGCAACAACCCGCCGCACCGCCGCGGGGTCGATGTTCTGCGTGTCCGTGAAGGCCGCAAGCTTTGACAAAAAATCGCCCGTCACTGCTAACTTGATGCCGTCTAGCCTGCGCGCCAGCTCCCGATACATGATCTCGCTTAAAATTCCGTATCCGTCGGGGCTGGATGGTCCTCCTTCCTTCATCCCACGCGTCGCTCTCCACTCTTCTGACGGCTCGCGGTCCACCATGATGTAAAACGTCGCCTTGTCGTGTAGGTGCGCCAAGAAGTCCACGTTCGTAGCCGGAACGCCCGCACGCCGCAGGATGCGGTATACAAGCTCCCGAATCACGCTCGGAAAGGCCTTCTTGAAGTCAATCAGGATCAATGCAATTTCATCCAAGATCGACGCGCGCGCTACTGTTCTCGTCTGGTCGGCAATGAACTGCAACATCATCACCAAGTCCGCCGTCGAGCAATCAGACCGAAACCCGCGCTGCGTTGCTGTCTCCCGGTAGAAACCAATCCCCTCGAGGTAATGCTTGAGCCGCTTCTGTAGAATGGTCTCGCACAACTTAGAGAGAAAGGTCGCGACCGCAATTGCTCGATAGTTGTCCAGCAGCCGCGGATTAAGGTTCTTCCCCTTGTAGAGGGCATTCATGCGCACCAGGTGCGCCGCATCCGGTATGGTTTTCGTTTTGAAACAATCCTGCACCAAGTTCACCAAAAAGTCCCAAGTTTCGTCGCCGAGGTGCTTGATGTGGGCAATGTGGATCTGATCCACCCCCAGAGCGCAATCTTTCATCTGCTTGACACAGTGAGCAATCTCGCCCTCGCTGGGTATGCCCCACATCGGGTCCGCCGATTCCGGTTGCTGGTCTAGGTTTCTCTCCAAAGCCTCCTGGAATCCTTGCGGAACTTCCGCCGACCGCAGCATCAGCTTGCTGAAGTGCGTCTTCGCGTCCTCTACGGTAAACGGGATCGCCTGTCTCACCCTTGCCCCCGCTGTTGGTTCGAAGATCACGCCTGTTCGCCGTAGCCTTGCGTAATCTACTCGCCCACACTGGCCATACTCTGCCTGGCACTGGTCTGCAATGCGGTCGATGTAGTCTTCGAAGTCCAACTTCTCGGCAGCACGGTAGTCCTTCTCGATTTTTCGCAGTCGCCTGTTTAGCTCCTGCCTCTCGTTCGCGCCGTCTGCTAAAAATCGGGAGCACAGTAGGTCCTCTTTTTCGTTCTTGTACTCGCGGAACTTCCGAACGTTCAGCCATGGGGGATACTGCTGCGCCCCCCTCTCCTGATTCGTCGGAACCACCGCCGTCGCGCTGTTTGCTACTACCGTGGTGAACTTTTCCCACCTCTCCGCCAAACTGCTGCTCGTCTCTCCTCGCTGCTCGTTCCGCAGGTTCGCGTCGGTCTCCGAGCCAAACGCCGTCTGTGCTGCTTCGTCGCGCCGAAGCGCTTCATACGGTGGCGTCGGCGTTATCGTCATGACCCGATGTCGGATCTCGCGCCTGTCCTTCTGCGAAAGCCCTAACTTGACGGCCATGCGCTTGCCGCGGTGGTCGGTGAGAAATTTCGGCTGGATGGTTTTCACGTTTCCAAACTGTATCTTTCGCGATGTGTAGAAATAGTCGATCTCATACCACCGCCCGGTTGCTGGATGCCTCCACGTTCCTCGCCTGTGGATAGCCTTAAATGTGTCCGGAATACACAACATGTTGTCGATGGCAAGTCGCATGTTGCTGTGTCCCGGACGGGGGTTCGCGGGGGGCTCCAACAGCAAGGCCGGCCCGATTGCCATCGCCGCACCTGCTTGCTCATCTTCCGGCACTTGTGGGAGCTGGGAAATTGCTGAGTTGAAGTCGCCGCCGAAAATGATGCTGCTGGTCCCCGTCGCAAACAAAAGTTTTTCACGCCAAAGCAAGAACTGGTCCAGTTCTGCGAAGTCCGCCACCATGTCGCTTGGCTGATATCCCACCGCAAACCACGTCCCGCGAATGAAAATCGCCATAATGCGGGGGCCGAAATACTTGACGACCGGCTTGATGAGAGATTTGCCGTCTGCTGCGAACAGTATGGACTTGTGCAAGACGATGGCCACCCGTCCGCCTCCGTAAACGTAGTGCTGGCCGTGGGTGAACTCATACCGCTTGATGTGTGCGCCACGTGCTCCGCTCCAAGCTACATCGGAAAGGAGGGCGACCTTCGCCTTGTTAGCCGCGATGTGTTGGAACACACCACGGACTTTCTCCGCCTGTTGCACCTGCTGAGGAGGAGCCGAGTGATCGACGCCCTCCAAGTACCGAAAATTTGCCCGCTGGCAGTTCTGTGTCAGTACAAAGACCCAGTCTCCTGGTGCTACCGGTTGATTGCAAGCGCGGTGGGGTCTGCGGATCCTGGTCGGGTCTCTGCGACCGCCCATGATCCGCTGGTGCTGCAAAACGAAGAAGCAAAGAAATGTAACGACTGCCAACATGCTCTCGGACCTGACAATGAAGCGCCCAGCGGATCCGGAGTCTGCTACGCCGGGACGCCCTCGGTTAACGTTCTAGTTAGAGACCCTCACATCGTTTGTCGCCCCGTCGTCGCTAGTAGTGAGCAAAGAAAAGGACAAAGACGGCGCGCTTCCCTTTTACCCGCGAGGTGGTGATGTGAGGAGGGACGAAGAGAACGAGATTACCATTCTGCCATTACACCCCTTAGTTTTTGTGTGACCCCCAAAAAGAAAAAATCCTCACGATGAGGGTGGCGCAATTATTTCAGCCACATATATTTAAGACAAATACTTCATGATCAACCCATCATAATTTATTCCAATTTATCTCTAATTTTCGTTTTCCGACTCATTCAAAAAAAAATTATTTTTCTCGATGGAATAATACCAAAATCAATCAATCATCCATCATAAATGTGAATTCTCAAAAATATTTGACATATTCCGATATAAATCCAGATGCAGATCCTGGGAGAATTCCAAAATAAAAATCGGAATACGAAAGAATCTGCAAAAGATGGAACCATCGATCGAATTTTTCAATCAATGAATGAAAAATTCAGATAAAAAATTTTTTCGGATCGGATATTCGAATACCCAGGAATATGGAATAACAAAAAAATCAAATATTCTTTCTTGTCATGTCTGGTCATGACTCAGATTGTCATTGTGGCCCGGTCCGAAATTGTCTGTCATCATTCTCATCATCATGTAATTCTCTCGAATGATGAAGATAAGGATAAAGATAAAGATGATGAAATAGAAAAATGGTAATATTTGAAGAGTAAAGAGTGTCAGGATCTAGCTCAAGAGTCAAAGATTAATCTATCCCTTGCTAAGCAGAAAGTCATGATGGTCCATCAAATATTCCAAGATCAATCCAGATTCAAATATTTCTTTTTTGATTCATTCATGAATCGTTACTTTCTTTCTTTCTTTCTTTCCATGCCCGGGCATGGCTTCAAATGTTCAAGGCCCTAAAAGTTCCGTTGCAATCCCATGAGAAAATTAAGAATCTGATTGATCTCATCAAAAATCAAAACAATGACCAAGATGGAATCCGAAGATGAAGATGATCATATTTTTCAAAATGTTTGTAGGTTTCGGGTACTCACACAGAAAACAAAATGAGGATCAGAGCTGGCTGATGTTTCACCGTATTCAGCTTTACACAAATGATATGCATTTGCGAATTCATGGACCACCACGACGAGGTGTGTTGTTGTGATATTCATCCTTGGGATTGTTTCTGAGTTATCTTGTTTGTTTGTTGTGGATGGCCACGTTGAACTTCTTAAAAATGTTTTGCTTTCTCCTCACGTAAAGTTTTTTTTTGAAAAAAAGCGAAAGCGGAAGCTGAAAATCAAGTCTTGCAGCTGTTGTCGAAGACCAGCTGAAATTCTAAAAGTTACTGCTTGCTGCAACGCGCAGAGAAGGTTTTTTGTTTTTGTGTGTTTCTTACTTTTTAGCTGTCTTTTCCTAGTGTGATTCAGATCGTAGACGATCTGTCTTACGCAGCTGTTGCTGAGTCTATCTTTTTTCGTTTTAGGTTATTAAACTCCTTGACTTTGAGAGATTGACTAGCTGACTTTGAGCGCTACCTATCGCGACCTTCGCGCCTCAGATATTACTTCCTCCGTTGTGTAGGTGGGCCAGCCGTCCGTGTGCCGTCTAGCCCATTTCGAGGCACGTAAACGCGTCGCCTTCCCCAGGTTGATATCACTGCGCTTCTCTGAGTGGTCTCTTTCGGTATTTATTGCTTAACACTCCTAGTCATTATAGTTCTGACCATGGAAACTATGCAAACCACTGCTAGGAGAGTGCGCCCACTCTGGCTCTTTTGTCTGGGCGCAGGCGCTTTCCAAGTGTTTGCACTAGAAGCACTGCCTTTGTTGTCCACAACGCCTTCGTTGGCAAAGACGTTGCTCTGCAGGCAGGGCGTGGGGGCTAACGATGAAAATCAAGAATCCATGGCGCATGCTACGGCCCGGCCAAGACGCCCAGTAGCGTATCATACGCTACCGGTCGTCTTGGGCGGGCTGCGCCTTTTTTTTTCCTCCACCCGAGAGTGCTAAATTAATTTTGAAAAGCAGCCGACATCACCAGACGCCGCGGAATAAATCAGACCCCTGTTGCTCTTGTGGCCGCGCCATGCTGACGCCGAGTCATGGCAGGCGGCTTGGCGTTTTGGTTAGATTTCTGGCCGCGAGTTTGGTGCCTCTGTCTGGGCACACAAAACAACTAGAATCTGGGGCGCTGGGCGCCTTGAAGGGTAGCACGCAGTGCCGCTTTTGCCGCCTGAAGTGCGTCGCTTGTCATGTGGCAGCCGCTAGGATGCCGTCACACCCAGAGCCGCATCGTAATTGGAAAAGGAACGCGTGGTACGTACGACATTGGCGGCCATTTCGTTTCCGCGGGAGGTGTTAAAAAACAAAGAGCCAGCAGTGTAGAACCCTCGCAACCTCGGTGCGCACAAAAAGAAAAAGTTTCATTGCGCTCTCTGTTATCGGATATAGAAATTCATAAGTAAGTACTTATCGACGTCCACTGGTTCCCTGCTGGTGCTAGGCGACACACTTTGACATGTCTCGTTCACAAAACGGACGAGCGGGCAGGCGCAGGACCGGAGGTCACACATTCTGAGAAGAGCGGGGAGGTGAGGAAGCTACATCTTCGTCATCCAGTGCTACTTTCTGCGCCGGTTTGTTAGACTTATCACGTTGGGCTTGCTCAGCGCTCTTCTGGTCCAACGTCCCGTAGCCGACCGTCGCTCCGGCAGGCGACAGTATTTGCCGTTCCGCTGGCTGCGTCTGTGCGGACAGTTGCTCCTGCTGGTCTCGGTCCTTTCCCGGAGATTCGGTCATCGAGGCACCGCGCTCCCCTCTTTCGACATCCACGAAGTTGCGGGGCGAAGCTGTTTCATTTTCACTGATGTCGCCATCGTCGGGGGAAGATCGTGTGCCGCAAAAACGGGTCGAAAACCAGCCCACGCGTTTGGCCCTGAGGCTTGGATGGCGCACAGCGTAGAGGAGTAGAAACACAACCACCGCGATGACGACGAAGATAAGGGAAACGAATACGACTTCCGCATGGTCGTGAATGACGTCTTGCGCGGCGTGTATTCCGTAGGCGAAGAAGTACTGAAGGTTGGAGTGCGCTGGATTTTTTGAATGTGGGTGAGCGTCTACGGTCTCCGCGGTCGATGACTGCATGGGCGTTCGCATCTTCAAGCTCCCGTCTTCACCATATGTGGCGCTGCTGCTGCTCAACATAGCAGATTGCGACCACGTGCTCGTCGCGCCGTCGCTGCTAAGCCGCCTGTTATCAAAACTGGGGGCCTGCTTCTGGCTGATAGTGCCTGTGATCTGCTTCTGAGTCGGTCCTTCCTCCTCTTGCGAGAGCGACGCGGTGGTTGCTATTTCGATGGACGAGATAGCGCTGGGCAGGTCGCCGTCATCCTTCTTGGCATTAGGGGTTGGCAGCTCGTCGACCTCCAGTGCCACCATTGCTCCTTGCTCACCTCGGTTTACCTCAGTGGATGCTTGCCCTACTTCGGTGACTGGTTTTTCATCGATCCCATACTTCCTCAAATCGGAATACGAGGGCAGTTGGACCGTGGGTGGGTCTTCTGCAGTAGCCCGATCACGAAACTTCTGAATCGTCGGAGAGGGGCTCTCGACATGTTCCCCTTCTGAATCGTCAGAGAGGGGTACTCGAAAGAGCAACCAACTCGGTACGGCTTCATATGATTGCGCTTGCGCACCGCTCGGAGATTTACCGCTCGGAAATTTCTTCACATAGATACAGGTCGCCCACTGGTTGGTTTTTCCATACGGACTTTCATCCGCTGTAGGTGTTGTGAGAAAGTTTAATGCGCCGTCACTGTACTTCAAGCAGCGCATGCTTCGCTGCTTGACGTCTACGATGACAAGAAGGTCCTTAATCCCTTCTTCAGCAGCTTCCATTTCAGCGAAAGTCTCCTGCGTAAACACATCCACGTCGTTTTTTCCGCAATAAAATTTGAACTGCTCCGATTTCGTCGTGGAGATCTTATTGTCTTCCGTCGTAGGCAGGTTTGGGGGGTGTCCCCGACACCAGGCAATCCCTTCCTGAAGATTTATTGGCCCACTATCTCCTTCAGCCTTGGCATTCCTAAATGGCTCTACTGTCTTGAGTGTTTCTTCATTCAGCCCATTATTCCTCAATGTTGAATATGAGGGCAGTTGGACGAGCTTGCTTTTGCCTTTTTGATCTTTGGGATTGGGTGTTGATCGCTCACGCAGCTCCTTAATTGTCTCAAAGGGGCAGCGAAAAAGCAACCAACTCGGTGCGAATTCACGCGCTTGTGTCTTGTCAGGTGGTGGGGATGAAGACGAAGGCACTGGAGAGAGGTCTTTTGTTGTTCCGGAGAGGTCTTTTGTTGGTCCGGAGAGAGGTCTACAGGTCGCGGAGAGGCCTTTTACTTGTCCATACGGAAACGCTGTTGTAGCCTTTGTGAGGTGATTCAAGGCCTCCTCGCTGTACTTGAAGCAACGCAGTGCGTTGCGGGTGAAGTCCACAACGATAAGAAAAGTTTCTTGCGGGTCTTCACCTACTTTCGTTACCCCAAAAAAAGCATGATTTGCCGATGCGAATTCATCATCGGTGTCTTTTTCGCAATAAAATGCAAACGGTGCTGGTGTTGCGGCGACATCGATCGTTTTCGGGAGCTGAGAACCGCGGGAGGTGTCGGAGCCAACGGCTCCAACAATAGGCGAGCCCTTCGTCGAGGTTTATTGGTTGGCCGTCGCTGCCTTCGGATCGGGCGGCTTGCGCTGCAGTCGAGGCCTTCCCTGACGACACAGTCGTAAGCGCCACCTGTGGATCTGCTCCTGGTGCTACCATGCCCTGCTTTTTAACAATACGGAGCATTTCTTCGCAGTCGTTGTCTTCATGAGCTGCCGCGGTTCCCGCATTGGCGCTGGCGAACGCGAGACGGAGACAGGGCGGCTTCATGAGGCCGGCTATCTGACTCCACGGCTTGGGTCCGGTAACCTTTTCTGCAGAAGCCAGCCTGAGGACGCGGCTGTTTATCTGCTTGCGTGTGCTTTGCGGGGCTGGGCAAAACAAAACCGACGGGAAGCCAGTTGATGTAGCGGATTGTCCTTGTGATGAAGTAAGCGTGATGCGTGCGGGCAGCAAGGCCGCGAGATCCGGCGCGACGGGCTCTCCAACGTCTGTCTTCATTCCACACTCGGCCTCGTTAACAAACACACCACTTGCGTTAACGCAATCATCACAGACAATATCGTTTTCTCTCTTTGGATCTCCGGTCACTTTCTTCTTGATATGGTGCGAAATAGGTGCGGTCCCGATGTTCGTTGTGTTTTTTTGTCCATTCACTTTTAAGTACTCAATTCGTCTCGCTGCAATGCCTTTTTAGGCCAGAACACCTACCACGAGGGAGCTGCACCTCTTTCGTACCATGCGTTGGCGGCACTGTTCTTGATGCCTACCTTCTCCTGCTCCGGTTGCTGCCGTTGCACAAGGTCCACCATCTCCTCCAGGAATTCCTCGAAAGCGTTAAAAGTTCGCATTGCCTTTTCCTCGACCCCCAGCGGTGTAGCCTGAGGAACAAAGCCATTCGCACGCAATTCCTTCCTTTTCTTTTGGACCTTCTTGTAAAGCTCTGCCAGTCTTATTGTGCGGATCAATCCCCGTGCCCATCTTAGTGAAGCAGACATTGCTTAATATGCGTGATTTGCTTGCATTGCTATGCTAGAAGGCGAAGAGACGCAGCTGCGGCCTCCTTAGTTTATTCTCTGATTTGTTATGTTATTCCGGGCAAAGCAGTGGACTCCTGACATCAGCACTATATTGTGTACAGAAACCAAGCATGACAAGTTTTTTGTTTTTGGAATGTGGGGAGGGGGGATCTTTCATTCTGATAAATCTCGCGGCGTAATTTCTTGCCGCCTGTGCATCTACCTCCAGATGCCCGTTTCCCATGTTCGCGCCTATTCGGATTGCGCAACTTGTGCGTTTGAAGTACCGACGAAGGTTTTCTGGATAGTCGAACAGTTCTGCGACTGCGACGGACCGGACTAGTCGGGAGCTGCCCGCTAACTTCTGAAATGTACTAATGGAGAGCCCTTCGGTTTCGCACCAAACATGCAACAGCAGGCCTGTCCTTCTATTGTAGTCTTCTCTTCGTCCCGGTGCCGGATTCGACTGCAGGAGGTTGACAATCGCACCCTCGTCGGAGATCTTGTCATGGATTCGAAACATCAGCTCGTTCGCTGTTTTCTGTACGCTGGACGCCGGGACCCGCCATTGTTCATCTGCGCCAGCATCTCCTGCAGCTTGACGGTCTGACCCATGCAACAGATACCGCGCAAGTGTACGCGCCGTGTCCGGAGGGGCGCATTCTGTGCGAGACAGGGGGCTTTTCAAAAGCAGGGGAACCGGACGGGGGCCCATGATGGCGACCGCGAAGTCGGGCCACTCTCTTTTCACGGCATCCACGAGGTCAATTTTGCCTGTGCTCGCACTGGATAGTTTCACCCCGGAGGGCGCTTGCACGGCCGTGCCGCTTGTCGCCAAGCTATTTGTAGCAGTTGTAGGCTGTCCATGTCCTGTGTTGGGAGCGCTGTCCTGTGCAACGACTTGTTCTTTCACCGTGGACGCACCAAGACCAGCACCAAGAGTTGCCGGGACGCCACCAAGAGCGGCCCGGACGTCACCAAGAGTGGCCCGGGCGCGGCCCATAATGGACTTTTCATCCTTATCCTTTTTCGGAACAAAGGGATCGATGGTGCATCTGTTTTTCAGCTCTTCTGGTGTAGCTGGCGCAGCTGGTGAAAGACAGGAGGTATCACAACGCTCATCCGCATAGCGTTTTATTTGTCGCCGTACCACACAGTATGCGTAAACAACAATCGCTAGCCTGGTCTTGTCAAAGTCGTCGAGCGAGGATGAGCTTTTCCAGCCATCTGCAAGGCTCGCAAAGCCATTGATGCCGGAATAGGCACGCCACGAACTGAAGGACACGCCTTGTACTGCCCCGTAAATGATTTCGAGCTTTTTACGTGCGGCATCCTTCATTTTGCCCCGCTCTCCAGGCGAGAATGTCATTTCCAACACCCTCTTCCTCGGTGCCTTCCTTACGTCCAGTCGACCATTGTGGATTCCGAAGGTAACTTTTGGCTCCGGGAGGACCTGCGGCATCCCGGATCCTGCGGCGGTTTCAGGAGGTGAGAGAGGGGATCGCGTCGATGGCGTCGATAGCGTCGCGAGTTCGTCCATCACTATCATGTCTCGGAATGTGCTCGGCTGCAAGCGGCCCATTTCCTTCAGGTTTATTAGCAAATTGCTTGGTTCAAGGTCGAGTTTAGTCTCGCCTTTTCGCTGCTGCGCCTCGGTTTTCTCGGCCTCATTATCCGCGATCAGTGTTCCAGAGAGTTTCGGGCCCACTATTGGCGAGCTTTTAGAATCGTAGGCAAGAATGTCTTCATCAGTGGTTTCGCGCATATCTAGCAATTCCGCAAGCAGTTCCTCGCCATTCGCGCGTTGGGGGAAATCTACATCGGCAAATTTGATTTCGTGCAGGTCAAACGCCTTGTACCAACCAAAAACAAAAGCCGTTGTATAGCGCTGAAAAAGTGGTCATACTCCAATACCAACACGCGCAAACTGTGAGACAAAGGCAAGTCTTGGCTCGCATCTTTCGGCGTGCGAGTTACTGTCTAAAACATGCAGCTAGTGAGTGGCTCGAGCAAGTCCTTTGTGAAAGCTTAGACACCGGGGCAAGACCAAACACTGCGAGTAGACGCGTAGTGTGAGTTGGTTGCGAAACTCACTGCAACACCACGCTGCCTCCTCCCCCGTGCGAGCAAATCAACATCCAAAGAGCCGTCGATGTCGAGCAACTCGCCTCTCATGCTCGACCTGCCGGCAAGCCGGACCCCAGAATCACAGTGCAACGCACGTTTTCAGGGATCGCGTTTGTTATTTTCTGTTGCAAACATCCACAAAAGTCGCAAAAACTGACGAGCTGAACAGCCTGATTTCGGGTGGCCACTTGCGTGAAAAGTGGTGCTTGTGCTTCTGCGTAGAACATCAGACCTAAGTGGCCACACTCAAAAGCATAGATTTTCACCCGTCACACTTTTTTCTCAAAAATTCGTAAAAGCTGGCAAAGAAAAGTATGACTATGACCACTTTTTCAATGCGATATGCTAGTCTAGCGGAGTACGTTCCGTAGTTGTTGCCTGCATCGGGACCCGCTCCGTCGGATGGAAGAGGTACGTTTCGAAACGTATTGCGTAGCCGGACGGCGACGCCCGCGGCTTGAAGCTCAACTGGGAATAACTCCGGAACATTGTGCACAGCAAAGTTCGCTTGCCAATTCGGAAGTGATTCGAAGCGAATATCTCGATATCCTTTTACGATCCGATAGCTATACGGTTTAGCAGCTTCATGGCATTTTGCTACTGCTTCTGTCTCTCCATATACAGTGAGTTGAAGCGCTGTGCTAGCTGTCGTCTGCGATTGGTCTTCGCCCTCCAACTCGTCGACGAAAAGAGATGAACCAGTAGACGTTCCAATCATGCTGCTGGCACTTGGGCCAGAGATTTTGCCGGTGGTACGCGGAGACGTGGAAGTAACTGCGCGCAACGTTCCTGAGTTTTTACTTGGGTCTGCCCCTGCAGCGTTTCTTGAGGGTTTAGGTGGGGCGGAAGGACTCGGTCTAGGAGGCGTCAGATGCTGCTGCTGCGCCTGCGTTTGCGAGTGTGGATCAGTCGCCAATCCGGCAATCCGTGCATCCGAGTTCGCGGCACTAGAGCGTGACAATGCATTCTCGGAACTGAGCGTGGGGAGAGGGGTCGACGACGAAAAACCTTCTTCGTCCAATTTTTCCCGGTCGGTTTGTTGACTCGCCCCAGTGGTAGTTTCACCCTCCTGCGCGGCATCGCGAGCCACACCAGCAGCCGTTCGATCAACTAGCCCGGTACAGTCCTGGATGAAGAAGAAGGACCACCAGCGTGGTCGAGGTCGCAAAAGCAAAACAAACGTCATGCGCATCCTTTTCACAGCATGGCCAGGGCTTGGGCGATCCATTGAGGATGCCTGAGTGACACAGACCTTCGTCAAGGTTTTGTCGTGATGTTTCGCCTTCAGCCGGAGTGGCCCACGGTCACTCGCGGTTCCACGGCCATTAGTGAGCGAAGCCGATGCAACTCGAGTAGTAAATTATAATTGCCCCACACACAGTGGTGCTTGGCCACTGATTTCTTTCAATAAAAGCAGCACCTCACGCTCACACGCGCACGTGTCCATTTTACGTGGCGCTTCCACCCTGGTTGCTATTCTCTTCTTGATGTTGCTCTCTGGTGCGTCGCACTCCTGATGTGGTAAATCAGAGCCATGCATAAATTTTCTTTATCCCACGGCTGCGTCCCGGGGCAAGCGCGACGACATTTCCTCACACAAGTTGCCACAGCCATACAGGTTTTTTTTGTGCCTCGTGCAACTAGCTACATGAAGAGCATCATTTGATGGACATCATCTCATCAATTCCCTTGCCACCACAGGGTGGCACTCTCCTGAGAACCAAAAATATTTTACGTGGGTCCACACTACAAATTGAAATTCCGCCTCTAAACCTACGAATGCAACGTCATAGATTAAATGAAGCCATAGATCCTGCTATGGATTCCGCAACTTTTCAACTTGTAGCCAATGAGCAATATTGAATCTGCACTGCTTCGGAATACTATCAAAATCACAATCAGTCCGCTCTCTCTGAAGATTCTGGCCCCTTTTCCTCGGCCTCAACGTCGTGTTCGGTCAAAGTACGTGTATCGCCTCACTACAAGTGAACAAGCTGCACCAGAAGAAATTGGTTTGTGTCGGGTACTATCATGCAAGGGCGCTAATCGGGGTCGAAAGCGTGTTCATCATCCTCATTCGTGCTGAGAGCTAGCATCATTTTCCAAAGTTCTTTTTGTTCGCGCTCGACGATTTTTTGTTCTTCAGCAACATGTAGAAAATGCTCCAGCAGCGGCCCGACTTCAGTGTTGCGATTTAACGTTTTTCTAGCTAGGACTTCCGCGTTTTCGTGAAGCGCGGCGACAATGCTTTCATACGTTTCATCATTTAACAAATTCATCAGCTCTGTTGCCAGCACCCCGCCCGCGCAGCCGATACGGGGGTTGTCGAAAAATGTCGTTACCCACAGCGAAGATGTCGAAGTGGCGTTGTTGGTACCAAGAACCGGATTGGTACCCAGGGTAGTAGTGGTTGTGTTCTTCCAACAGCATATTCCTACGTGCGGCTCTTGATCTGCAGCAGACCTCGTCAACAGGATCTCCTGCTTCCCCTTGCGCGGCCGCAGTCGGGGTAACACTGGTCGCAGGTTTTCGGAGAGGTTGTAGTCCCAAAGAGCCTTTAGTTCCTCGGCGACTGTCGGGTGCAGAAGCTCGGCAGAAGGCATTCCAAGGAAAGAAACATATGGCAGAGCAGAGCCTGACCTTGTCTCGCTCTGGCCACCGTAACCAAAGCCGTCGGTATGCGTCTTCTCGTGAATCGTGTCAACATCGCCGCACAAATTTTCGCGCTCACCGCTGGCCACATAGCTTCCACTCCCTTCAGAGTCGACATGAACGGGTGGAGAAATGTTAGGCGGCGGCATTTGACCGCTCTCCCTGGCGCCGCCAGTGGAGAGCGGGTTTGCGACTTCACAAGAAAAACTCTCTTCTGCGAGTCCATCCTTGTGCGAAGCGGTAATGAGGGCGACCGCGAAATGCGCAGCGCAGCGGCCGAGGTTGTACGTGTCGAGGAGCTCGCAGTTTGCTGGCTGGTCATTCATGAAGGGGACGCAGAGCGTCGGCACAGAAAAACCAACGGCCTCGGACAGTCCACCGGTTCCGCAGTGGGACAAGAATGCAAATTTGATGTTGTTGGCGCCGCTGTGAAGAAGATTTTTATCTGAGTACTTCTTTCTCCACCGTCCAAAGTGGCGAAAAAGTTCTGCCTGTGGGGCCTGCCCCGGGATGAGGCGCACGTTCGACGGCAGGGACGTAGGAACGTCCGACAGAAGCCGCGCATACACCACTTCCCTGACCACCATGCAGAATAGCACACGAGGAAGTTTGGTGAATTCGTCGAATAGATAGCGCAGCCCAGTGTCGGTAAACTCGATCGTGCTTTGGGTGCCCCAGGAGACGTAGACTAGAGCGTCGAAGGCTGATTCGCGCATCAGATTCTCCATTTCTCGAAGAAGCGGCGAAACAATCTTGCGCTTGGGGTCGAGGGCTGCATGATCTTCAACCTCCGCCTCCACAGGCTGCTCGTATCAAATGTAAAAATGTCTGGGTCTGGAAGAATGCAACTGGTGATGCTAACTTTGGACTCTAGAAAAATCTGTATTGCATGACCAGCAAGAGGAGTCTGCTTTGTGCTACGCGGGGAGGGCGTTTGTCATGCGGAGTAGGCATCAGGAAGCCCTCTCAAAATCTGTGATGCGCGGTCGTGCATTATAGACGTCCTGGGTCATGCAAAACATGCATGACAAATCTCAGAATCTTCCAGACCCAGACATTTTTACATTTGATAGCTCGGTGACGAGCGCAAAAGGTGCCGAGATCGGCTGCGCCGAGCGCGCGTCGCGAACCGTGAATCGTTTCGCGATAGCATCTGCGTCGGGTGCCGGTCGTGCCGGCCAATCGAGAAACGTGCTGGATGTCGGCGTGGAAGACGCTGTGTCCCATGCTTGCGGTTCCCCTGCAGGGGTCGAAGATGGGCCAGAACTAAGCTCCTGAGTGCCAGCAGCAGGGTTTAGTGTTTGCAGATGTTCCTGCCTGCAATACACGCCGTTGGCACCAGCGCAAGTTCCTAGTGCGTTTCGCGCAGAAATGGTTTTGTTAGAATTGCCTTTTTCCATTACCATCTCCGCACTGCGTGGTCTGGTTTCGCCGTCCTGAGGAAGCTGGTCAACCACCGGCAGGAAATGGTTGATCAGGCGCGGGGAGCGCAGAATCCTGTAGGCGATGCCGTGCGGGTCCTTTTGCCACCCCGAGTTTTTCGCCGCCCTGTTGTAGTCCTCGAGGTGTTTCAGGCCGTCTTTGACGTTGCCGCCCCACAAAACCACGGGAATGTCGTCGCTTTCGCTGCGGATATGCAGCACGTGGGCCGGGTTCCAGGTGTGCAGCACGTCCGCGATGAGGAGTTTGACGTTCTCTAGACGCATTTTATTGTGAGGAAAAATGCCCCCTCCCCATATCGAAAGCGAAATTTGTGTTGCTGTATTTGAGTACACAAATCGCATTTGTCTTGCTGGAGAGGACTGCAGACCAATATCAAGCCGGAGTAGAGAGGCTTTGACTTAGGCACTTAGCATGAAAAGCGTCCGTGATGTTGGCTCAACAGCATGACAAACCGCCTCCATAATGGGACGGAAGCTGCTGCCCTTGTCTTCTTGCAACACAAACGTGATTTGTGACCTCAAATCAGCAACACAAATTTTCGAAAACCTACTTCCTCAATATGGGGAGGGGGGATTTTTCCTTGCGATACATTTTCCTCCAAAACCACTGGTACCAGCGAGCGCCGTAGGGAAAGCAGGCTCCTTTCATCTGGATAAGCAACTCGCGACGTGCTTTACTGTCGTCTCCCTCATCCGGCGGGCGGGCACGATCATAGGATTTTTCGTTCTTTTTGAAAAAACTGGCTCCAGGGGGAAGCGCTACGAATTCGAACAGCAGCTGCCCCCAGTGAACCAGCAAATCGCAAGGACGGAAGGGGATTATGGTGATACCTTCGTTCGCCACCCGCTCCAAGTGCGGCTGCGGCGGTGCGAAGTCCATCCAGAGAACGTCACTTTGCTGCGGGCTCAGCGCCGGGTTTACCCCAATGCCCCAAACCGCATCGTCAGGAGCGTCCGCATCGCTTTCATCGACGCCGCCTGAAGAGCTACCAGGGTCTTGCAGAACTGTCGTCGAACTCGAAAATGTAGGTGTTGCAGCATGATCTTCCTCTTGAGTAGTTGCGGATTCTAGAGAAGCTTTGCTGTCGCGAAAAATTTCCGGCACTGCATCCCGATGCACTTCTACGGTTGTTTCCGGAACGATGCCCGCTTTTTCTTGCTCTCTCTGCGTACTGCCGCGGATTGCGTAGCGGTTTGGGCTTTCTTCTACGTAGACGAGGAGGTAGTTTGTCATGTTCGTCCCACCTCCAATCTGATTTATTTCGCCCTGCTGTTGGTCATCTTGTTGATTTGTCGGAGTGTGATTACGCAACACCAAAGAACCAACTGGCGTGACAAAAAACACTTTGTAACCCCTCCGGACGAAGTGCTGCATTGCGGGCACTGCGGCGCTCATCTCCGTTTTCGCAAACTGCGAAAATACCACGGCCTTTTCGCTTTTTGGTTTGTTAGTGTCTGCGCCAATATCAGGCTCGGGGATATGTGCTGCTGCCGGGAACGAAAAAAACTTGACCACCGTCGTCGACAGCAAAACAACAGGAAGAAAGAAGTGACTGCGCCGCCAAGAAACGGTTGCAACAATCATGTGAGGCGAATAATACATGTTTGACACTACACCTGTTTATGTTTTCTCGAAAACAAACAACGGAAGTACTTACTTACATTTTCTGGGTCAAGGGCAGCATGAATTACTTCGAAGAAGTTGTTTTACGATTAATGGGACGAACCGGCCCCATAAAGATACATACACTTGATTCAGGGCGATTGGGAAGGAAACAGAAAGGCAAGCGAACAGACATACATTGCATATGCATTCACGAAGGGGACGAGTTTGCTTTCTGCGCATAGCTTCGTGCGAGCTGCGTTTTTATCATTTGCATAGAGGTCCTCGCTGGAACTTCCGCTTCAGGAAGCACTGCACTACTAACAAACTTGTGTGTCGCTTGATCAATGAGATTGTTTTCATTTCATCTACGTATAGCTGCTCAAGTGCGTTCGCTCCTCATTTTTTCCGAAACTGTTGTTTCAAGGTCCAGACCGACGGCAGCATTTTGTTCACCGGTTTGTCGAGCACGCAGAGCTCCTGCAGGACGTTTTTGAATAGGTGTTTGTGATGCGGCGCCACCTGTCCGTCGAAGTGGTTTATCAAATGCAAATATGTCTGGGTCTGGAAGGATGCGAACTTGTCATGCAGGTTTTCCAAGACGCATGAGGTCTGTCATACATAATCTAACATGATAGGTTCTGCGCGACCTCCATCATGCCTCGCCTGCATGAGATACTTCCTCCCAACTTGGCCAAGAGTGGACACTTTTGGCATTCATGCAACACAAATTTTTGCACGCTCCAGAATTAGCATTACAAGTTGCATCCTTCCAGACCCAGACATATTTGCAGTTGATATGGTCCAGGACCTGGGTGGTGCTCGCCGACCGGTGCGGGCACACGCGGTCGTTCAGAAAGAACGAGAGCACGTCCTTGGCCAGCTTCACGTCGGCGGTCTCGACGCGGGAGCCCAGCAGCTCCTCCTGCCGCTCCGCCCGCTCCTGCAGAATCTCCTGCTGCTCGCGGTCGAACCGCTGCAGCTTGTTTTCGCGGCGCACGATCCGTTTCTTGCTGGACTCCATCTGGCTGTCGCCGCCCTGCTTGAACTGCTGGATCGCCTTTATTTGCTTGAACTGCTCCACCGCGGAGTTCACCGACGACTGGTTCGTGCCGGCATTCACGCTGTCGAACCGCTGCAGCTTCTCGAACCGCTCGCGCCGCTGCTGCGTCAGCTTCTGCATCACGTTCTTCTCCTGTACGACTGGGTTATTGACGCCCCTCGAGGATGAAGACGAAGAGGTGGACCCTGGGACCACAGTAGGGACATTTGCGTTGTTGTAGCTGCTGGTACCAGCACTTCCACTCGCTGTTGTTCCACCGGCAGGAGGAGCGATGTTGAATAAATGGTGTTTATTATAATTATCCCGGCCCGCCTTCGTGTTCCCCGCTTCGCCCTTCCGCCCGGTCCACGTGGGCACGGAGACCGCGTGTTGGCGCCGCATGTCGCGGGACGCCTCCAGCGCTTGCAGTGCCTGCTTTGCGCGCTCCCGGCCGTGCAAGACCAGCCCCGAGTCCAACGACGGAGCGTGCTCCACGCGGTCGTGCGAAAAGCTGGACCGCACCAGCCCCCGACTCGGATCCAGCAAGGAGGCGAGCATCGCCTTGTTTTCCTGGCTGGCCTCGTCGGACGGCTTGTTGGCCTCGGGCAGGGGGTTGTCGTTCAGGTCCCCGAGCAGTTTGATGGTTTCCACCGTATCTTGGTCCTCGTCTGGGTTCGCGGCGCCGTTCTTCTTTCCTTGGTTAAACTTTTGGAACAGCTGGCGAAACCTCTCTTTGGTGGCGAAATTAATGGGGTTCGTCGCCCCGCCCGCCGCGCGGGGGAAGCCGCTGCTGATCTGGTCGTGGTCCTGGAGCAGGGTCGCATTCGGGTCCCACCCCGGGGGCGGTGGGGGCTCGGTCAAGAGGTCTTGCGCGTCGTTGATTTTCATGAACCTCTTCTGCCGTGGGTCGTTCAGAATCTTCTGCGACAGAAAGTGCTTGAAAATTTGCCGGTGGTAGATCTTTTCCTCCAGCGTCCCGGCCGTGACCAAACGGTAGACGGTGACTTCGCGCTGCTGCCCAATCCGCCAGGCGCGCTCCCGCGCCTGCACGTCGGTGCTGGGGTTCCAGTCCGGGTCGAACAGCACCACCCGGTTGGCGCCGGTGATGTTCAACCCGATGCCGCCGACTTTGGTGTATCCTATGTAAAAACGTCCCCACCCCATAGTCAAGATGGGGACTCGGCTAGACAAATCCACAAGTTTTGGCTGTTTTGCATGACAAATTTGGACTCGCAGTGTAGTGCTATTTGAGCTAGCTCGGCAGCATCACAGATCTAGCATATCATGCTGATTGGGGCATGACAAATTCCAGAACACGACTGGAAAGCGCTTCTCATGGGGCTCCGCATGAGAAACATTTTCGGCATGCAGATTTGCATGACAACTCTGGGGTGGGGATGTTTTTACTCGGAATATGGTGCTCATGATCATCACGAAGATGTCCTCCGTCTCGTTGAATTTCGCAATCAGCCGCTGCCGCTGCGCCACCGGCGTTTTCCCGTCCATCCGCAAGCTCTCGTACTGCAGCTCCGTGCTGATCCAGTTCTCCAGAATCTCCAGCATCTGCACCGTCTGGGTGAACAGCAGCACCTTGTGCCCGTCCTTCTTCCAGCGCTTCAAAATCTCCCCCAGCACCAGCATCTTGCCGCTCCGCATCACCGCCCCGTAGTCCTGCGGCAGCAGGTCCGGGTAGTCCTTCAGCAGCAGGTCCGGGTGGTTGCACAACTTGCGCAGCACGCTCATGATGAAGAAGATTTGCGGCGTGCCCGTGCGGGTGCCGGCCAAATTGCCCTGCATCCGCGCCTGCTTCACCTTGTCGGTCTGGAGGAAGTCCAGGTACACCTGGTACTGCTGAGGGGTCAGGTTGCAGAACAAGATCTGCTCCTGCTTGGGCGGCAACCGAACGATGTCTTGCACGTCGGCCTTGGTCCGCCGGAGCTGAATATCCACTGCAAATTTGCTTTACATGTCTGGGTGTGGGCTGAAGTTGCCAGCAAACAAGCACCCCCCACAACATACTTAGCTAGTTACCCATGACAAACTTTTGAGATGCCTTTCCGTCGCCCGCTCCACATGACAAAGCGCGGCTTTGCGTGACAAACAACAAGAATCCGTTTTTCTTTATTTGCGCAACCTCAATGACAGGATGCACACTCTTGTTGGCCGAGCATCGCAGGTCTTATCGTCCACTTTGTCGTCCCAGACCCAGACACATACAGTTGCACTGCATACAGAAACGGCAGCGTTTCCTCCCGGAGGATCTGAGCCGCCTGGTACGCGGCTTCCACCATGCGTGGCGTGGCCGTCATCTGCCCCCCCGCTTCGATCACGTCGGAGAACTGTTGCTGGAACACGGGTATGGCAGTGCAAAAGTTCTTGTATCCCACTCACGACACTAACTGCAGTCATGCATGACAGATGCCCGCCCGAGTAGAAGATCAACATGCAGATTTCAACATTTTTCGTTTGTTGCGAGCCTGAAGTTTGTATATGCGAGTCATGCTAGTGCGATTCTATTCTTTGTCTTTTGCGATGCATAACTGGGAAGGTGCCCAGCAGCCCCGGTTGGATGAAGTCGAAGATGCTCCAGAGTTCGGAGAGCCGGTTCTGGATCGGCGTGCCCGACAAAACGATCGGGTATCAAATGTAAAGATGTCTGGGTCTGGAAGAGGAGAACGAAGTTTGTCATGCACAGTTTCCATGAGCCATGATGTCTGTGATGTATGCCATAGCATCATAGATTTCTTGAGCGCCTATCGATGCGCATCCTACATGACAAATGCCCTCTCCGCGTAGCCAAATTTGACTCCTCTTGCTGCTCATGCAATACAGACTTTCTTAGCATCCAAATGCAGCATCACAAGTTTGCATTCTTCCAGGCCCAGCCATATTTGCAATACATATCCGGTGCGGGGTGTCGATCTTTTTGCAGACCAGCGTGATCGCCGCGTCCGGATTGCGGATCTTGTGCCCTTCGTCCATGATCAGGTACGTCCACGGGTAGTTGAAAATCAAGGATTCGCTGTAGATCCGGAACGTTTCGTAGGAAGTGATGAGGATGCCGTTGTTCGCGGTAATCTTCTCCATCATCTCCTCCTTCAGTTGGGCGTCCACCTGGTGCATGATACTCACCCGAAAGACCGGGAGCCATATCCTGAGTAAAAACGTACCCACACCAGAGTCAGGATGGGGATTTTGCAACACAAACCAAGGAGTTTTGTGAGTCACGCATGACAAGTTGCGCTCCGCAGTGTAGTGCAGGTTAGCAAGTGCAGCCGCATCACAGATTCATCGGCTCATCCTGTTCACAGCATCACAAATTCCAAAACACGACTGGAAATGGCTCTCATGGTGATGCGCATTACAAGTCTTCCTGTCTTTGCAAATCTGCATTACAACTCTGGTGTGGGTATGTTTTTACTCAGGATAAACCAGGATTTTATCTCGTCCCGCCACTGCTCCACCAGCGTGGTCGGGCACAGGATGATATCAAATGCAAAAGTGTCTGGGTCTGGAAGATTCTGACACTTGTCATGCACGTTTTGCATGAGCCATGAGGTCTGGAATGCGAGACCTAGTATGACAAATTCTGTGAGATCCACATCATGCCTATCCTGCATGAGAAACTTCCTCTCAACTTGGTCAAAAGTGGACAGCCTTTGGCATTCATGCAACACAGATTTTTGCATGATCCAGAATTAGGATTACAAGTTGCAATCTTCCAGACCCAGACATTTTTGCAATCCATAGATGAGCACGCCGCCGGTTTTTGGCGGCCCGGTGCCGAACTGCCGGGTGGTGGCGGTTTGCAGGATGTTGCTGTGGTACAGCGCGGCGAGGAAGGCCACGATCTGGATGGTCTTGCCCAGCCCCATCTCGTCGGCCAGGATGCCGCCCACCTGCTGCTTGTGCAGGTTGTACATCCACTTCACCGCGGTCTTCTGGTAGCCGTACAAGTTTATCCCACAGAAAAAAGCTGGCAGGGCATATTTGTAATGCAAAAATAAATACACAGAAAAATGTGCCATGGGCGGCCTCATAGCATGCTATTTAGGATATGCAATACAAGTTTTTCTGTCTATTTATTTTTGCATTACAAATATGACCTGCCAGTTTTTTTCTGTGTGATAAAGTTGTCCCAGATGTAGTTCGGGATGCGCAGCTCGCCGGGCACGATCCAGGAGTTCTTCTCCGGGTTCGCGCGCGTGTCCTGGTCCAGCTCCGGGTTCTCCTCGAGCTGCTTCGTGTAAAAGTCGTCGTCCACGTCGTCGAACGCACGCAAACGCGCACGGTCCGCGGCTTTCACCAGCTCCTTCTCGGCCTCCGTCCGCAGGTGGGCGGGTTTCAGGAGAACCTCCTTGGGCACGCGGACTTTCCGCGGGTCGTCGTCCTTCAAGTGCTTCCGCGTGCCGCTGATCTGCTGGTGGTGCGTCTTGTGGGGCTTCTTTCCGTGCGGCAGGAAGCGAGGACCGTCCCGATGAGTATTTTTATCCGTCATGTTGTCAACATCCATATTGGTAGAATCATTATCGTCATTGTCGTCGCGATTTTTGTCCTTCCCTGTGGTCCTCGTCGTGCCCCCGGGGGTATTCAGGATCATTCGCCGCCGGCCGTTTTGATGCGCGCCATCATGATTGCCGAACCCGCGCACCGGGTTCACTTCTCCAGTGGAACCGTACTTGATGAGGTCCTGCGTGCGCAAATCCAGGTCCTGTACGCTTCGGGCCTTGTGCTCCTGGTCCCACTGCTTTTGGGCCTTGAGCTTCTTCTGCCGCAGCTGCACGGCCCGCATGTCCAGGCCGCCCGTGCTGCGGGGCTGCAGTTGCGTGCCCATCAGGGGAAAGATCCGGGACTCGGGGCGGAGCTTTGTCTCCTCATCTTCCTGCTTCTGCTTCTCGATCTTCGCGTTGGCCTTTGCTGTCTTATCACGGAGCCAGGACATCAGCTCATTAGGGGATCCGCCGTCCTGCATACTGTCGTCGTCGAAATCGTCCACGACAAAGTCGTCCACAAAGCTGATCCCGTCGACCTTCTCGTCATCATAATTCTCCTCGTGATTTTTATCTGCATTTCGATTTTGCCTTGTGTCAACAAAAAAGTCGTCGTCGGCTTCCAGCTTCAGCGAGCCTTCCGCGCCGGAGCCGCGATGCAGCGAGGAGTGCGCGCGCGAAAGTCGGGGCGAGTTTTGATCCAGCTCCTTGGATGCAGATCGCGAGCGCGCTCGCGCGGGCCCCTTGTTTTGGCGGGCGCCGCCCCGGGGGGATGAGGGAAGTTTGGCGATCGTCCCGGATTTTTTGCGAAACGGGGCCGTCGGGTAGTGGTACTGCGAGGAGGTGGCGCCCACGGAACCGGTTCCGCCCGACTGGTTCTGCGAGTGATGCTGCGTATTGTTGCCACGGGACGCAGACTTCTGCGCCTCGTCGACGGAACTGGATCTCTGCTGGTGAAGATGCAGCAGATTCTATCCAAGAAAAAAACTGTGTCAGGGGAAATGTTTTGGATGAGGTGTAGTTACTTTGCATCAGCATGACAGAGAACATACTTTACAAACCTGTCATGGACCTTCATCGCTTGGACGTGAAAAGACGACGTATGAAACTACTTATCAGCCTATGATGCATTTAGCCAGCAGGACACTGTTTTACAAACGTCTGCAGCTACACAAGTTCTGTACACCTGCAAAGTTTTTCTTGCATAGATTTGTGGGCATCTCGGTCCACAGATGCGTCATGTCGATCACGTCGCTCGAGTGGCTCAAGCTGCTCCTTCTCCGACTGGCTTGCTGCCGGGGGCTACTAGTTGTGTTCTGTGCGTGGATTACAGCGCCAGGCGCGGGTAGCTGCTCCTCCTCAATAGACGAAGACCGCCGTTCCCGCTTCACTATCGGTGGCACAGCTTCCGCTGAGGAAGAACTCTCTTGCTTTACCTGGACGTAATGCGACGTGCTGCTTGCTTGCGCTGGTGGTGCTTGCATTGGTCGTTTCTGTTGCGTTGTACCCGTGGAAGCGGCTATTTCTGTTTTGACCTGTATCTTATCGCTTCTTAACTCGTCCGAGACGAAATCCCAGTCTCGGCCCTGGTCTGCAACGCGCCAGTGCGAGGAACCCGACGCTTTATTATTTTCTTGGATTTGCCTGTTCTTCTTCGAGTGCGGGTCCACGTCGGCGGTGATTACGCCAAAAAGATCTTCCTCGGTCATGTGCTGTTCCTTTTCCCGCGCAGGGGAAATTCTGCGTCGCTTTCGCTCTCGTCGCTGGATGTCGATCCCATCTTCTTCGTCGTCGCCAAACGTCTTCATACCGAAAGAGAGGTCCTGTTGATGCGCTGCTGTGGCAGCATTTCGGTGAGCATGTTGCTCCGGCTCCGAGGAGCTGGGCAATAAATTCTCCGCGAAGGAGCCACGACCGGTGCTGTCCTCGGGAGAGCTGCTTGCGACAGGAACGAAATTCAGATTGTCTTCGTTTAGACGCTCGCCGGAATTCATGTAGCTCATGTCCTGCCCCAAGTCAATTTCGCCCTGCAGCCGATCGCGATCCGCTTTTAGTCGAGCCTTTTTTTTCCAATCAGATAAAAGTGACGACTCATCGGCTTTTGGGCTTCTGGTGTACATTACATACGACAAAATATCCGTGTGACTCAATCTGTCCATCTCAATCTGCTCCACGAAGCTAGGTGCGCGCAGGAGTTTTTTTACCAGGGCGGTTGTTTCCGGTAAAGTAAAATGCAGGCAGCCCATACTGATGGATGCTGCTGCGGATCGGTACTATACAATTGCAACAACTGCAATTGGAAAGAACAAAGAAAGAGTACAGTTGAATAATATTGATCTTCTAGTACCAATTTTTCCTCCTCTGCACGCAGCTTGCGTTGTGTTTCCGCGAGGGTGCTCGCTCTTGGGTCGTTTGTCTGCATCCTCTCCACCATGCGCTGCAGCTTCGCCACTTCGAGTTCGCTTCGGCGGACGTCGCGCTTCACTTCGTGTATGGACGTTTGCGCGTCCATGACTCGTTTTATCTTGGATTCCACGGAGCTTTGCTGTACCATCTTGACGCCCAACGACGCCAAGAGGTCATCATCTTCCGGCGGCATGACTCCCAAGGATAATTCCAAGCGCAGTGTTTGTTGTTCGCCTCTCTGCCTTCGAAGTGCTAACCGTGTCAATCTGTGCTTTGTCTCTCGCTCGCCGCGCTTCCAGTAGGGGGAACCACCCGCACCCTCAAAGTGACGCTATGGAAGAGCGTGAACTGCAGTTGCCGTTTGACATTGCTCCGTCCGAAGCTCATGATTCTAAAAAGGAGACACAGTTGTCGTGTGATAGCAATCCGAAGCCGAACAAACACAGTTCCATAAATACATATGTATACAAAGTCAACAGCACAAAAAATACGAAGAATACGTCAATAATTGTAAATCGAGTGAGCTTGGTTTGGATGCGTGGTGGTATTGCTTGTTACTCATTGCGCTGGGTCGTGCGTTGACTGGAATAACAGATTCTTTTTTCGGCTGGGGAGCTAGCTAACAAAGTAGACAGAAGCAAATGGCTCAGTACCAACTTACTTTCTTAGTGTTACTTCAAAAAAAAAACGATACTATAACAAAAGCTGATCATTCTACTACGGGAGGCGAGAGAGTACGAAAATCCAAGCATAAATTATATGAGGTGCCTGGTCGAATTCGAGAAATGCACAGCCGCGGGCGAATTATAGATGCTTTCAAGCTCTTCCGAAACGATAAGTCAAGGCAGATCCGATCAGGCAGAGCCATCACGATGCTATGTGTGCGTCAGCAAATATTTGATATCTTCACTAGGCGATTGCTTGGAAAGGATTCATTCTCGTTTCACTTTTTCTGAACTTGTCTACCAAGGGTCAACTTCCCATCATTGCGGGCCCCAAGAGTTGACTTGACCTTGAGGGAGATAGCTGCAATGAAGGAGACAGCACACGACAATCCGAGAGGACTATAATTGAGTACTCAGTGCACTACGGTAATAAATTGCAGCAAGTTTAGAAGAAAAACAATCAATGCCACCGACGTGTGTGCCTGTGCTGTAACATCTGAGAAACGGTGAATTTCGAATACCGGCGGGCGCGCCCTTTTCCAGCCGGAGGCTAGCTGTCGGTGCAAATCACCACTGGCACAACAACATTTTGGTATTTTACATTTTTGTTGTTCATTAGCCAAACCTTTGAAACATTGTTGGCAAGTGCCGAGTCTGGAGCTCACTTGTCTTTTAAAATTGAAGACGATCGCGAAAAGTGCTATAACTGAAAGTTCGTTGATAACTTGCACATGTTGAAACGTGACGTTGTTTAAAGGAAACGAAAGGGGTTGGATCTGAAAAGTGTTTTTGCGAAAAGGTGACAAAAGTGCGCCAGGCTTTACAAAATTTTGAATCTTCTTCCTGTGATGCAGTTCATTTTGGCGGAACTGGAAGGCGTTTTTTCGAGTGCTTATGCCACAAAGAAATCAACATGAAGTCGTAGTTTCAAGACCTCTCATTGAATCCTTCCTACAGTAAATAGAACAAGGGCCGCTCGTCATACATAAGTAAACGTGACGATGGAGCAAGCAGCAGTTTTATAAAACTACGGCACCCGAGTTCAGCATCTTCTTGAAGCATCCGTCTCATCCCAGCGGCGCTCCCAGCGTTGGACCGCGGGCCGAGCGGAGCATGGGATTGTGCAAGTGTGACGTTGTGAGGCAGTTGTCCTTTGCGGGGTGCTGTCGGGTGCGATGCATCCACAGCTCTCTCCCGCGCCCGGGTTCGGAGGCCAACGTGTTGAAGCCAAACAGCATCTTGCCGTTGTTTCCCACGAAGGGGTTGTTTTTGCAGCCCGTGCCGTAGTAGCTGTTGTGTGTCGAGTACCGATTTTGGTGAAAGTCGGGGTCAAATCGGTACTGGCGGATCCAGTTGCTGCTCAACCCGGACTCGGACCGCGCGCGCGACAGCTGCGACGTGGCGCTGCGGCTCGTTCCGGCGCTCACGGTCGAGACGGACCGCGCAGACTGCGGCGGAGTTTTCAGCGCATCCTCCCCGTCGCGCCCCGGATGGGGCTTCAGCTGACACGGAATATCGCGTAGAATCTGCTTCGCCGGGACCTTCTCCCCAGTTAGCAGGGAGTCGTTGTACAGAGCTCGGATCTTCTGCCGATCGCCGCGAGTATACATGTACCTTTGATTGTATATTTTGTTTGAGCGGTTTAGGTTTTTTCTTTCGACCTCTCGATCAAGTTATTAACCGACCTTTCGTCGTGCAACTTTTACGAATCAAGGATCAATATATATTTTGTTACCCTGCCTCGTGATATGCTGCTTCTGCTCTCGTGAGCCCCGCTGACTTCTGCTCTGCTGCGGTGTTTATCCACTGCAAATATATCTGGGTCCTCTGGAAAAAAGCAGACACTTGTCATGTAGTTGTTGCATGATCTGCAAGAAGGTCTCGAATGCACACCGAGCAACATGGCAAATTCTGGAGGCTCTTTCTTGATGTCTAGTCTGCATAAGAAGCGCCCTCTCGAGGAGGCAAGAATGTTACTCACGTTTGTTGCTGACGCTGCAACACAAATTTTTGCCTGTATTTCCAGAACCCGCATCATACATATATAAGTATGCATCCTTCCTGTTCCTTCCAGATTCAGACACATTTGCACTGCGTAGTGTTTTTTAGACCAGGGTTGTATTCGTGCAGGGCGTGGAGGGATTGCGTTGTGCCCCAATCGCGATCGGGTACTGAGCGTGCGGAGGCAACAATGGTGCCTTCATGGCGCCGACGCGCGCTCGAGCGTGCACTCTCGTTGTAAAAGCTCGACATATTGGATTTCAGACAACTGCTTCCACAGTAGACAATTGTTCAACAGTCTGCCTCAATGTGACGCCCCCAACTTGAGCAGCTTAGAGGGCGGCATTCTGACCGGAAAAAAAATGGGCCTGTGGCTATTGTACTCATTCTTTAATTGCAGGCTTCAAAGTAAATAAGTAGATCTGCGCTCCATAGGTCTTATCGATGTGATTTATTGACGAGGGACTATTGTCAATATCTTTTTCGATGTTGCCGCTGGCTTTTCGACCTCGACCCCACCTCACGGAACGGCTGCTCTTTCACGATCAAATTCGTCTATCTCTACGATCACGAACAACAGCGGTACGTTCTTAAATTTGCTACGGCGTAAATCATACATGGCATTGTGAACGACCCCACCCAGAAATATGACGATAACATGAATCTGCGAACACGAATTGAATTGGACATCAGATGAAATGGTGACACAATTTATTCTTGTGCAAGACACACGATTTGGTACCTAAATGCACTGACTTGCACAGTCAGAGCCTTCCTTTCCCCAGGGGGATGCAGCTTCGCGTGCGACTATTCTTACCTGGGTTGACGTATCGTTTTTTACTGTGACAACCCGGCATGCACAACCCTTCAGAGTTACATCAATCTCCATGTTGTAGTCAGCAAAGGAATCAGATAGGTCAGCATGAATGACGAGAATGCAACGTAATTTAATTGCTCCGCTCCGTTGGACACCATTTCCGGGTCACACCTGACTAACGCCCGCACCTTGAAAGCTGGAACTGCCGGCGTTGTTGTTGGTTGCGTAGGGGTATGCGCTGCAAATGTGTCTGAGTATGGAACTGGGCGGGTGTTTGCCATGGAGCATTTCCATGCTCCGTGAGGTCTTGAGTGCGGGGCCTATCATTCCAGAGTCTGCAAGAACCTGTCTGCACTGCCTAAACTTAACCAAAAATAGATTAAACTTCGTGTCAACTTGACCAAAACTGGGCAACCCCCTCGGCAGTCACGCAAGAAAGATTTTTGTGTGGCCTGCAGTATGCATCACAAATTTGCAGTTTTCGACTTCCAGACCCAGATCGCTATTTGCACTGCATAAGGGGTCAAAGGCGACCACTTTGTACATGCAGTAAAACTATCCTGTGCAAAAGTATATCGAACTCGTACCAATGAATTGCAGCCACGCGTCACATAGTTTTCTTTTCAAGAATCATGCCTGATGCAGCATGAATAACTGCATTTCAATTTCTCCTGTTGAGTACAAAATTTGCGACGCGATTCATACTTATCACTATCAGGACGATACTTTTGCAATGCATAAAGACGTGATAGCAAGGTTGGTCAGGTACAACATTGACTCAACGAAGATCGCGAATCCCCAGTATCCTTTGCCGTCGCTGTGCTCGTAGAGTTCGGTATCATACCGCCCAAAGCCTGCGAAGTAGTCATACATATGAACAATCCCATATAGAAGGAGCGGAAGTACGTGCTCAGCTTTTCACTTTTCTCGAGCGAGACGACATCAAATCAAGTACAAATAGCAAAGTAGAATTTTCACAATACCGTTTATTGCTCCCATGGGAACGAAGCAGCACAACAGGGTGAGCAAGATCGCCACTGAGTTTGCTATTTTGTACTGAGTGAGCAGGGAAGAAGATGAGATGGCCAAGCCTCGGTACCCCTGGTAGAACACAAAAAGCGCTGCTGGCGGCAACATCATGGAATTGAGCAGCGCAAACAGGAAAAACTTGGCCGGATACCCAGAAGCCGAGGCGGTTATGATAATGCTGTTGAAGACTGTCAAGGCGCAAATGAAGCACTGAATCTCGAAAAACAGCCGCATCAACCTGGAAGTAGAGTTTTTAGATTTTTCTTTGTCTTGGTCGCAGTCGTACGTCGTTGCAGGAGGACGAGGAGCGTTTGTTCGCCTGTTTCATCATCATCAGCAAACGAACCGATATCTTTTCAACATCTTGCAATCTACTCCTACTTCATGATCACTAGACGTTTCTTATGCTAGCATAGATTGATCACCGTGTTGTCCTGGCAATCGCCACAGGAAGTTCGTCCTGCTTGTAGTGTATCAGCCTGAGCCAGGGCGGGTAGTTGTAATCCTGCCAGTTGATGCCTTGCTCCGCCTGGTTTTGCTGGTTTCCGAACCCATATGGGCGACCTATTGGGTTCAGATTTTGCAGGCCCTGCTTGATGTCCGATTTTACCCGCCGCTCCATGTAATCTTCCATACCTCGTTCCATGAACGAGTTTCCCATCCCACTGCCGGCTGCCATCTTGTCTTAACGAGCTGCACGAGAACTTCTCCTACCGCGCTGTCTTCGACGCTGCTCTGGGTCGTTTTGTTTTCGACGTTGGTGCCGTCGGGGCTCAGTCTCCTTTACTGAGAAATCGCAACTATTGACGAGGCGTGCTTCTACCCGTGCTCATTGAGCCAACTTGGCTGGACGTTCTTGCACAGAGATGAAAGTGGAAGGACAGGCAGAAGCAATCAAGTAACTCATGGTGAATGAAGACTTATAACGCGGATTGCACGAGCGCAGCACGAATATTTTGAGAAATAAACGGAGAGCAAGTCCTCGACTTACTACAGCTGTATATCAATAAACAATATCAACACGACACGGGAGGAGGAGATTATCAGTAAAAATGCGGCTTCTTCTCGGGTCCATGTCGCGAGGACAAAACACGACGGAAAATTGAATTCAGAACAAGCGAAAATGATTCATTTGCTTCGCACTCAATTTGTTTCTACAGTCACCTTTATTTCTAAGTATACTTACATACACAGCTGTGGTGTGCTTACATCTTCTTCTTGGTACTCTCCCTTCCACTGTCTCTTCTTTCTTCCACCAAGAGGAACACAGGCTGCACCCAGTCGGTGCGACTCTTTTGCTGTGAATGATTGTCGATACCATCGGACTTTGATGCGGTGAGCATTGGCATTCATTCACATACCGAAAAATGTCAGCATACACACACAAGCATTCCTCATGCACTACGAGTAAACAAGTTTGCGCGCGTGTATGACATATATAAACTGGAAGAAACAAAGCTCTTCACGGGAATGCGCCGAGTCGCTTTAACTCTATTCAGTAGCTAACAGCGTACAGAAATGTATGATGATGACTTATGTTTAATTTTCCAAAAAAAAAACGGAGGCTCCATGAGGAAGATGTTGTTTATCGTAATAGCAAAACTAACATTTATGTTCATACTCGGCATCGCTCTGCGTGAAAAATGAAAAATGTGCAACCCTACCACAGTTATAGTAGAGCTCAAAAATAAAAACTAGCTCCTAGCTTGGTTCTCGTCAAGAGAATAATGGAGTTCTTTGTAATTGGGCGCAAACACTAACTCTAGTCCAACAGCAGGGCAGTAAGAAATAACTGCCTGGAGAACGCAATGTGCATACCCGTCTCGAGCCGCTTTTTAGCTCGAGCTTTTTCCACCTTTCCCGCCGTACCCATTGGAGTAGTAGCTTGAGTTCCTCCCTTTGCTTTTCCGTGACCCCTCGCCCTTATTCTCCGTCTATGCACTGCAAATATGTCCTGGACTGGAGACGTGCATCAAACTTGTGATGCGTCCTCCTGTGCGTCATGGTCATACTCATACAACAATCAAAATCTGTGTTGCACCAGTACCAAAAGTTGAATGGCCAGTTTTGGTCCATTTCGGAGGACGTTATTTCTCATGCGAGATCTTCGATAGAAAATGCGAAGTAGACCTTGCAGAATCCAACGAGGCTATGCATTCCAGACCACGCGGGGCATGAAAAAGCTGCCTGACAACCTTCTGCCGTCTCCCAGACCCAGACATATTTTGTTTTCAATTGATACCGCACCTTCCTCCCGAGAATTGCTTGACTCGCCTTCAGACTTTTTCCCTTTGCTACTTTTCTCGTAGGCGCTTTTTCCTTCTCCCCCCTTGCCTTTCACATTTTCGCCCTGCTTTGAACCCTTGCCTTTTTTGTCCTTCCCGTCCTTGTTGAGTTGCCACCCGTCCTTTTCCAGTTGCTCCCCTTTCTGCTGGCCGCCTTTACTGCCCCTTCCTTTGGCAGCAGCTTCACCAGTGCCCTTCGCCGCCCCCTTCTGCTCACCCCCATCGCTTTCTCGGTTTTTGCTGCCCTTCCCCTTTTCATCTTTGCCGCTCTTGCCTTTGTTCCCCTTACCCTTGTTTTCAGCAGCTATTTCTTTTGCGTCCGCGGTCGTTGGAGCAGCGCTCGTCGCCGGTTCTTTTCCAGTGCCTTTATTGTCCTTGTCTTTTCCTTTGCCCTTGCTCGACCTTCTCTCCGCCGGGCCAGCATCACCGCCGGAAATTTCAGTGTTCTTGCCTTTGCCGCTGCCCGTCTTGCCATTTCCTTTTGCGTTTGAGGCCGGTTCCTGTTGCTCTTTCGAACTTCGCACCGCTGCCACATCTGCGTAGGATAACATGCTGCCGCCGGGCTTTTTACCCTCGGTACTTTCGGGAGTTGGTTCTGAGCCGTTTATTTTCGGGCCGCCCGTGTTGTTTTTCTTGCCGGTCGAAGATGTCGGGGAGGTTGTTGTAGGTGAGCTGCTCACGACACCTCCTGAGGACGGCGGTTCTTGTACGGGATTGGTACTTTCCTCGTTTTTCCTTTTCCTTTTCGATGTCGCTTTTTTCTTGTCCGAGGCAGCGGCAGCCGTCACGTTGGTGGTGCGTTCTTGGATTGACACAGACCGCTCCAGGTGGTGGTGCTGCGGAGAGGTGGTAGTAGAAGAACTACCGAGGAATTGCAGTTTGTCTTCGGAGATGGACAAATGCCGCTTGATATCTACCATGACTTTCTCGACTTGCTCCGCGTCCATGACGATTTTCCGACCTTCCCTAGTGGTGATCTCGTGGTAAGACTTCGTCGTCGTAGAAGCGGAAGTTGCACCATTGGTTGCCGCACCAGCGGCTTTGGTCTTGGAGGAATCCCGCCGTAGTTGTCCACTTTCTTGTGTCTCGCTTTCAGAAGATTTCCGGCCGTTTCCACGGGTGATTGGCTCCGTCGAGGAGAGCACAGCGTCAACGGTGGACGAGGAGGACGATTTTCTTTGTAAGTTTGATCTTGGGGTGCTGTCGGTCAAAACTTCCCGGGCCATGGGGGAATCGAAGGCATTTATCACGTCTTGCAAGCTGGGAATCATCCAAGGAAACAAGGTCGACTACAGTGGTCACACACTTTATTTGCAGGTGAAGAAAATCAACAAAAGTCCGGAGATTATGGGGAAATAAACATGCCTACAGGTTGTACGCGACAGACACAGACTGCGCTCCTGCATTTCGCACATGATAGAACTTGTCTGTCTTGCTGCTTCACAGCAGCTGCAGAGTGTGTAACAACTGTATGCAGTTTTTTCTAGGCATAGTGATCTTGATGTCATTGATGCGTTCTACTGCCCGCTTTTCGATGCTGGACTCGCTGATGCCGGCAAGCAAAGGAGACTTGAAGGCCTGTGATAGTATATTTTTTGTGTTGATAGTATCGCATTCATAAATTTGAGTTGTTTATTATTTTTGCAGTGCGACCACGGTGTAGGTACCTACGTAAAAAAGCCATCCAGAACTTGGAATCATGTTTGGGCAACAAACTTTGTTTGTGACGAGAAAAACAAAAACGTATGTATGAAGATCAGTACTTTCATGATGTAGATGTGCTCCGGCGTTTTTTTCGTGCGGAAGTTTCCGGGGGCCGCGGAGATGTAGATCGTCTGTGGTTGAAACACCAACCCCGCGCGGATGACGTAGTGGGGCAGCTGATCCCACAAAAAGCAGCTTGCGTGCTTCAAGTCGTTGATGCTGCAACACAGTTGCACATGCGCGCGGTTGAGGCTGTAGCGGTTTTTCGGGTCGCGGTAAAGCTCTTCCACTTCGCAAACGGGAACTTTTTGGAGTTTTTTTCCACCGCCGCCCTTGTTCATCTTTCCACCAACCGCGCTGGTGTTTCCTTCTGCACTGGTTCCACCTGTCGGGGCACCAGTTGCCGGAACCCGTTGGTAGATCGTGTCCAGACGTTTGAAAATGGGACAGGATTTCTTCAACTCCATGCGTGGCTTGGTTGCACCGCTGGTGGACGTCGCTGTTGTCGCTGTTCCGCCACTTGCTTGCAGGTCCCCCGGGTTTGTCGCTTTGTTGTTCCTGTTATTTTTGTAGGTCGTGAACACAGGTGCTGACGCATTTTTACCGCCGTTGCTCGTCGAGGCCAACGACTTCATCGCCGTTGTAGTTCTATCGCGAGATGCGGAGGAAAGGTTGTGAACAAATTTGGAGGCGTAGGAGCCTCCGCTGCTGTCATCCTCGTCGTCGTCCCAGTTTTGTTCCTCCTCATCCTCCAGCACGCCCTCGTCCTCCGACTCGGCCGCCGCCTCGTTTTTCCCGCCCAGCTATCAAACGGAAAAATCCCTCCTCCCCATATCGAAAACGAAATTTGTGATGCTGTATTTGAGTACACAAATCGACTTGTAATGCTAGAAGGCCAAGAGACGCAGCTGTGGCCTCGTTTGCAGGCAATTTGTTGTGCTGTTTCCCACTTCCAGCTGCCCCCTGTCATGCTGAAGATCCAAGGCTTTCCCACGCCAACCAGCACTACAGGTCGCATCTTTTCCCTTCTAGCATGACAAAGCTGATTTGTGGCCACAAATCTGCATCGCAAATTTCTAGTTTGAATATGGGGTGGGAGGATTTTTCATTTTGATACCAGCACGCTGTTGCTGAGCTCCAGTCCCTGCACGCGGTTTTCGTCCAGGCAGCGGAAGAACTCCAGGGTGACAGATTCGCCAATCGTCTTGGTCATGTAGCCGTAGTCCCAAATCGTTCGCTCGTTGTCCCGAAACTCGATGGTGCCGTTGCTCCCGATGGGGTAGTTGTCGATTTTCGTCAGCACGTCGTAGGGCTTCAGCTTGCCGTGCACCGGCGAGAACTCCGCGATCTTGCAGATAATCACACCGTCGAGCTGCTTGGGCTGCTTCGGAGTGTAGGCACCCGCGGCTGCAAAGTTATCCTTGTTGCTTGTCGAGGAGGCGGCTGAAGTAGAGTTTTGGTAGTTCGGGATTTGTTCCGGCATACCAAGAAACTGCTTCATCAGCTTCGACTCCAGTTCCTGCTCCACAATGCCCAGGTCCGGCACCTCGTAAGTCCGTTTCTCGTAGAAGTCCTCGAACAGCGTTTTTTTCAGTACATCCACGGCGATGAAAAAGCCGCCGTCCTTGCCCGAAATGCCCTGAAAGCTGATGCCCGCAATCTTCCCGTCAATGCTCAGCACGGGGCCGCCGCTGTTGCCCGGCGCAATGCTGGTGTCCGTGTCCACGCTGAGCACGTAGTGGCCGCTGTGCGCGCCGTTTTGCAGCTCCACGCGGCTGACGGCCCCGCGGGTCAGCGACATCTCCTCGCCGCCGATGGGAAAGCCAAAGGCCGTCACCGTGTCGCCGACGAAGGGGGTGTCGCCCAGTTGCAACGGGCTGGAGGACGCAATGAACGCCTTCTTGTCCTCACTGTCGCGGATCTCCAGCAGCGCCAGATCCACGTCGTGCGCCACGCGCTTCACCTTGCACACGTACTTTTTGTCCATACCCGCGCGCCGGATCTCGATGTAAGTCGCCTGCGCGACCACGTGCGCGTTGGTCACCAGGTACGTTTTGCTTTGTTTCGCCGGGGACGAGTTTTTAGAAGTTGTACTAGCAGAAGTAGTAGCTCCACCTCGCGCATCGTTTTTCGTCGAAGCAGTGGAACCGGGACTAGTTTGATTAGCCATTTTTGCACTTGTAGTTTTCGGCTCTGTAGTGCCGTCTGCAGCAACAGCAACAGGCGGAACTACTACATCACCAGCAGCTCCCGAACTTCTACCACCTCCCGACGAGATGTTGTACTCCACCAAAAACCCAGAGCCGAACGCGTTGACCTCGCGGCGCACGGGGGACCAGGGCTTGCCGTAGTCGTATTCCACACTGGAGACGTAGATTTTCACCACGGACTTGGCCACCACGGTGGTGTCCAGCCGGTTCGGCTTCGCCTGCAGAGCCTGCTTGCTTTTTCGGGCTCCACCCGACGACGTTTTGGACTGGCCGAGCGGCCCGCCCATGGCGCTCGCGGACGAGCTGGTGCGGTTGGGGAGCCCGAGCTCGGACGCCCGGGCTTGGTCCACGAGGAAATTCTGCATCAGGATCGGCAGCAGCGCGTCCACAGACTGTTGGCCCTCGGGGGAGGCGTTGGCGTTGTTCATCAGCATTGCGTATCAAATGCAAAAATGTCTGGGTCTGGAAGAGTCCAAGATTTGTGATGCAGGTTTTCCATGACCCGTGAGGTCTGGAATGCGAGACCCAGCATGACAGATTCTTTGAGGTCTCTTTCATGCCTTTCCTGCATGAGAAACTCCCTCTCAACTTGGTCAAAAGCGGACAGCTTTTGGTACTCACGCAACACAGATTTTTGCATCATTCAGATTTAGCATGACAGGTTCTAATCTTCCAGACCCAGACACTTTTACATGTATTTGATATTGCGATCAGCGACGGGAGCATGTGCTTGGTGGACGTGAACTCCGGGTTCTGTCCCTGCTCTATCCCAGAGAAAAAAGCTGGCAGGGCATTTTCGTAATGCAAAAAGAAATACCGGAAGGTTTGTCATGGGTGGCCCCATCGCATGCTGTTTCGGATTTTCATTTTTTGTGTATTTATTTTCGCATTATAAATATGCCCTGCCAGCTTTTTTCTGTGTGATATGCTCCACGTCCGACAGACTCGCCTGCGAGCGGATGCTACCCTTGTCCATGGAGACCGACCGGCGCAGCTGATGGTGCCCGGTCTGGCCCGGGGTGGCGGAGGGTGGTTCCCCGTTTTGCATTTGTGCTGTCGTTGATGTCATCATGCTGCTGCCGTCAAACAGCTTCAACATTTTGGTTCCACCAGTATTTGTTCCGCCGCCCGTGCCGTTGGTCAGCATCAGCGCAGCGCACAGGTCGTCGACGCGGGCGCGTAAGGACTGCAGTTCTTCATACATGTTCTCCGGGGGCGGCACCGGCGGGTCCACGAGGATCCGCGACAGGGGCGACCCCTGCTGGCCAAACGTGGGCGCGCCATCAGAGGAACTGAATCCCGAGCCCGTTGTAGATGCGCCTGGTGGTCGTGCCGGGTAGGCGACCGGGCCATCGCGGTCCGAAGCGGGATTTCCAAAATCATACGCGGCAGCGCTGTCCCGGGGGTTGGGGACCGCTTTGTTTTGGTTGCGTCGCTTATTGTTCTTTTTCTTGGCCACCGAGGACGAGGGAGATTCCGCTAGCGGGGCCCCTGGTGCTGTCCCCGTTGTTCCGGTTGACATCTATGAGCTGCGCGGTGTTGACACGAACTAGAACTACTGAGATGGAATCGCAATAATAGTATCAGAATTGCTGCAGTTGTGAATCCGACGAAGCAAGTGTTGAGTGGGACGCTCGATCACGTCTGAGACTGAAGTGACTTTTTTATTTCATAAGGCTAATGATGACCTTTTGATTTTGAATCGTAAACGAGGGTCGCTGGTGGTGCATACGCAGATAGAAACAGATACTGGGAATAAAGGGTTGCAATTTTTGACATTTCATGCAGTCCAGATTGATGAATGGCCAACGCACGAAGTCGGGATTGCTATGCTTATTTCGGAATCTTCCACGTTATGCGGACTGCGCCAGCACAGCGGCTGTGCGTCAGTTTCACGGCAGAAGAACTAGATGAGTAAAAGACTGCGTACGGAGCATCAACAATGACTATGCCTGTGAAAATCGATTGTAGAAGATAGTACGCTGAACGCGTTTTCACCGAACGTTCGTGCGCGGCACAACCGAGTATTGGGAAAGTCTACGACAGAAGACCGATCCGAAAAAGCAGCACATGGCAAAGGCGAGGACGTAATGCAGCACGCACCGATCTTGACAAAGCATTCTGCCGCAAACCGAGGGGGTACAATTTTGCGAAAAGCAACTTTTTCATCACGAACCGAGTCTTGACCTGACAGAAACAGAAAGAGAAAGCAAGTATCGAAGCGAAATCATTCAACACTTTTCATTTCGGTATTTGGGAACGCCAATTTCATCGTTTTGCGAGCACGGGAAACTACCCTGGTTTCGTGCATACTACTTGCATGAAAATGAATCGAGTGGAGCAACTATTCTTTCGATGCAGGAAAAATCGTTTGTGAAGATGAGACCAAGGCAGTTTCTAGAAGAATCTAGTGCGAGAAAACAAGTCCGTTCGCGCATGATGTGCTCGAGAGGCCGAGCGTCGTGCTGCACACTTGGCAAGAGAGCCGAGGTGAGCACTAACCGAAAGGCACAAACGACAGAACGTGCCTTGCACAAATTCATTCACTTTTCCTTTTTCTGTATTCTCAAGATAAAGTAGAAGTAGTTTTTGCCACCAGCTTCGACCTAGTATTTCTTTTTCACCCGAGGTTTCGACTGATAAAAAAGTATTTTTCCCGCTCAACATACATGGTTCATGTGAAACATTCAAAAGAAATTGAAATTCTAAGTATCGCTAAATATCATAGCACTCCTCCCGCCTTGGCGCTTGGCTATTGAGATCAACAACGTTTCCGCTGCATCTCCAAGAATGTGCAGTGCAAGTTTCTTGTCGGATGGTCTTCTAGAGTTGTATTCAGTTCTTGCACAAGAAAGGGGGGACCTGTTCTTCCTTTTTGCCCCGGCCAAGACGGGAAAAGTAAAATTCGACGCTGTTAATATAATCGCTTATTTCTCTACTTGAGTAAGTATTCAACCGCTATCGACACTGAGCCTAGTAAAGAGAGCTAAGCTGGACTCAGTGGTTTGTATTCTACGCAGCAAAATGGTCGCATACCGGAGTCAGAAATTGACTTTCGTGCAAACAACTGAAGCCTTCGCCCAGACACCTCCCTGACACAGTATTCGTAGTTGTCCGTTGTCGTAGTTGCGCCAACGCAGTCCCTATTGCAACTAAGTCAAGGTTGGGGGAAGGATGGTATCACAGAGCGTCTGATATCTGTCACCTGTGATTCGTCCACAAGGTGAGCCACAAGACCACCATTTTGACACAAAGAAGAAAGTAGCCAAACCAAAATCAGAGTCCCGAAGTGAAATTTCGCCCCCCAGGACTGATTACATGCTTGTGCCAGATACGAAATTCGATGCAAAATGTCTTTCCAAGGAAGCGAGTAGTCTGTAAATCTATTCATTTTTATTTCGTTGTTCTGTGTTGTTTCATTAATCCGAATATCAGGGCTTCTTTGACACGTCCTTCCCGAAGGCCACTCAATCTGCATTCTCACAAGAGTCAGGAAAGTGGTGAAAATATTGCATTCGTTGTTTAGAGTAAAACAATTTCAGAGGTTGTCAGCTAAAGTAAAAAAGTTTTTCGTGTACAGGTTGAAAAGCAAAATGTCTGAGAGAATTGAGAATTTGTACAGGCAGATTAGCTATTTCGATTGTCTTAATTTTGGTTGAAGATCGTGGCACAAAGGTCGGTAAGAGAGGTACGGAGTCTACCGCTCGCCGAGGAGATAAGTACTTTGTCGGAAAGAGCTCCTAGTACGTGAATGCGACCAGGAATGGGCACTGAGTGATAAACAAACTATCAAGAGCAGCAGCACCCTTTCCGGTGCACGTAGAAAAGAAGTTGTGTCTGGCTTGATGACGTGATCGAAAGCATGCCGGTCTGGCCCTCGATCCCGTCGTGCCGAATAAATGAGTTAGGCTTTATTTTGTAGTAGTAGGAAACAAAGCCGGTCGCTATAGCTACGTCGAAATAGAAAATACTACTTACGGGTCGAATTGAGTGCGCGTGTCGTGAGAGATGTGTTTTATTGCCCACCTCAATTGATTTTGCTGTTATGCTTATTTTCTTCTGTACCTCCGTCATTATATGTAGTGCCCGGCCAACGTCGCAGGTGAAAGTGCAAATAGTCACTGCTGCGCGGCGCGCTCTTTTGCCGCTGCGACCTTCTACTTTGTGAGCAGTGCGACTGCTCTTCATAGCTGAGTAGAGTAGCGTGCTGCTTCGAAGTAGATGCTGCATATCTATATTGGGCCGCTGGACAACAAACCCATTTGAATCCTTCGGCTAGGTTGGTCTTGGTCTCTGGTCCTACTGAAATCGTTAGGTTTTATATGCGTATTTCTTTTCGTCATAGCAGCGGCCAATGGGGTGTGTGTGATCTGATTCTGATCGAAGCGATCTCCCCTAGCTATCATAGACACCAGTCATTTAGCCTGGTGCCCCGACCGCCAAAAAAGTCAGGTCGCGATAGCGCGAGACTGCAGAAAGCTCCTTTCTGTCTAGATTTGTATCGCACAATGGTCATTTTCTATCTATACTTCGAGAATAAAAGGTGGCTTCTAATCTTCTAGGGCGGTTGCTCTATCTCGAATCGGCCGAGCGCGGATTTGTATCTTTAGGTATTTGTGGAATATCAATCGGTGAAATTGATGGAAAGTAGGGCTGCAACGAAGACAATGAATCAATGCAAAGCAGTTGTTCGCATGCTTTTAAACCCGCTCCGCAGCCCGCGTTTTTGGTTTATGGTGTTTTTTGTTTTTCGTTTTTCAAGGTGTGCAAAAGACTCAATGCAAGTTGTACGTTAGTAATGTTTATTTTCCCGTTGGCGCAGAATCCAAATTTGTTTTGTAGTTGCTGGCGGTATGGAAAGGAAAAAGCAGTGCTATTGCTAGTCCGTCACAGGTGGTAAGTAGCTGCGTTGTGCTCTTAGCCTACTGGGCAACGTCACTGGCACACGCATAGAGAGAAATGAAAATGTGTGGACATCAGTATCAGAACGAAGAATCTCCGCCGTAAAAACATCAAACGAGTATCGACGAGCCTTGCGATCAGCACTGCTGCACTCGTTTGACGCTGTCCAGCAGATTCGCGCATCACATGTAGCAGGATCTACATTGTAGCGCCTTGTGACGGACTTTCATCATGCTAGCTGATTTTCCGAGGATAGAAAAAATCTCCATTCGGCTCGTGTTCGTTTTCCCGCCTTGTCCGACTCAGCATAAAGAAATGAAAAAAGCCGAGTGCTTTATTACTCGGTGTCTTCGTCATCCACATCCGCTTTCATCGCGTCCTTGATCTTCTTGGTCTGCGCCATCCAGCAGTAGCAGGCCGGCACGACGGCGAGCAGCTGGACGCCCGCTCCGATGACAAAGAAGACGTGTCGCGACTTCGTTCCCACCGGCTCCACGGACTTGGCAAAGTCGTAATCTTCCCAGATGTCCTGGAAGATTTTTCCGAACACGAAAGAGCCGATCGCCAGCACCACGAGGGAGCCGCCCAGTACCAGACCGAGCTGCTGCGGGTGCACGATGGATTTCATGTAGGCGGTGTTGATCGTGAAAATCCCGCCATACAGCACCGCGATGAAGGCGGTCATAAACCACAGACCGAAGGGCGCGGCGGCGTTGTTCTCGTGGTCACTGTGCGTGCACGGCACCCCGCCGGCAGCGAACAGGGTGAAGAACAGGCCGTAGAGGGCGCAGCCAATCACAAACCAGATGGCGGAAGGCATCCACCACACGCGCTTGGCCAGGAATTCCATCAACAGGCCAACACCTGGAGTTTTTTTTGTATATTTATGGGGAAACAAAGCGATCTGTTTACACAATCGGGCCAGAATGCAATGTGGGAACGACGGGGAAAAAAAAGGAACCCAAGTGGGACAAACCAAGGCATTCATCTATTAGAGCACTGTGAAATTTTCAAATCGAATTCTACCTAATCGGCCGAACGCGTTTCCGAGGGTGAACGTGATTGTCAGGTACTTTTTGATGCTGTCCTTCATGATATGCTCGTGGGAGTCGTTGTGTGCGTCCAGCGTGCGAGCCAGCTTCCACGGGTCGTAGTAGATCTTTGCGTCTTCGCTATCGACCGTCAGCAAAATGTTTTGCTGGATTTCCAGCTTCAGGTCCAGTGTTTCGCTGGAACCCGCAGTTACGCCCGTTGCGGTTTTGAAGAAGGCTACCGGGATATCAAACGGAAAACAGTTTTGCTCACCGAGAAGAGAACCAGTGAGATGTTGCACAGTTTTGCTGGTGCGGTGCGGCGGCCCTTTTTTGTGCTCTACATCACATGTTCTTGTGGGCATCGGCCACGCTCACAGCAGAACGCTGCGGCGCGCTGATACAAAAACTATTCAAGCTTGTCTAGTCGGATGCTGATTGATGTTCTTGCACCGTAAAAAATTTGTTGTTGTTCATGACCAATTGCTCATGCAATAATACTTGTGTAACTCCGCCCTGGAGAACGAGAACCGTGGAAAGAACTGTTTTCGACTTGATACTGCACAATCTTCTGCCCGTTCTCGGACTTCTGGACGACATTCCCGATCCACTTCTTAAACGGCATTTTCTCTACCGCCGCGAAATCGTTGGCGAATTGCGGGTAGTGGCTGTTGCGGAGTTAATTTTTGGGACTGCATTTTGATTTGTTTTCGTCTGCTACTGCAAAACTTTAAATGATTATTAGGATACAGTAGTACTTTTCTGAAAGAACTAGGGCAAAAAAAATATTTTTTACAAGCGCTCGTATTGCCACTTCTCCGTCTGTCCGCCTTCGGTCTTGCGCGCCGCCACTTCGGCGTCTGTGGCACCAATTTTGTGAATTGATTTACCCGCCTTCTTTTTGTTGATCGTGTTGTCGGCGAAAATAGAAGGCATGGACTTCTGCTGGTCGTGCTGTTTCTGGAGAGCAATCAGATTTCGCAAATGGTGTCCGACATTTCCGTTGACAGCGCCGTCGCTGTTGAAAGTGTCGCGCTCCGCGGCATGCAGCAAATGCACTTTCGTTTCTCCGTTTTCCGTGCGCACCTGCCATCCGCTAACCGGCGTCAGTTTATCCAGAGCCTTCTGCAGCAGGTCGTCAACCTTCTGGAATTTGTCCGCCCCAAAGTACAGATCAAGCACGTCGCAGGGGGTCGTCATCGTGCAATCTTGCACTATCTTCTTGTTGTTGGCATCTGATATTAATAAAGGCATCGGGATGGCGTCAAATTTGACTCGCAAAAATTTCGTAGCATGCAAGCTGACGGTGAGTGGACGGAAACACTTCACGAGCGGAGATGGAGAACCGTCGTCGCTCCCCGCGTATGATAAAAGTTAAGTTGCTATGATCCAGCTCCATTTAATTCTCACACGGATAAATAAAATATAAGGCTCTGTAGTTAATAACAGGGAAAGCCAAAAGATCTGTCCTTCTTGACCAACGTTGCAAAAGACAGCTCTTACCGCGATTGGACGTCATGAGGACTTTGTCGGCGGCCAGGGCGAATTTGGAGGCGTTCGCCGTGTTGAACTCGACGTCTTTCAGCAGGTACTTGAGTGAGAGAGACCGGACTTCGGCGCTTGCATCCGAGGAGGTGCGGAAGTTGAAGACGGACACCGGAATGCCGTTGTCCTGGGCGCTGGACACATGCATGTACTTCGGGACATTGGCGAATTGCGTCTGCACTTCCTTGATAATCTTGTTAGCATCCTTCTGGCTGTCGCTCAAACTGGTGTGTTTTCATGGGAGGAGATCCGATGAGGAATAGATGTTACTACAACTGAGAGACTTGTGATAACAAGTCAAACACAAAAATGCTGTTCTTTTTAATCTTTTGTTCATCGGATGTCGAGAGTTAAATAATAATATCCCGCGCTCGTTCTGAACAACAACAAAGCAAAGAAATGAAGTTAATACTTCGTTCCCCGTTGCGGCTTGAGTTGCTGCACAATGGTTTTGAAGTCGGTGTTAAAGTTGCCCTCCGCGTCTTTCGAGTTGACGACGTCGGCTTTCTGCAGCTTGTTCCACGTGACGATACCGATTTTGGACTTTCGCGAGGCCATAAACGCGTCGCCGATCGCATTGTTGAAAGCCAAACCCTGGGACTCCGAGAGCAGCATAACCAGGTAGCAGCAGATGACGCCCTTCCAGAAGGTGGGAGCGTGCTTTTTCTCGCCGGTGAGGGGCTGCTGTTCCTCCTCGTCCTCCTCGTCTGAGCTCTCATCCAGATTCTTGCCGGACACTAACCGAGCCTCATCCGCAATCGAGGAGCGTCGGCCGGTCGCGCTGTTCACGGACTTCCTATTCGCCTGCTTCTCCAAATCAGCCACGCTCACTTCCGCCTCTGCCTTCGGGGTGAAGAAGTAGTACATGAGTCCGGCCGACACACCAACGGCGCCAATCAGCGAACCCAGAGCAATGAAAAAGGTCATCATGCCACTGGCCTGTCGTGTTTTAGAAAAGGTTTGTTCATCATGATCCCTTTGTTCCGATGACGGAACATTACGCCGAGGAGGTTCTTTCCGACTATGGGATGCACAGATAACTCGAGTAATCAAAGTTTTTCCACTATCGGGCTAAGAAACAAACAGCGTATATAAAACATCTCCTCTTGTCCACCACTATGATCATGTACGAAACAACATCAAATATTTAAAAACAGTCTGTACCTTCTCTTCTTCGGTCGTGAAGTTGTTGGCTTCTTTGTAGAAGTCGTAAGCTTTGAGGCAGATGACCGCGGACATGGCATCCAGCATCAAGTACAGACCGGAGATCAAAGTGCACATCGACTCGGGAGAGTTACGGATTGTCCCGAGCAAGGTACCAAAGCCCAATCCCTTGGAGCCCTGCCCCGCGAGACAGAGACCGACAATCACCATGACCGGAACCACGTTCCTCACACCGAGACCCACCATGATGAAGCCCGTTGCGCACAAGGTACCACCGTACAGACACGTGACCGTGGCGCCAAACGCATCAAAGACGAGACCTGGGATAATATTGATGAGGGCGGAGTCGAGGGAGCGCTAAAGGGTGTGTGAAGTGGGTGCTCTTTGTGCTTTTTGGACCCCGACTTTCATTCTTGCAAAGCAAAAAATAGAAAGTTTGAATGCTGCGCTCCTGCTACACTTGTTTGCAAAGTGGACGAAATGTCGTGTCCGGCACAAAAATACTTTAAGTATTCTTGCAATAATATCATGTCACGAAAAACGTATGAGGTAATTGAATTGTACCAGGGAAGATGGCAAGGTATTGACCGAAGAAGCCCGCGTAGTAGGCAATATCGACGCCATCAGAGTAAGAGTTGACCTTCTTCGCCACTTCATCCAAATCCGTACTTTCGGTGGTTGCGTAGTACTTCCAGTAGTCGGTGATTCCTCCCTTGAGGTATGAGTAGCCGTAGAGCGTACCTTCAAGATAAGATTTAGGTTTTATTTTGCTTTGAAAAAGGCCACACTCGTTGAAACTTCCAACCGGAACAGGCGTCAATGGAAATGGATACATATTACCTCCGTTATTCTGCGAAATAAAATATTCGTTTGTATAATAGCAGCTTTTGTTTTCAGGGAAAAAAAATTTTCGAATGCAACTCTCAGTATACCTACGAACGCCGAGGCAACGGCTCCTGTGATAAGGAGGGCCCAATTGATGGGCTTCTCATCTTTTTTGTCGAGTCCCATTTTGATTCTAGAGATGTCGAGATGCAACACAGACCGTTCTCCGACAAGAGAAGCAGTGTGAAATAAACCGAAAGAGCAATCACCAAGGTGACGACTAAACAAACCCCGCAGAGGGTTGTATGATTGAAGATATCACCTTCAAGAAAAGATGCCCCTGAAGATAAAATGAGGTAAAAAAGTGTTGCGCGACTTGCTTGATATTGGAAAAGGCTAAATTGATATACCATGCTTACAAAGATTTTTATCTTGAGTACTTGCTCGCTTCGAGCTTTTTAAATCGGACCACATTCATCGAGCTTTTTAAATCGGACCACGAAAGCAGAGCCAGATCCGGACATGTCGTTACTTGCATGTCGTTACTTGGCGGGACTACTCACAGCGGCACAAAATGAACGTGCAGATCATGATCTCACCATCCTCCTACACAAGTAAAGCTGTGATCTTCTGTTGCAGCGGATCTCCACGAGAGAAAAGCAAGTTAAGTAGGTTAAGCTGCAATAGGAGAACGAGACTTAAATATCTAGGCAAGGATCTAAAATAAAAGCTCGGGATCTTTTGCTTTTCTGCGACGTTTGCCGTAACTGCAAATTCGGTGTCGCAGCTGGCAATCTAAACTGCACGAAGAGAAGTAGTCTTCAGAACAATAGAACTACGTCTAGATGATGGGCTTTGCCGAGATACGAAATTTAAATTTTGGTCATGTCTGTCATTCTCATGCTTTTTAGATCATCGTGACTCGAGCTGCTTGTGTGTAACATGAGCGCGCATGACGGAAAAAGAATCCTCAGCATGATCTAAATATGAACTTCTTTAGTTATGGTTCCTCGCACGTCATTCATTTTTCATGTGCCGCGTGCTTTCGGGCTAAAAGAGACCACCGGCTTCTCGACCTTGAGCCCGGAAACCATGTCGCCGTTTTCGTACAGAAGTCGCACGGTGCAATTGTCATTTTCTAGACTTCGCTTGCCCGCCTCGAGGATCGCGGTCACCATCAGCGTCGTCTTTCCCGTCGGCAGGTCGCAGTCGCAGTCTTTGGCAGTCCTTTTTCCCTCGTTGATCTCTTTCGCGGCCTCGACAAATTTCTGGAAGCTGACGTAGCCGTACCCGCTTTGCCCGCAGTAGCAATTTCGGGAGTCGGGCACGTTGCGAATGTACAGCGGATTCAGCGACTGCAAGCCGTTCGTTTGCTCGCCGGCAAACGTGTACCCCCGGTGACACTGGTCCGTCGTTATTTCGCCCTTCTCCATGAGGCAGAAAAAGCGCTGCTGACTGTGCACATCCGACTTTGCCGCGGTCCACGAGGCCGTGTACGTCGCGTGCCCAAAGGTTTTCGGCGACGGGGCTGCCGCGCTTTCGCTCTCTTGCGGCGTCGTCGCTGACGATGCTGCAGCAACATCCTCAACGTTAATATTTTCCCACTCCGCCATGAGCGTAATCGTGTCTTCGCAGGGACCTGTAGTGTAGACACAATCAGATGAATCTTCATCACGTGGTCGCAGGAGAAGCACAGGCTTGTGCACGAAAACACGATTTAGAGCATTGCTCGCCTGCCTTTGCGCTAATACAAGCACACACGCACATGGTAGTTTTTGCGACGTTACTAAACAGGTACAAAGATGACGACGGGCACAAAAGTGAAAGTCGGTAAAAAAGCTTTCGGGACGAGATATTAAAACCAAAATACGTCCTAGCAGCTCCTCTGCGACGCCCGTCGACGCGAGGGCACGGACCGATACGCACCGGGCGCGACCTTGCATCATCCAGACGTGAAGGTCCACGTGGTGTGAATTCAAGTAGTAGGAAATATCGCTTGAGAGGCCGGCCCACGAGCGGAAGGTCTCCAGCTGAAATTTTGGCTGCGACATGTGGGAGATGCACTGCAAACATGGTCGTGCTGTCAGGATGCTATCAGAAGCAAAGGCAGTGACGCGAAAATCGATCACGTGCACTCGAAAATTCTAGCTAATATTTCTCGTGCTCTACTACGCAACCATATGCAACATGTGCACCGAGCAACAGTGCGCCATGCAGGACTCTTATCTCAGCAACGTGACATGCAAGCATTGGTGAAGGTTCTTGCCCTGACCTTGATGTGACCATGATGCATCTGCAGGATAAAGCTCGTGAAAAAGTTAAACCGACCCAGATCACCGCTGTGAATGCGCAATTTATGCACATGAAATTCGGGTTGAGCGAGTCAAAATCTGCGGTGTTCAATAACGAATTGCGTCAGCTCTTATTTGAAAAGCCTTACAGCGATTGAAGATACACGGGTCATGCCATCGTGATGTGCCTCATGCATGTTCCTTCGCTGTGCGATTGCGCAGAGTCGTAAAAATGCAAACAAGTCAAATACATTTACATTCATCACGACAAGTGAGTATGCTGATGCACCCGTATCCTAGTACGCATTTGATGACAGGCACTGACTGATGAATTCTGAACAGGATAAATCCGTGCGTCATTGTACATCGGGTCGAATCTCTTGTGCACCTCAATTTGCAGCAAAAGATTTTTGGCCTCCGCGAGAGCGACCAGCTCCAAGTGCTCCTCCAACGTTTTCACCATGGGTTTTGTGCACATCACGTGCAGGCCCCTCTGCAGCGCGGCCTTGCAGATTTCAAAGTGAGTGTCATCGGGTGTGAACACGGAGCAGATATCCCCCGGCTGAAACGCTTCCACCGCTTCCCGGTACGCTTGCGGGTCCCGCGCCACGCCTTTTTTGGGAAACTGCTCGAAGCTGAGGTTTTTCACGTTGTCGAACTTGATATTCTTCGCAAAATGCTCCCGAATCTGCTCAAACTTGTCACCGTTCGTGCCGCAGAGGCCGATCTTTTCGCCAATGAGTTTACGCTCGTGCATATCATGAGTAAAAGTAGCCCACCAACCCCCTAGTCAAGACAGGAAATAACCTGCTACGCAAATCTGGTTCTGGACATCGCTTTGGGGGTTGTGCATTGAAGTTTAGTTTTAGATACGGTGTGTGAGTGGGCGTAGCTGGTGCCCACGACGCGCCAAAAATTGACCGGCATACACATGCTGCGTGCAACATGACAAGGTGTCGAAGCGAAGTCGAAAGTGGGTGGTCTGGGGTTCATGCAGATTCGTGTGACATCAAACATGGGGCGGGTACGCTTTTACACAGGATAACGCAGGTCAAAGTGGACAAGCCCGACCACTCCTAGCGATTTGTCGGATTTACTCTGACCCGACGGCGTGTAGCCCGTCACGTACTCGCCGACGCCACAGATCAGAGCGTTCATCTTCCGGCTCTGTGTCTGCGGTATGGCTTACATACAAATGTCCAAAGGGATTTTCGGATGTCGAAATTGTGTAAGTAGAACGCAGCGACGAGGCTTCGCTATCACCATCCAGGGGGTAAAAGAAATGCTCGAGGAGAGGATCGGTAAGTACTTATGTACTTAGCTGCCCAACAAAAGGAACTGCGAGCTTTTCTGGTCCACCAGAGAGAAAATGGGTACAAGAAATCGACAAGAAGGTACGACCGACCTCCGCAGTAACGAGACTGTGCCTCGTATCTACTTTATACATAGAAAGGACCTTATTACCATCTTCTCCTTGCGGTTGCGGCTGCTAGATCGCAAGTGCGAAAGCCGGAAGCTGTCCAAATGAACCGATTAGATTGATGCTGACTCAGATGATCAGACCGACCGCAAAAGATCTCTTGCTTCGGGATGTTTCTTTTTTTGTTAAGGAGGTGAACAGGAATTGTGTTGGTAGTGACTTTCGCGTACGTACGGATAAATAGCCACCAGCGACCTGCAGCTTTAAATAAACTGGCACGTTTGTTGGCGCTACAGCTAACAAATTTCGCACTGGAACACAGATATGAACACGTTTGTGCCCGTTTCTCGAGTGCAGGATAAGCTTCTGAAGCCCCTCTGATACGACATTTCAGCGTGTTGATGTCGGAGATTCTTCCGGTCCTTGTTTGATGGGCAACAGTGAATTATTCTCAAAACATTCTCAGCTATGCACCTCTGCCTCGATCGATGCGCTTCAACCTCTCTTGCTCTTGAGTTGTTCTGGACTTCTCTTGTTCTACTGGATGCGCGTTCAAATCATGATCGTTATGTCATCGCTTTCGTTCAATTCTCAGAGTCAGAAGAAAAGTCAGCGACTTCTACGACATCGCTCCCCTTGGCTGTCGTCCGCTGCTTCTTTGCACTCGTCGCTCCATCCTGACCGTCTTGCTCGGCCGCAAGTTTTTTGGCTTTTTGTCGCTGTCGTTTCAGCGCTCGTTTGGATTTTGGTTCGTCGTCTTGTGTGCTGTTGTGCCCCACGACCTTGCTGGCCATACCCTCCACGTTCTCCTCGTCGCTGTCACCATCCTTGCTGGCGCCATCGGTTCGCTTCTTCGACCCGTCTTTATTTACACCGCTTTTGCTCGTTTCCATTTCCACACGCGCTTTTTCCACCGTGGCCCGTTCTTGCAGAAGCTCCTTGCGCCATTTTGCCAACGAAACTTCGTTTTCTTCAAAGACAGCAAATTTTTCCACGAGCTCCTTATCGTCGATGGAGGTGACTGTGATATTGTTGGTAGTATGGTTTTGATTATTTCTGTTTCAGCAAAAAATGTTGCAGTCTACATCTTCCTTTCATGCATGTCGGTGTCACAGACACAGGAACGGATGTCACTCAAAAGAAGTGAGAAAAAAGTTCAAGAATACATTTTTGTCGCAGCTGGCGGCCCTCGTTGCAACTGGCTTCGATACTCTGCAGCATGTGGGTGAAGTCCTTTCTCACGACTTTATTCCGGGCGGATTTTGTCAACTTTTTGATCAAAGTTGAAACAGGGTGAGAGATCTCCGGAAAGCCCGGACTCCGAGCCATCACTCCCATGGTTTCTACGAAGAGGAACTTCAGGTCCCGCACGCAACCTTCCAGCACGGCCTGTTGTGGGATAAGATCAATTTCGTGAGAACAATATTGTCTGAAAAACTACAGCGAATCAATCCGGTAACCAACATGACATGAATTCAATGCATGTTTTCATCGACCGGCAGCTCTGCTCGGGCTTCGTTTGGTGCTGGGATGATTCTAATGCTATAGGTAGTGTGCTGTTGCACATCGGTCGCATACGCATCAAAAGTTGAGCTAAGTATACCATGCTGTTCTTGTGCGCGTCGGAGATCCGCAGTGTGACGTCCAGCTCCACAGGTTTCAGCATGGAGGATTCCTTGCTCACTTTGGTGAAAGAGGCCGCCTTGTCGAGCTGCTCGAGCAGGCGCTGCAGCAGTTGCAGCAGCCGGTCGCACACGGGCACGAATTGGTCCGACGCGTGCTGGACGAAATTCAAGCACCTTAGGCAGTGGTAGACGTAGGGAAAAAAGTTCAGACAGCCGGCGCGACTCTCCATGGCGAGCTGGATCACTTTGCAGAGCGGATGCGCGAGATTCTGCTGCAAAGACTTGAACCCGGTGCGGCACACGACCTTGGAAAAGAGGTACATACTGCGGACGAAGCACCAGTTGTACAGGAGCGAGACCTTTTTGTCCATGTTCGCCTTCTTCTTCGCCAATTTGCCGTTTGATTTCTGGTTCTGCAGCTGCTTCTCTTTGGTGATTTGACCCATCTGTGAGCAGTCCGCCTTCGTGCTGTTTCGCACCACGGTGGCCATCTGCCGTATGCTCGCAAAGGTGATACGGAAGGCGGTTCGCTCGTCGAGCTTCAGCAGCTCCACTACGCAGTTTTCCAGAAATCGAAATTTGGAGACCTCGCGCCAAGAATAGCCCCGCTTAGCCGCATCGGTGAAGGCGCGGATCACCCGCTGCAGAATCTTTTCCAACTCCGCACTCGCGTCGACCTGCGTGCAGACATCGAAAAATTGTTTTGATGTATCAGATTTCTTGTATTGCATAATACCATGCATGATGGTTCCTGGTCTCGTCTGAGACGTTGGTTTATTTTTGATGAATGGTTAATTAATAGAAGCAATACACTGCACGGCAAATGAAAGAACCAAGTTCAATGAGTTTTACCTGGTCTACTGCTGCGGAGTTGTTTTTCTGCTTTTTGTGCGCCAGTTGCGATGGCAAGGCGCAAGCGTTGCGCAGGAAGAGGAACGCGCTTTCGCGGACTTTCTGCTGTCCGGACAGCGACCATAATCCCGCGACGGTCTTCAGGTACAACATGCGTACCTGGCGGAAGGGCCACAGGTATTTTTGCATCTGCAGGTTTTGAAGCGGCAGCAGAATGCCGGTCAGGTGGGCCGGGTTCGACGTGGAGCGGAGATAAGTGAGGGACTCGCAGAGGAAAATGCGCGCGATGGCCTTCAGCTTTGGCCACTTCTTCGCCTCCGCGACGTGCTGTTGAGCGCCCGCCGCAGTGGAGGTTGTTGTTCCTAATAAGTGGTGATCGAGCAGCTCGGCCATATGGCTTGCCGTCCAGGTCAGCACGGCCTGACACACGTTTTCGTCGTCGACTTGGAAAACGCCCTTTCGCTCCTGGGTGCGACGCTCGAATTCTGCGCGGCGCTTCTTGCGCTTGCTCGTCTCCTTCTTGTCGCCAAAATCACTGTTCAGACTGCTGCCGCCCTTCAGGGTTTGCACGACACTGCGGTACGCGCCAATGACCGCACGGAGGTTGGGAAAGGACTTTTTCTCCAACGCCAGGCCGCTGATCAGCGTCCACCGCTCCATCGTCAGCTGCTTGCTCTCCTCGGTTTGTTCGCGATTAAGATTTTCATCAGCCACACTTGAACTTGATGCGGTTGCGTCGGCCTGTTTGCGCGCGGCACCTCCTTCCGGAGGCCCATCATCTCCACCTGCGCCCGGAGCGGCGGAAAACGTATTGAGCAACTCGGTGTCGTTCTCGACCAAAAACTTGTAGAACTCCGGATCCGCGGCTTTTAGCTGCTCCAGGTCCGTCGCTTGACCTTCAAAGGTTTCATTGGCTGCACCATCCCCGCTTATTTGTGTGGATGTTGTCGACGTTCTCTTGGCCCCCGTCGAAGAGGAGGAGGAAGCTGCGCTTTTGGTTGATGCGCTCTGCCCACCGCCAAGGAGTTGCCGCGCAGTGTCACCTGTCGCTTTCTTTCCGAGGAGTCTTTCCTCGTCGTCGCTGTCGTCGTCGGACTCGTCACCGCGTAGCACGGCATCGATGTCCATATCATCGTCGCTGTCCGCCGCGTCGCTATCGGCGCCATCTTCCGCGTCTTTTGTTGAGAACAGGTTGGACTCGAGCAAATCGTCCACGTTCTCAACATCGCTCAGCGCGTCCTCATCGGAATCGGAGTCTTGATCTCGCCCTGATTCGTTTTTTACGCTTTTTTCCTCGTGCTCCTTGGCTTTGCGCTTGTTCTGCTTCACCGACTCCGCATGCCGGATCTGGTGTGTTTTCTTGGCTTTGGCGCTCTTTTTGGCCGTCTGCCCGCTCCGGCTCTTTTTCGTTACCTTCTGCTGTGCCTTGCGGAAATTCTTGGTCTTCTTCGAAACCTTGCCCATGGCGTTCGATGCTGTGGTGCGAAAAAACCGATACAATCAAATGGATACAAGTTGTAATATTGCGGTGGAACGGAACTGTTTTTCAAAATGGCAATGGCTAGCGAAATAAAGGGAAGCGCAGTCTCGTTTTCAGGTTTTTAATATTTGAGGAGCGTTGCTGCACTATTGTATAAGATCGTATCCGTTTCTTTACTCGTACCTGGTAGTAGGTGATGTAGTCGATCGGATGCTGAGAAGGAGGATTCACAAAATCGTTTCTTCGATTCAGGTCTGCTGACCGCTTACAGACGCGGCACGAAATCATGAAACATCATCGACGTGATGCAGAGCCATATACACGACGGAGCTTTGTTTTCATATTTCTGATCGTTGAATTTTTGCCTCGACCTTGATCAGTTTCGGTGATCCACTTCGATCCTTGTTTCTTCCTGTTCAATCATCTGCACAAAATTTTTTGAGCTTAGATCTTCTAGCGGAAACACCGATTTTGGGTGGTGTTTTGTAATCTCCGGGTCCCCGATCTTTGAGCTTCGTCATGCATTCGATGGCAGACTGTGACTGATGCTGATCGGATCGGATCGGATCATAGGTGGTGATTGGCGGAGCCTCTTACTCTAACCCTCGATAGACAGGAGCGGGTTTACATCTGTTCGCAGCCTGGCACACGACTAGGATAGAGCAGTGTGGACGCCTCTCTGACGTGGAGTTTCCGACGACGTGGACGCCTCTCCGACTAGGATAGAGCAGTGTGGACGCCTCTCTGACGTGGAAACACGCCTTTGCCCTAAACCCCATGCTATATACTAGTTTCTACAAGACTGTTTTGTAAAAGCAAAAACTACCGACGCCTCTAGGTATATAAAAACCCTAAACCCGTGCTGACTACTGGTCATTATATAGAGCATGCCTGGATCCCGCGCTGCGATGTTGTCACAAGCAAACAAACGGAATTAGGTCGTGATTGGCGTTGCCTCTGATCCTGCAATTTTTCACTCGGTTAATAGCCCTTGATTTTCTGATCTCTACTACGGAGGTGCAAGGAGAACGATAGGAACTGTGAGCTATGCGAAGCACGCAGTGCAGGTGCAGCACTTCGCGAGGAAATCATTTCAGTGTAGTTTCATGCTAGCGTTTAATAATTCTTTGTTGCAGTTCTTTGTATTTCAAACGGAAAATCCTCGACTTCGACATCAAATGATTCACCTTCACAAAAAAATTGAAGCAATTCATAAAACAACTGTCCACGGGGTGGCACTACAGATGTATATTGCAAACACTTCCCTTGTAATCCAGTCCTCGCTACTTTTTTTGTTGTCTGAATATTTGGACGGCGGTTAAAGAAAGACAGCATCAGAGTGTTGCCTAATATTATCCTGCTTGATGCCTGCAAACAATTTATAACACTTCGCCTTCGCGAAGTTATGTAGTTCGTGTGTCGTCTATTCTATGTTCAAAAGTAAGTAATTGCTTCTTCTATGCGTAGTTTCATCTGTAAGTGTAGCTTTGTGCGAACTGTTTGCGTGTTCGGCCGTTCTTCGAACTTGGTAGCAGCGACAACGAGTTTTAACAGCGTAAGCACTTGCATCTGTGAGCATCCAGCCGTAGAAAAGCGTTCGTAGAGTCGGCGTCAAGGTCAGTCCATTCGGATTTGCTCGTGGGTGTAGGCCTAAAATTATCTATTTTTTTTTGTATTTGTTTGCACACTGCATTCTGTTTTCAGCTGCGTCATAATAAACAACAGGAGCAAATCAAAGCTTCAAGTTCGTGATTGTGCGAAGCCAACACAAAAAAGACGGGCGGCCCATGTTGATAGACAAAAATATAAATTTTGCATCATGCACCAGAAACTACAACTTCTGTGACAGCAGGGGTGTAGAAACAAACTGAAACGAGTAAAACTAGTTTTTGCGCAATAATGCTGTCGTTGCATTGGAAACAGCATATATTCAATTTTACTTATTCCGATGTTTATTCCGGGGTGCGGCCGACAACTGTCAGGAACCAATAGAAATTGTACAATATCATCGTCCAAAGTGCATTTTTTTTCTTGGAAATCGTTGATCTCCAAAACCTGCCTTATTCTGCAAACCAAACCCAAGGTTTATGTCCTTCATTTTCAGCATACTTCATTTTACTTTTTTTCAATAAACCACACTGCATTCGGATTAGGTGTTTCAACAACATCCATTTCATCTGAAACGATATGAACTTCGCTGTCCTTTTTTATATGGGAGGTCTTCATTATGATGCTACTGGTGAAACGCTGGGAGTTTTTTTCTCTGGAAAAAATCTAAAAGTGAACGTTCTTTTGTAGTAACTACTACCGTGACCGCAAATTTGAAAAAATCTTAAGCCACAAAAAAATGAATTGCGACTGCGGAAAATGATTACACTTGTGTTTAGGCGAAAATCTATCCTGGACCTGAAGCTTGTATTTTTCGCGAAAACTCAATAAAACTTGTTTGGCGGCGGTGTTGGTGCTGGAAGGGTCTGCATACCTGTCGGTGTCGTGATAAAAAGGGATGCTTCAGGCCAAAATCACTCCTGCCTCGTCTTCTCTTTTTTTTCAAACAACATGATCGTACAAAAATGCATCCTGGCAAGCTCCAGAGTGGATGAAAAGGATATAGTACCTGGCTGCATCTGGTGCGGTGTATTAGATTGCCCGTTGCTGTTTTGCAATACGGGGGGCGGGGTTCCGCTCTGAATCATGGCCATCAGCTGGTTGACCAAGGACTGTTGAGAGCTACCGAGATTTGTTGGGTGGCTGCTATTCGGATCCATCCCACAACTCCCGTTCTGCTGCGCGCCCTTGCTGCCGGCAACGCAGCCCGGCACTCCGGTCCCCGGGGGTTGCTGCGGGCCACAGCTTCCCACAAGATTGCTGTTCGACGCGGTGGTAGACAGGGACACCAGCGGTGGGGGCGTCAGCACCGTGGACAAATGATTGTTTCCGCTGGTGTTGTTCATGATCACATTGCTCGGCTGCTGCTGGTGCTGCTGCTGGCCGCCAGTGGCGCAGCCTCCAGCTTGGCCACCGGGGAGCGGCGCCGGAAACTGCAGCTGGTGGTTCGCAGACGTGTTTTATTGTGAGGAAATATCCCCCCACCCCATATCAAAACGAAGTTTCTGATGCTGGATTTGAGTACACAAATCAGGTTTGTCTTGCAGAAAGTGCTTGGCGGCAATTTCTGAGCCTGTTTGGGTATGCAGAGGGGTAGTAATTACGCATGGAAAACAGGTTTGCAGTAGCCGAAAGCGCATGACAGATTGGCTTTGGAATGCGCCACATGGCTCCCATTGCCCTATAGGCAAGACAAAGACGATTTGTGACCACAAACCAGCATCACAAGTTTTCATTTTGATATGGGGAGGGGGGATTTTTCCTCACAATATGTTTGTCGTCGACGTGGTTCCGTTGAAAGTCGACGACCTGGTTGACAACTGAAAAACCGGAGTCGAAGCGGACACGTGGTCCTGCTGCATCTGCTGCTGCATTTGGAGTTGATCCAAAAGCTGCAGCGGCAGCTGCTGGCTCTGCTCCACCTGCAGTGCGTTAGAAGTACTCTGCGAATGCTGCTGACCTGCCAGCTGCTGCTGCGAAGCAGAAGTGACCAAGCCGCTCGTCGTCCCACTTGATGAGGGGAGAGGAGGAGTGGCGGCGGTCCCCGCGGTGATTAGATTCGCGGTACTAGAGGTATTATTGCTCGCTCCACCACCTCCCCCACAGCCACTGAAAAGCTGCATGCTGCTCGGGCCGACGAGCTGCTCCAAGAAGGTCGGAAGCGAGGCTGCATGATTCGGTTGCCCGAGTTGTGGCTGTTGCAAGGACTGCGATGAACTGGGGATGTTGGACAGGAGATTCATGCTTGTTCCCGGTTGCGCTTGCGCAGATGAGTTGTGCGGCTGAGGAAATAAGTTGAAGCTATCTTGTTGTACTCCCTGTTGCGGCGCCGGTTGCGAGGACAAAAGGTGATGCTGGAAAAGTTGCTGCCCAACGCCGGGCCCTCCTCCGAGAGGCTGGTCAAGAAAGGCAGGCAACGTGGGGGGTGGAGTATTGGAATGCACCACCGGCTGCGGTGGCGCGCCGGGGACCACCTGCTGTGAGGCTCCGTTCAATGACCCAACTCCCTGGATGCTGCTGCCATTCAAGAACCCTTGCTCCAACAGGAGCGGAGACTGTTGTTGTAACAGAGGCGGAAGATGATGCTGCTGGTTGTTTTGTTGATTTTGCGCGTGCATCTGCGGCGCCCCGGACGACGCGCCTTGCAGCTGCTGTAGGATTTGGTCTTGGTACACTTGCCGCGACAAGATCTCGGTCTGTAGCTGTTGCTTGAAAGAATCAAGTTCTTCGCGCGAGCGAAAGTTCATCGACATCAACAGTTCCGGAGGAATGGCGCCGCTCCCGGGATGACCGCCTGAAGACCCCGTTGCAGGAGCCAACTGGGAGACGCTGTTTTGCCCGACGAGATTTTCGAGGATTTGATTGGACCCCCCGAGGCTCCCGCCGGTCAAGTTGGAGAGCTGCTGCCGCAGTTGGTTCCCGGTCAGTTGCTGGAGCGACGCCTGCGAAAACTGGTTGGGCGCGGTCTGATCGAGAACGAAAAAGTTACCGCTTGATCCGCCGTCGCCAACTTCGGGCTGCGAAAGCTGCCCAACCATATTATGGCTGTGCTGCTGCATCGCATGCAATTGGGATGTGTTCCCGCTGTGGCCCCCTGGTAAGACCAGCTCTGGTTGCTGCTGCAGCTGCATCACCTCTCGATAAAGGTGCTCGGGGGAAGGCTCCACGGGCCAGGTCAAATTTTGCTGGTTCAGGTGCTGTGGCGGGCCGGATTGATGAGAGCTTGACTGCGGTTGAGGAGGCAGGTGGACAAACGGGTCTCCATGTGGTCCATGGTTTATGTTTTGTTGCTGCGGTAAAAATCCCGCCGCCCCGATCAGGTTGTCGTTGTAATTACTGTTCTGGAGGTTCATGTTGTCCACCATAGGATCAAAGAACTCAGTCTGGTGGAGCTGGTTAAAACTTCCATGGTGGTCGCCCATGCTGTGAGGACCGAGGGAATGGTTGTGGTTGTGGTACTTGCGACCTCCCTTGTTGCGCATTGGAATATCGTCATCGATGCGGAAGGGCGCGAGGCTCCGTACCTGATTTTTTGATGACCCTTGTACTTCTTTTTGTTCGAAAAAAAAAGAATGGTTCTGGGCACAATTGCAACTGGTTTGCGAACGTGGAAACAAAGGCAAAGCAGTCACAGCTACTGAAATTCCATGATGCAGCTTATGTCTATGCGATTACATTTTTGAAATTGTACCGGCTTCGGCGGCGGCGGCAATGGCGGAGGACGATCGGCCATAGAAACGTCGTGAGAAGCATGCACATGATGACCTGAATGAAAAATTAACCGGGAGCCGATAAATCTGTGCCCCTTTCATACATTCCGTTTCAGACATCAATTAACAAACTGGGAGCCGATAAATCTGTGCGCCTTTCATAAATTCCATTTGAGCCATTTGGTTGGTCTTCGTGGTCTGTTAGTTCCTCTACCCAAAGTAGAAGCGCCTACATTTTGTCACTACATTGTACCTCCATGGTAGTTGTTCCGCCCACCAGCACCAGCAGCCGCGCGTGAGAAGTCTGCATCTTTACTCGCTTTGTTGCTCCGGTAGCTGCCACGACGGCCGTTGTTGCGGGTGCCCTGCCCTGCGCCTGCAGTTGGTTCATTTTTGTTTTCTGTTCCACGGTACTAAGGGTGTCACGGTAGGCGTACTACAGTAGTACTTTTACTAATTTTTAGTTTGCAATGACCGAACTCGTTCGAGCGGAAGAGGAGCGGGCTTCATTTTGTTCTCCTGACCCTAACCCAAAGTCATGAAAATGACTTATTGGAGTTGAGTGTAGTCCCGAGAATCAACTGCTAATACCAAGCAGATGAGTGCACAGTTGAAAAGCCTACCATGCTGTTTGTTGTCCACCGCCACACTCGACAACTTTTTGTCGACCGACGCGATCGTGGACGGTCGCCGGCTGTTGGCGTTGCGCAGGGGAGCGGGACCCGCGCCCGGTGGGCGGGGCGGCAACGCGCGCTGCTCGTTGTCCTCATCCCACCGCCATTCCGCAAATTCCTGGTGGTCGAGCATTTTCCGCACCGGCTGGACCGCCTGGAGGGACGTTGCGTGATTCACATGGTCCTTGCTCCCCATGGTCCTCGCACTTTTGTTTTCCAGCAAAGCCGCGTCGCGGACGAGATTGCGGTTGCTGTGATTGGTCGATCCCTGATCCCGGAGGGGGCCGTGAGAGTGCAGCGGTTGATGCGCGTGAAAGTCGTTGTCGTACAGGTGCACGTTGCGGTGGTCCACGCGCTCCCCGTACACGTCAAACGCGCCCCCAGTCCCGCCGCGCACATTGTACGCCACCATCTTGCCGGACCGCTCGTCCGGCTGGATTTCGTACGTGACCTCGTCCCCGCGGGCCAGGGGGCGCCCGATCACGCGGTTCGCGTGGACAAACACGTCTGTGCCGTCCTCCTGCATGATGAAGCCGTACTTCTGCGTGACCATGAAGAACTTTACCTGGCCCTTGTACACCTTGCTCCGCGGTTGCGCCGGCCGGTGCGGTGTTGCAGCTTTCTCCTCTGCTGCTGGTTCCACTGCGGCAACATGGGTGGTTGTTTTGACGTCGGGCAGCTTCGATACACTAGTATTTTCGTCCTCCACATCAGCAGCTCTAGTAGGGACAGAAGCTGCAGCACACGGCGAAGACTGCGATGAATCCAGCTGCATACTCTGCGACGCAACGGGCTGCAACGCCGCCACCTCCTCTGAAAAAATCGCCATTACGGCGTGCGTCAAGAGGCGCGTGCGTCGGGCGTAAGAGATCGGTAAACCCGGCCCACCTTTCGAACTTCTGTCCGCTGTTTCGTTCGATTAATTCTGTGTGACTACCAAAAATTGACTACCTACGCAAAACGACCACCAGACATGGTCGCTGTACATCAGCCAAATTATTGCAACAAAACTAGACCCGTAATCTTTCGAATTTTTTTTCATGAGGAAAAAGATCTCGTAGCTTCAACAGGCAAGTTTCTACTACTACTTTTTTAACTTTATGTCAGTCTTCGCTCTTTTTAATTTTTTCTCATTTGGATGCCTTTCATCGTTTTGTTCCCTCTTGCGCTCATCGCCTGAGATGAAGAACCCAAGTGGTTGTAAAACCAGGCATCGGAGGTGGAGGAAAAAGGCAATGAAACAGTAGAGGCCCCTTCGCGCATGCATTGGCTTCCGCACAACGGAATCAGCTAGAAGCGGCGATGGGGAACAGTATGGGAACATTAATTTCTACGATCGACCGATAAGGTGTAGTTCATGTGGGCTGACTAGAGCTCAGTGTGCACATGGTCGATGACCACGCGCCGAGGACGAGCACTGGAAACACAGGACGCGCGAACAGCTGCGCTGTGTAATTACGCGGGACTTTGGGCGCTGCCTTCAACATCTGATCATGACCCGCCGGGTGCGGATCGCGCGCCATGCAACTCGCGCGGGGCGAGTGCGGGCACGGCGTGCGTGCGCACGAGGGGACTCAGGGTATCTCCCGGTCGCCGCGTTTCAAAGTACCCAAGCAATCGCCGAGGGCGTCGGCCATCATTAGCACCGCTCGCGCCAGACGGGCGCCATAGCGCCGGCCATTGCCGGCTTTCGGAGGAGTCAAACCACTGCCGGCTTTCGGAGGAGGGCAAGCGCCAGGCGGGGGCGCGTGCCGAGCCCCCCGCCACTGTAGACGGAGCTGGCCCACCCATACACCGGGAGGGGGGGCGCGGGGCACTTCGCTCGCAATGGTGTTCCGGGATTGCGCCGGGGGGGATGGATGCTGGCGCATGTTCGGCAAAGCCACAAGCTGCTGGCCGCCAAAGGAGTCGAGCAGCCCCTGACGCTATGGGCCACGCGCGACACGTTTGCCACATTCACGGCCGCTACTGCAGCTACTTCGTCGCATGAGGTGGGTTCGATCGGGATGTAGGGCCCACTTCCCTGCGGTTTCCAATCGCTGGCGCGGTGTTCTTCATCAAGATCTACTGGCATTTGCTCCGCCGGCAGCTGCAACACCGACCGGAGGGCGGGGCCCGGCCGAAGTTGCTGCCGCAACAGAAGCTCAGGGCTCCCGCGGGGGATTCCACGTCGCCGCGCCGGAGAGAATCCGCACGAAGGGCCCCCCAAATCTGTTTCCACAATTCCACCGCCCGAACCACCAGGGCAGGCGTCGCACGTTATGCCACTGCCTGCAGGAAATGGCACGGAATGCCCCAAGGGGGCGCGCTCCCGCCCCTGCTTCGATTTTGCTGGGCACAAACGAAGCCCATAGCAGGGCCGCAACAAGACTCGCGGGGCCCAAAGCCGCACTTCCCCGGGCTCTTCCCTCCGAGACGCTTCCAGCAAAGGGAAGGGCCGGGCCGCGCGGTCGAAGACCATTCGCCACGCTTGTTCAGTAGCTCCGGCAACCCTGCGCGGGCGCAGCAAGGCAATGCGCGCGCGCATTTCCCCTATCCAGGGCGCCGGCTGCCGTGCGGCGGCCTCTGGCGCCAGTCCCTCCCCATTCGGCCAGACAAGAAACTGAAGAGCGCCGCCCCACGTTGCACGAAAGAAAACTGCCGGCGCCCGGTTTGTAATTCATTACAGTCAGCGCACCGCCCCACGAAGGCGCCCGACTTGTAGCCGCACTGCGTAGGACGCATGCCATGCGTCCACATCTTTAGCCCAATAGGGGGCGGCCTGGCCCGTCCCCCGCATGAAGACTTCAGCCGCCGGCGATGATATCCACCACATGCCGCCGGGGCATGTCCCCGCAGGGGGGCAGGCCGCCACCCTGGTGCTGCCTGTGCAGGAGCATGGGGGCGTCTCCGCGAACCCTGGCGGGCATGCCGTCCGCCTCGGCGAGTTCATCTAGGTCCCCAAGGTTGTCGCCATATAATGGCGCGCCGGCTACATGGCGCGCGCCCCGGAGGAATGTGCCCGCGCACTGTTCGCCAGGTGTGGCGCACCGGTTCCCCCGGTGCGGCGCACCAGGTGGCCGCTAAGATGGGCGCCTCCACGGTCGGCGGAGGTGGCGCCGGCCCTGGGGCGGGGATTTCGCCCGCCGATAAGTAGACTACGCAGGCGGCAACTTCCTGTCTTGCGGCCAAGAAGGGCGCTGCCAGCGCTTTAGCCGGTAGAAGCGGCGACGGGGAACAGAATGGGAACAGTATAGCAGGCCGTTCAGTCCTGTGCTCTAGCTCCTTTCCGCCACCGGAAGATGAAGCCTATTCAAGTTGCTTCGTGGCCCTACTTGAAGTGGAAGCCTGCAACTGTCGTAATGGAATCTTTACAAAGGAGTTCTGGTTATAAAAAGGTAGCGGTTCGTTCTTCATCTTACAAGAAACTCAATATTTTTGGACGCAAGTGGAGTACATCGCCGATTTGAAACTTGTACAATGGGGGCAAGAAGACGCACCTGATATCAATAATTGCAAGCACAGGAAATGAAGCGATCAAGAAGTGCCAGACTTGATGAATAACGAGAGGCAAGCCATTGCCATTTTTGCTTTCACAATTTTATTCGAAAGACAAGCTTTTTAGTCCTCCTTTGACTACTAGATCGTTAAACTGCACGTCGCAGTTCGACAGTGTATTGTGGGGGTTGAAGTAATGACTGCCGTACAGGAGAAAACTATCATCACTGAATTCATCGGAAACCTTATTTCCCGACGACGTCCCACGAGAGCGATTCGTTTTGGTAGATCCTGCGCAAGCCATCCGCCACGAGAACGGCAATGCTTGCGATCTTGATGTTCTTGACCTTGTGTCGCCCGTCGTCGCCGTTGATGGTGTCCGTTACCACCAGCTCCTCCAGCACACTGTTCTTGATCTTTTCCAGCGCGTTTTCTGACAACACGCCGTGAGTGACAAACGCGTAAATGCGGCGGGCGCCGTGCTTTTTCAGGTTCGCGGCGGCCTCGCAGAGCGTGCCGGCGGTGTCCACCAAGTCGTCGACGATGATAACGTCCCGGTCCCGCACATCACCGACCAAATCCATGGAAGCAACCTCCCCTGGCCGTATCCTCTGCTTCGATATCATGGCCAACTTGCAGTCTTCCACGCCATACTTCATCAGCTTCGACTGGAACTGCCGTGCGCGATCGCTGTTTTAACGAGTGATGTGGAGGAACGACGTCAAATCGATATTAAATGTCGAAACGCTTTTGCTGGAAAATGCAGAGGACAAAGACGCACAACCAGTTTTGAAATGTGATCGTGGACGAGGAAGCGGGTTTGTATACTACTCGCCTGGAAGGAAGATGAAGCAAAAATCGGAGAAGACCGAAATCCAGAAAAGAAGTCAGCGTCACCAGCGACAACGACGACTTAAACTCCCATCCATGCTAGCATCCTAGTGCGATGTTGAAAAAAGGAATCTTCAAATGAACAAATTGACCCAGATATTATTACACGCCTCCCGCATCAGGGCTGATCACGCAGACGCGGGGGCCAAGTTTTTGTTCCCGAGCGAAGTATTCGACGCCGATGCTCATCGCCGACAAGTTGTCGAAGGGGCAGTGGGGGGGGAAGAACCCTTGGATCGCCCCGTTGTGCAGGTCGACGGACAGCACGCGGTCCGCGCCCATAGCGATAATCATATTGGCGACGTCGGCGGCGGCAATGGGGACACGACTCGAATTCTTGCGGTCCGCTCGCGCGTACCCGTAGTAGGGGATCACCGCGGTGATGCGTTTCGCCGAGGCTCTGCGCGCCGTGCTGATCATGAAAAGCAGTTCCACCAAATTTTCGTTCACCGGGGGACACGTCGGCTGAATGATGAAAATATCCTTCCCCCGGCAGGACTGCTGGATCTGGATCCGCGTCTCGCCATCCTTAAACCGCGTAACCAGGGCCGGGGCAAGTTCTGTGGTTTTTTTTTCATCAGGAGTTCTCGAGTACAACTACTTCCCAGAAGTTTATTGGCAACTAAGTAAGTAGTGCTTGTTACCAATACGAATCGTGGTTCGAATCATTGCATCCAGTAGTTCGGATTTATTATCATTTACCGATCACAAAGCTGAAGTCTTCTCTGTCTTCGACCGGGGACCTCCAGATAAATTGCAGAATATACCTACGCCCAGGTGTTTTGCAATCTTTCTTGCGAGGCGCGGGTTTGCATTTCCGGACAGTAACATGAAGTCGCTACTGTCTCGGCTTTCGTCCTTTTTCTGGGGTTTTTGATTGTAGAAACTTCGGGCCAGCTCCGGCTGGTGCTGCACGCTGGCATCCCACGTAGCTCCTGGCTCCGGGCGGGCCGGAATTTTCGTGCCTGATTTCCACCGGGGGAACCAGGAGCTGGTATCTTGCTGGCTGCTTGCAGCTCCGGAGCTTGCTGCCCCGCCTCCTGTGGCACCGCCCGCTCCTTCTTCGCACAAACACAGACTGGAGGAGGTCGCGGTAACGGAAGTGCCCAGCACCAAGCCTGCTACGAGTGCGGCCGACAGAAACCCGGTTGCAGGTAGTTCTAGGGTAGTTTGCGGCGAACTTGAAGATGCACCCGTGCGCTCTCCGGTCGTCCTTGTGCTCGTCGCGAAAGCTCTCGTCCGAAATGCATCACCAGAGTCGATGAATAGTGGCCGTTTATTAAGTGCAAAAGCAAGCGGGGCGCTACCGGAGTCCCTTGTTCGTGCGGTAAGTCTACTGTTCTTCGCAGTAGTTGCAAGTGGCGCCGCATGTCTTGACAAGCGTGCCCCCGCGAGCCGGGATGCTCGTGCTGCGATCATCGTCAGAGGCAAGAGATGAAAACACTTAACCTAAAAAAGGCCGGTGGCACGCACATGCCCACAGCCCTCTCTGCAAATCAACTATGAGCATGACGTGTGACCGGAATAGATCCAGATGAAATCAAAATTTGGTTGGTGCGCAGTGGTAAAAGTGCAACTTTCTTCCGAAGGTTCGGAGAGTGAATTCTCGCGTTTGGTGTTCTTCTACGAGGCCACAATATTGCTAGTCATTCATAATTGAAGATGTGAATACGGCAACTCTGCGGCAGTAGATTTCGTGAAAAAAGCCGAGTCAAGTGATATTGAAGCACAGAAAAGACATATGCAAAAGACTTCCATATTTGTACCGATATGAGCAGCTGCCAAGCATTCCTCCCTATATTAATGTCTCTCCAGTTGATTTTCTTTCGGATTCTTCCAGAGCGAACAAATTTAATTTTTCTCGAGATAAAGGGTGAAGATTTTTCGTGGTGCGGTCTCGAAAACTGCGCAGCACGGACATTGGTTCTACTCTTAATACCGACCACATTGCAATGTTCATCACGCTGCGTAGCTTGTAGTTTCTATCATGCGAAAAGAATGCAAATCTGACGAGCCACAAGCCTTTTCAAGTAGTACAACTGCCTCCTACCCCGATTGGCCGGCTAGAAGGATTCAGACCGGTTGTAATATCGCCAGTAGCAGTCTTCGAGCACCGCGGTCCACACCCCAACCGTGCCCCAGTTGATGCCACGAATCATGCCCTTCCGAAGACCGGCCCACAGCGCTCCGCGGAACGGGTCCCGCGCTGCCTCGAGCGCGGCGTTGTAAAGGGAGATGCGGGGCTTGGTGTGCATTAGTGTCTTCACGCGATCCGGGTAGTTGGTGGCCACTTCCGCAATGGACCCGGTGATAGAACCGGCCATGAACCCAATCCCCATCTTTTGTAACAAGGAAGAGCTACTAGTGCTCGGTGCGCCGGGCTGTTGCGCTGGCGAGGCCCCCGCTGCGCCCGCGCTAGTCGTGGTAGTAGATGAAGAAGTGCCTCCACCAGCGGCCATGTCCTTGTTCTTCGCCACTGCCGTCGCGGGGCCGCTGCTAGTCGTGGCGAACATTGGCGCGAGAAGAAACTTGGTGGGGCCGATACTCTGCAGAACGATAGCGTTCGCGAGACTTTTGCGTACTACGCCGGCAAACACCCCCTTGAAGAAGGCGCGCATGCCGTCAAGCCGGTACAAGTGCTTACTGGCCGCGATGAATGACCGTTCTTGGTGCGCAATTTGAAAATTCTTCACCACCACTGGAGGCATCGCGAGAAACTCACCCGTGCCTGCAAAGCAAATTGATAATTTGGGTGCATGATACATTCACGTTGTCTTATCGGCACGAAAAATAGTAATTCATTGTGCTGACCTTCAAGCCGGAGAGTCACTGGGCTGCGAAACAAGAACGGAGTCAATAAGTAAGTACCTGCTGCCACCATGCTGCCGGCGAATTTCAAGACCTGGCTATCCGTGCGCTTTTTAACTTCCCGCTGGATGTTCTGGTCGATCAGCAAAGTGAGCCCGAATCGCTGGCCCTGCGCGATCGCGCCCATGGGGAGGCCCAAGACGTAGGTGGACAACGTGTTCGGGGCGCGCGCACCCACCTGCCGCAGTACTTTCGCCACGTCGAGCCAGTGCGTGGCGGTTGCGCTGGTGATACCCGCGAGACAGCCGGCCGACAATGTCAGTACCTGTTTCGCTTGTTTCGGCAGCGCGGGCCGCACGATTTCGGAGTCCTCCTTGGTAAGCTTTGTGGCGCCGCTGCGCGTCTTCGCGGTGTACTCAGGGAGCAGCTCTGCTCCCACACCAGGAATCAGAAATGGCGGCTGGTAGGTGATGGGAAAGGAGGACACTGCGCCCAACCGCTCGAGGAGCGGCACCAGTTGTGGCTCCCTCAGATCGAGGAAGATTTCCGTATCCGCCACGGGCTCAGTGATCACGCGACTCTTCAAGTCCAACAGCAGCTGGTACCGCTTCTGCTGCTCTGCGCTCGCGCTTTCTGGCAGCGCCACGGGGAACAGGCCGTCGAGGAGGTCACCTTTGCTTGCCGCGCCTGCGTCGGTGCGTGCTGTCGAGTAAGGAGGAAAAAGGTTCATGTAACTCGCCCAGGAGGAAGTACGTGTAGCCGCCTGATGTAACTCGCTCGCGTCGCTGGCACTGGGCCTGCTGGACGATGGAAGAGCGTAGTAGACCCAGCTCCGAAACGCGTCGAGCCAGTGTTTACTGGTGCCCTTAGCAGAAGAAGTGCTGGAAGACGAACCCCCAGCTTGTTCTCTTTCAGCGGAAGAGGACTTTGTGCGCGCCGAACTGAGGTCGAATCCCCGGAGGTACTTCTCGATCTTTTCATCCTCATATGACAGTGCACAAACCCCCCTCCTCCTCATTTGTACATGCATGGACAGCAATACAAACACCAACACAGGTGGATGCTATGCATGACAAGTTCATACCCTGAGTGTTGTACTGTTTAGACTCCCAAAATTTGTGATGCAGATAGTTCCACAGGGTAGCAACTGGATTTGACACTCTGCATGACAAATGAGGGGGAGGGGGAGTTGTGCACTGTGATACCTCACCCGGCTCCTCCTCGATGCAACGCCGGATTTTTCGCAACTGTTTCTGCTGCTTCTCAAGCAACCGGACGCGGGAGAGCTCCAGGCGGTCGACCTCCTGAAGTAGCAAGTACCTGGTTTTTTTTTCCCATTTTATTTTCATTCAAAAGTCGTCTTGTGAAATTTCATCCACGCATCTTCATCAGTGTTGGCGCTCGCAGCATGCGCTGAAAGAAGTCGTTTGGTTTCTCGTGACAAAAAATAAACGCAAAAGCGCATCAAAATGAAAGTATTATACCGTCTCTTTTCCAGAGCCGTTTCGACGCGATCGCAATGGTCGCGCACCTCATTTCGGGCTTCTTGAATCCTTTTGTTGATCTCCTGCACACGCACTTCAATGCCCTGCTCCGCGCTTTCAAGCTCGCGCTGCAAGAAGGACTGTAGTCGAAGGATTTCTTTCTCATGCTCAGCCTCGGGTGCGACGAGAGGCATAGCATAAGATATTGTTCACAATGCACTCTTGACACAGAAGCAGTCCTCGCTGGCTTGTAGCAGAGCTATCTCTCGAACAAACGAATACTGCAAAAAGGGCACCACAAAGACGACGCAGCCCCTTAATACTCCCCTTGAGACTGAAAATTTGCAAGCAGGAAAATCTTGTAACCAACAGACATAAGTGCATAATATGCAGCTCCTCCTGCAGTTCCCGCGACACAAACTTATCACTGTTGGTCGAAATGAGGTCCCACATACGTGACCTACGTAACGGGAAGTAGTGCGTTTTGTCGGCAAAAAAAGTTGTTTGTCGGGAACAGTGTGGTCAATGCACGTCGAGCAGGTTTTTATGCCACATCATCCGCAGCTGTGCAAAACACAACCAAATTCGTAGCTGCAAGCTCAGCCTGCCTCGTCGATATTCCATTTCATTGGGCCACTTCATGCCTAAAATTTCAAGTGAATTTTCAAATGTGCCGTTTTGAGCAGGGCACGCAGTTTTTCTTTACTGTTGCATTTTCGTTTGACAGGTGAATCCGGTTTGCAAATTGTGTCAAAGATACATCAACTACGAGAAGTGCTTTGTGCATGCGAAAAGTGCGACTACGGTACTTACTTTATTCTCTGAAACGACAAAACTAACTCTACCCCGTGCTTCTCTCGAAACGACAAAAATATAGTGCATTTAGAGTAGAGCAGAAAATTTTTCGAAAGTAGTAAACTGGAAACAGGAGGTGCTTGAAAAGAAAAGGAAGCTCATTTACGTTGTCATGAAGGCTTTCTTCATGATGTTCGGACAAACAGCACTATAAGAACGCTAGTACCAAATCATAATCAAGAACAGGTGAAAAACAAAAACGCGAGCTCGTTCTACGTCACCCGCTGTGAACTCAAATGTAATTTTATCTTACTTCATCACCCACGTACGAGCACCTGGTGCCGCTTGACGGTTTAAGGGGGCGGGTCTGGCTGGGACACCCCCTCGCCGCTGGTGTTTGCTGTCTGCCGCGGTCCTCTCCACCGCGATAGCGTTTCCATCAAGAGTACATCTCGATAGGTGTGTGTGCTTGCCCGGACGGTGTTCAAAATTTGCTGCAGCTTATCGACTACCGACATGCGCGAGTAGTGGGTTATGACTCTGTAGTCGTTCGGGCCGAAGGCCTCTTGCTGATAGAGGTCGGTCCAATAATCGTAGGCGTCGTGAAGTCGCTGCTCCAGCTCCTCAACCGTGAGACTCCTCTGCCGTGGCGCGTGGGTTTCGCCCCCGATGCCGCGCCCGAACCACTTCGTGCGGCTCGGCAGGCTCAACGTTTCGTCGATAATCATGCGCGCCAGCTCGCGGTCTGCCGGGTCGTACGACCTGGCAGGTCTTCCGTGCTGTGCGGTTTCTTGTCGCCCCGTGCTCTGGCTGGCGTGATGATTCGCAATTAGTTCACTCCAGAGACCGTCCGCCACAAATTGTTGTCTTCCGCCTTCCTCATCGGGGACAAGATACGAGGCATGGCTTGCTTCTTCATTTGCTTGTTCGCAACAGCGCCGGTCTACTCCTGAAACTTGCGATGTGCCGTTTTTTCGCGCTTTATCCGTACTGTCAGCTGTTCTTTGTGGTCTTTCCACGCTTTTTCCTGACAGAGCTGCGCAGGTGGAGACGGCGCGACGCTTGCGGTGGCGCAGCACGGCATCGTGTACCAAGTCAACCAGTAGACTGACCCCGCCCGATTGCACGAGCGTCCGAGAAAGGAAGAGCAGGATCATCCGGGCCTGCTCCAGCAGATGTACAAGCCTTGAGCACACACTACTTTCTTCAGTAGCAGTGCCCGTGCCGCGCGAAGATGGGTTCTTGCAAAAAATCTCCAATGGCGAAAACAGATGCTGACCGGGAGTCGCGGTTTTTCCCCCTAGTACCCCCGGGGAGACGCTGCCGCTCCTCTCGCGTGTGTTTGCCGTGGTTATTTTCGCCCGTATCAACTCGGACAAGTTGAGGTCCAGAAGGCCCGTGCGTGCGACGTGCTGTCGCAGGCACGACCGGACTGCCTGCAGATTCGAAGTCTCCTGGGCGTCCGAACTACGCGAGGGTGGTATGACGTGGCGGTCGTTTTTGCCTGGCAGCGGTAAAATCGACCTTGTTGGGGACAAAAGAGACGCTGCTTTCGCCGGAGATGAAACAGTAGCAGGCAAGGCTTCGGCCTGCGAATCAGATTGCGGTCTACTGGCGGCGCGCAGCAGCGTCCGGAATGTCGTGGACGCTATTGACGCTGTATCTGCGGCCATCGTGCGGGCGGCTGCATTGTGTGGAGCAGAAGGGCGAGGCTGATACGTGGTCGACGGCGTTGTGCACCGGCGTGGAAATTGACTGTGCGGTGCGAGATCCAGCAGGGTGCCGCGGTGGTCCCAGCGGTGCCAGACTTCGTGTGCAGAGGGCAACAAATCATACAAGTGGGGCTCAGAAACAGAAACTACACTTGTTGCCTCGTGGTCCACATTAGCGCTTCGCGCAGCTGGGGTCCCAAATCTGCTCGCAGGAAAATACATGTAGGGGTTCCGGAATCCATTCGCACTCTCTCCGTTTCTTGGTACGAAAAAGGAAGTAGACGCACTAGAAGCGACATTCCCATTTGTTTCCGGGGCAGTCGCACGGTCCACGAGATAGACTTCTCGCGCAAAAATCATAACTTGTAGAGTCACCACGAACAGCATCGCTGCTCTGCCGCCCGCAATCCAGTGTCGCTCGAGACCACGCGTCGCCCGCTGATGCTCCGCGCGAATAACAGTGATGGAGCTGGGGCACGCCCTAACGACGTTTCGCGCGACGCTGTTCAGAAACATCCGGGGCTGCACGCGGTGCTCGGAAGGCGTTGGGGTTGGCGCAAGCGTGACACTTCTGCTTGAAGATGAATCGGGCAGCACGACGTTTCGGTGGTGCGCAGGATGCAAGATGTTTTCATGCATGATGCCCCGCCGGGAGAACGTATTCACAGCGGCTGCTCCGTGCGACGACGAAGTTCGACTGCGCGCACCATTGCTGTTTCCGTTTGGAGTTCCGCGTCCTAGCTGGTTCTCCGCTGTGGCAGGGCTCCCAGCCGCCAGCTCCACGTGCACCAAGCAGTGAACCCAGTCGAGCAGCCGCAGCGCAGCGGGGTCGTTCGACGGCACCTCCGTGCCTGCTTCGATTGGTGCGTCGCGACTTCTTGGCACGACCTGTCTCACAGCCTCAGAAAATTTCATTCGGACCGCTTCCTTCAGTTGCGTGCAGGCCGCTGTGCTGTCTTGTGCCTGATACAAGTCGTCGTCCAAAAAAAACTGCTCCCCCAGACGCCACCCATCCTGGTCAGCGCTGCCATCCAAGGCAAGCCGGCCGTACAAAAATTGCGAGATGTTGTCCACGGCTTCGAGCGGCAACAAGACATGGTGATCGACGTGCGCATCCTCGAAAGCAGCTGCACGCACACCCAAAATTGAGGAACAAAAAGCGCCAAGAATGCCCCACGATTTGGGAACCATCCTCTCGTCTACTCCAGAAAAGAACCAAGGCTTACAAATGCCACGATGTTACAAGACGACGACCAAAATGCCAGCGTACCCATACAAAGAGGAGAACCAGAAATTGCGGAAATGTATTGTCATTTCATTTTCAAGAAGGCATCAGAACCAAACGAAATAATTATAGGGCTTGCGTAGAGTACCTTCCAAGGAGTGTAAATTTTTCTCAGATTCAATTACACGATTTGAGTTGACCTTCAGCAGCTGTCGCGCAAAAGCGCAACAACCTCCGAACATCTCTTCAAAAGTTTTCATCATGGATATGGAAGCGGGTAGTGTATGAACGGATGATGCTCTCACGAAGTACTTGATAGATTATCAGGATGAGTCAAAGCAGAAGTTTCCACTCTTCAGCACGAGGCGTTCAATGGAAAGCGAACAAAATCTCTTTCACCCATGCATAAGGGCTAAAAACCCAGACGACGTGGAAAACCTGCTCTGTGCAAGCGCACAAACATCCGCGCCTACCCGAGGATACATTTCGCTATCCCTTCTTATGGATGCGGACAACGCGAGGTCGTCACTGATCAGAGATTGTTCTTGACTCATACTGAGGTCTGTTACAATTTTTCGCTTCGCTTGTTTCCTAAAGTACTACTCAATCAGTCAGGATCAGGAAAGTAGATGTTGTAATGGCTCCTCACCATTCAGTTTCTCGGTAGTCCTTCAAAAACATACCGAAAGGTGGTTGCTGCTTCTTCTGTCCGGCGGCGCCTGCCCCACCGCTGGACCCCGCATCTTTCTCTTTGTCTGACATGGAAGCGTTATTTCCTTCGGCTTTGTCTGCCAAACACACTCCGTTGACGTCGTAAATCCACGAGAAGACGGGGTCCAGAATTCTTGCCGCCGCGTCAATCTCGTCGATCGGTGTTTGCCACTTGGACGAGACCGCGTGCTGGAACGCCTGCTTGACCGGCTTCTCGTCGTTGATCCACCCGGTGTCCACCGAATTCATGAAGATGTTGCTATTTTTCGCGTAGTCATTGGCATATCCTGAGTAAAAACGTACCCACACCAGAGTCAAGCTGGGAAATCTGCTAGACAAATCTGTCAGCTTTTGCTGCTGCGCATGACAAGTTTGGCCTCGCAGTGTAATCCTGTTTAGCTTGTTCAGCAGCATCTGAGATCTAGCATATCATGCTGATTCTAGCATCACAAATCCCACAACACGACTAGAGACTGCTTCTCATGGGTCTCCGCATGAGAGACATTTTCAGCATGCAGATTTGCATGGCAACTCTGGTGTGGGTACGTTTTTACTCAGGATATGGCACTGGTTTTCGTCATCATGTTGAGCGCGGCCTTGGCCATGTTGGTGTGCGGGTGGTTTGCCGTCTTGTACCGGTAGAATTTCCCCTCCATCGCGGAGACGTTGACGATGAAGCGCCGGGTGTGCGTGCCGGTTTGGCTTTTTTCCAGGAGCGGCTTCAGACGCCCGTTCATCACGAACGGGGCCATGGCATTGATCAAAAAGCACTCGACCAGCTCCGGCGTCTCCACTTCCTCGAGCTTGAACACCCAGCTGTGGCGGTCGCGGTAGTCGATCAGCTGCCCGTTCACGTCGGTGTAGCCGGGGAGGTCCTTCGACCCGAGCTTCACCTTCGCATCGTCCTTAACGCATAAATGTAGGTGCGCGTGCTGTTGCTGCGCGTCCAGATCCACTTCCACTTCCGAGGGGGAGGACGGTCGTGTGCTCCGTGAGGCGGACACGTGGTGGTCCTTCTGTTGGGTACTAGCAGTGTCCATGTAGCAGGACGCAAGGGTCGTGGTTGTCGTGGTACTTTTGCAGCTGCTGCTCGACGTGGTGGTTCCTGCACGACCACTGTCAGCTGCGCTTCTATTTCCATCATTCCTAGCCTCCGGTGACGTAGACGTGCTCGACGGCACCGCCGTGGAAGTCGTCGACCCCGAACTGCCGGTCGGAGACAGGAACAATTCGTTCTTCAGCGCGGCTGCCCGCCCGTAGTCGTAAAACACGCCCTGGGTCGGACACAGCGAATCCTCGTCCACAAGAAGAGCAGGTGGTTGCTGCGCGTCGGTGCTCAACGGCACAGAAGGTTGTACATGTGGACTGGGGATTATATCGATATTATCCTCTCCACCTGCTGCGCCCTGCGCCAACATTGCTTGGCTCACCACGTCCGCACAAGACAGCTGCTCCTTCTCCCGCAGGGGCTCGTAGTAAGCTTGGGGCCGTCTTATTGTCTGACAAGCGTTGTGGATAACGCCATCCAGGTGGTCGTAGTTCTCCAATACCAAGTATGCCATAGCAAAGCAACCTCCATCCAGTCTCAGTTCTCCTGCAAAGTTGTCATGACTTTAGTTACAGTATTTCCAGACATTTTTCGCTCCTGCGCACACTCCGTTTGCGCAAGAGTACGCGCTGTGGGTCAACTGTTGACGCTGCAAGGCGCGTTGTGCGTGTTCATCGCTTTTTATTCACCACCGAAACTACAGAAATGCACAGTTCATGTCGAGAAGCAGACCTGCAAAGTCAACGCTACGCATTTTGTGGCATGCAAAAGAGGACTCGCTGCGTTTGAGTCCACTTTTACGATGTGTTGCACAACCTTCAAAGGAACGAGGGACCATAGGAGGAGTTGTTCACTGCTTCATACGTAGTCGCACAACTGTTCGACCCGCGGTAGGAAGCGTAGGTCGACGCCGAGCAGAACTAGCCTGTCGGCAATGGACTTGTTGTTGTTTTCGGGGTCTTGGCGGAAAAACTGTTCCTTCCCGTAAAAATTGACGAACCTCTCGAGACAATCGTTCCTGAACCGCGAGGTCACGAGCACAGTTGCGCCTGCGTTGAGAAGCTTCAGGGCCGTATGAAAACCGATCTTCACGCGGCCACCAGTCACGAGGAAGATGTAGCTGTCGTTGAGAAGCGGCTGTTGGAACCGCTTGCTGTAGTTCAACGCGGCGCAGGGTGGGCACAAACTGTCGTAGAAGTGGTGAAGCGACCAGAACTTGATTTTACACACATAACAGGACCGAGGCCGCTGCAGCTGCACGCCAGCGGCTCTGCTGGCGCTGTCCTTGTCGTCCGGATGTTGACACGAGGAGAAACGGTCCTCCCCTTGATGTTCTTCGGTACAACTCTCAGCCGGCATGACTGAGCCCGACGCGACTTCGGCGCTCGCTGCCGAAGGTTCGTCGCGACCGCATGAAGACTGACGACTGCGTTTCAGGGACTCGGACCGAGACGTGCGGTTTGGAGACAGTGACTCATCGGCCATGCCACCAGGCGAGACCCCAAGAGGCGCGGGACTACAAACTCCATGATCGCTAGTTTGTGGCTCCGCCTCTACTGCCTGCTTCGTGTCTTCCAAACTACCGGCCCCGTTTGCCAGCGCAGCAAGCGGCTCCTGAAACGTGTGAAAGGTTGCTCCGTCGGGAACCAAATTGAGTTCCCGCAAATCTGCATCGTTAACGTCGCACAAGCTCGCCATCGCCTGCAACCGACCCTGGCGGAGTGCTGTTTTGCGAATATCAAGAAAGTGAAAGCAAAATTTTTATATTCTTAGAACAATATTTCTTGCGCAGTTCCAACCCGGGGTGCGGATACCGGCTCACGCTAGAAGCAAAATTGTAGTCAGACTATGGGTGATGTGTAGAATTGTCTCATCACATCTCTCAGACGAACGAGACCTATTCTTGCATTGCATCATGCAGATATGAAACAAGAAATGGCTCCCATGGTCGCGATTGCGTGTATGTGTGAGCTTGCAAAATCAGAGTGGTGATGCATGGTGTAAAACATTTTAATCCACATTGTTCATTTTCGGAACAGGTCTGTGAATTATGTTACGCTGTCCTCATTGTCATTTCATGCTTCAGCGCTAGCACAGATACGACTATTTCAAAGAGGTCGGGGCCACAGCTTCTTATGAAACTTTCGCGGAAGTAAAGCATCAAAATTCAGTACAGCGGAGAAATTTTTGTCAGCATGAACAGTATTTCTTGCGCAGTTCTTCCATGCCGGCATGCGGATACCGGCTCACGCTAGAAGCAAAATTATAGTCAGACTATGGGTGATGTGTAGAAATAGAATTGTCTCATCACATCTCTCAGACGAACGAGACCTATTCTTGCATTGCATCATGCAGATATGAAACAAGAAATGGGTCCCTTGGTCGCGATTGCGTGTATCATATGTTAGTTTGCAAAATCAGAGTGGTGATGCATGGTGTAAAACATTTTAATCCACATTGTTCATTTTCGGAACAGGTCTGTGAATTATGTTACGCTTTCCTCATTTTATGCTTCATCGCTAGCATAGATACGACTATTTCAAAGAGGAACGTCGTCGGGGCCACTTATGAAACTTTCGCGGAAGTGAAGCATCGAAATTCAGTACAGCGGAGAAATTTTGTCAGCACAACCAACCCTAATCAAGGCTGATTCAGGTCTGTTGAGCTTGAATAAACGGTTTGGTCATCATTCTACAGGAGATATGTGATGCAAATCGCGCTGAGGTAGAGGTCAGAGTGGTGCATGACATTTAAATCCACATTGTTCATTTTCGGAACAGATCTGTGAATTTGATGTACATTTTCATCCTGAAAAAATGCGGCGCTCCATGGTGCCACCGCAGAAAAAGGTCCATCTTAATGTTACTTTGCGAGACTAGGATCGATATCGAAACTGATTCAGTACAGCGGAGAAATATTGTCAGCTTAATCAAACCTAATCAAGGCAGATTCAGGTCTGTTGAGCTTGAATAAACGGTTTGGTCATCATTCTGTACGACATATAATTCGATACAAATGCAAATCGCGCCGAGGTAGAGGTCAGAGTGGTGCATGACATTTCAATCCACATTGTTCATTTTCGGAACAGATCTGTGAATTTGATGTACTTTGTCATCCTGAAGAAATGCTGCGCAAAGGCAAACTGTCGAAATGCATACTTATCCGAGATCGAAGGAGATTCAGTACAGCGGAGAAATAATGTCAGCACAATCGAACCTAATCCAGGCGGATTCAGGTCTGTTGAGCTTGATTGAAAAGGCTCATCATTCTTTCTTTGCTCCTAATGTTCAGGGCGGCGAAGATGCGTAAAATTTCAGACCGCAAACATTAGAAGAAACAATCACTCAGAGTGATGGCGCATGGCGATAGAGCAAGGCGAAGTCGTGTATTTCGGAACAGATCTGTGGTGACCACAAAGTTCTAAACCTAATAGGAAGTAGTACCCACGGACTCCATTCGTTTCGCGTCTTCGCTCATCATGGTCTGTCGGCGCCACGCCTTCTTTATTTTCTCCTCTTTCTTTCGCACTTTTTCGTCCAGTGCTTTCTTGTTCGGCAGCGTCTTGGCACTAATCTGGTTCACAAGTCGCCGTATTTTCTTCAGTAGCTTCGTCCGTGCATCAGGCTCCGTAGCAACGTCGGTCGCGTGTTCGTGCGCCTCAATTTCCGACAGGACCGTTTCATCCTGCTGCAGGGTTTGCAACACATTTGCGCAGCAATCCAGCGATTCTAGAGAGAGATCCATCGACGTCCCTCTTGTAAGGGCCTCAGCGTATTGATGCTGTTGGCCCCCAGCAGGCCGCGATGGTGACGAAGGTGTGGACCCACGAGTCATTATTTCCCCAATACTATATGTCGACTTCTATCATCTACTGCTCCGGATTACAAATGAACATCGTTTATCCTTCTGTACAATACGTCTTGCTTTCTCAAGCCTCACTGGAAATGTGTTGGAAAAGCCAAAACGTGATCGGACGAAGACAGAGCGAAGAGCAATAGGCTTGAACCAAATTTGCAGGAGGGGAAGGAGAACTTTGGAAATTCCACACGAAAAAGCATTTGCAACAGACTGGACCTCATTTCAAATTTAACATCTTGATCTTTGGCTTGAAGAGGATCGATTTCACTTCCACACCAGTACCACCATTCACCGAGCCAGCAGGAAGCTGCATGAGAAATTATGATAGACATTTTGATTTTTCCTCAGAGACCCGAGATCCGCATTATTACGAACTGCGCCTTTTGAGTTTGAACGGATCTCCTGCTGCGAACACATTTTCTCTAAACTACCAGACAAACCGATAGATACCGAAACGCAGAACTCGAGCGCAACATAATTCCACGTGGTATGCAGGAACTCTCCTGCGCCTTTGGAAACTGGCAGCCATGTTCTTCGCCTGCCAGGATCTTTTGAGGGAAAGAGAAACGTCTGTGTCTGTCAGTGTACTTTTTTTACTTGGTTGCATTTTTACTTCATTTTACACACGGCGACCATGCCGCCCTCGATTGGCAGCGTTGCTCCGTTAATCATACCGGACTGCGTTGTGTCCAGAAGAAACAAGACCGGTTTCACAACGTCACTCTCCTCCGCAAACTGCTCCAGCGGAATGCGCGTGAGCATCGGACCTCCCTTCGCGGGATCCCCCCACACACGGCGTCCCATTGGTGTCATGATGACCTGCAGAGATAAAATTTAAATTTTCCTCCTCACGGATCTCCACCGGGGATCAAGGTCTATCTGTCATCAGAGAGCTGGGTTAGTTGTTTTGTCTCCATCGCCCTCGCGAGCTAGGCAGAAGACCATCGTGAGAACGAACTATTTCTCATCACATTTTTAAGGTCGCGCAATTCTCGCTTCGGAGCCTTACTCTCCAGGTGTTCCTGGAGTTCATGCACCATTTTGTTGCACTGCACGAAAATGATCATGCTTCAGGCAATATCAGAGAGCTGGGTTAGTTGTTTTGTCTCCACCGCCCTCGCGAGCTAGCAGAAGACCATCGTGAGAACGAACTATTTCTCATCACTGAATCGTATTACCTGAAAATCCATGTACTAAATTTTAGTTGGGAAATCGCGTCTCTCCCGGATGAATCTGGCCTGTTCTCAAACCAAAAACGCTTGAGGTCGCTCGTAGATTTAGATTTGGACCAAAAGTCATTTTCGTGCCGTCTTGTATGCAACATCAGAGAGCTGGGTTAGTTGTTTTGTCTCCACCGCCCTCGCGAGCTAGCAGAAGACCATCGTGAGAACGAACTATTTCTCATCACGAAAGTCCAATTTTGACCAGATCACGGAAAGATAAGTATTTACTGGATCATCTTTTTCCCATGGAACGAAGTTTTCAAACAAAAGATTTTTCTCAGCTGCTATGCGAGTTCGAGTGGTTCGAAAATTTGCATCGAATTCGCTGAGGGGAATCAAAATCAATCTTCTTGCGAAAAGATGAAAAAGGTTGTACTATACCGTTGGATTCACCGCGTTGCAGCGTATTTTGTGCGGTCCTAGTTCGAGCGCTGCTGTTTTTGTGAGCAAATCTAGTGCGCCCTTGCTCATGGAGTAGCTGGTATGGTCCTCCAGTGCGAACAAACTCGCCTGCGAGCTGATATTCACGATGGACTTCTGCTTCACCGCCTCAGCATCCCCGGTGGCGAGCATTTTCTTCACTGCTTTCTGCGTGCAGAGCAGCGGCGCGAAGGAGTTTACCTTCATCACCTCGGTCCAGGCTTCCTCGGTCACGTCCATCAGGGACTGGGGAATCGACATCCCCGCGTTGTTGACCAGAAAGTGCAGGTCGTCCACTTGCGCCAGTGCCTCATCCAGGACGGCCCCCGCATTTTCTTTTCCCAGGTCGCCCTGGACGGGGAGAATTTTCTCGGACCCATACTCTTTCACGAGCGAGTCCAGGTCCTCTTGCGAGCGGGTGATCGCGACCACTTTACCGATACCGGCCTCAACCAAACCGCCGACCAACGCGCGCCCCAGGCCCTTCCCGGCACCCGTCACTAGCGCGGTTTTACCCGAAAGACCAGCTGTCATCATAATTTCTTGCTCGTTTCCAGAACGACTCAGTGGTAACCCTTTTCTCGAGCAAAAGACATACCGTCGTGTATCAATCTATTACCACGAACATCTTGTTCTTCAAGAAACAAATCTCGACCTTGCATTCGCATCCCGTTCCCGCCTCTCGATAATTCACTTGAAGTACAGCACAGAGCTCGACGGGCTAAAAGAACGCTCTCAAGACACGCAACAATTCTTGTGCCTGGTGGCGTACTTCAAGGGGATATCAGTCATGTACATACTAGCAGGACTTTGCAGTGCATCTTAGTTAGTAGCACGCCAGGATTTGTTTTGCTCTGGCGACATTGGCATCTCGATGCGAACTAGATCGCAGGTCGATGTAGTACCTAGTTTGCTCTTGCTGTCGCAGCTTCGCGTGACTGTGTCGCGGCCACGACAGAGGAGGGTGGACAGTGAAGAAACGCTTTAATTCAACTGTGGCGGCGCTGCCGCCGCCAGCAGACACCGCATTTACTAGTTCTTTTTCATTTTCCCGAGAGCGCAAGTAATTCTCAGCCACACTTTTGGGAAATATGAAGATCCCGACGACAGGGCGTTCTGGTAGCGACGGGTCGAAATGGATTGCGCACACGAAATCCAACCGGCGAAGTTCTTCCATGGTCAGGGAGCGCTCTCGCGGACCTCCAATGCCAACAGCCATCTCGAGATATGTGTGCTGCTTGTAGTTGGTGTGGCCGGTGATTGTGCGGTGCAGGATACGGCGCGTCCCAATCCGGCTGTTGTGCACTGCGTACTCCTCTTGCCCCAACAAAAATTCAACGAAGAATCCACAATGGGTGTAAAGCTTGTCTTGCACATCTAACATGTAGTGATACAAACACGCGGAGCGGGCTTCCGCGCCTGTGAGGGAGTGCAACCAGAAGCGCCTCGGGTATGCCGATGAAGAATTCCACTTTTGTTCCAGCTCCGCGATAACTTCTGTTGGCGATACCTTATCGTGATCGAAGAGCTTGACGTCAGTTGGACCAGATTCAAGTGCTTTCCCGGATAACGAAAGGATGACATCGCGGTGTGGGACTGCACAAAATGCGGGTAGGTCCCGTTTATTCCGGCAGTGGTTCACTCTATAGAGCAGGTTCCCGTCCTTATCGATTGTGTCACGTTGAGTTGTACGCAAATGCAGTGCTTGCCACATATCGATGCTACCCGGCTGGGAACTGCAAAATTGAGTTTGATGAAATCGAAAAAGCATGATGCCTCCAACTACGAAAGGCATTCCAGTGAACTCGAGCCGCTTCTCTATTCGACAGATGCTTTCTGCGAAGTATTTAGCGGCAACTGCCCGGAAGAAAAATGAATTCCGACCAGTTTCTCGGGAGGGTCCGTGCCTTGGTGTTTTCGTGTGAGTCTCCTGTGGCGGCGACACAATTTTCTTAGGAACAGCAACATCCGTCGACAGCGCGGCAGCTGTAGAAGAGTGTCTTCGTGGAGAGTAGCGAGATGCAATCTTAAAATGGTAACTATGCTGATAGTTTTGAATAGGGCGGCGAAGCCACATCAGCAATGTGCGCGATTCGTGTAAGGCCCACAGACGATTCCCTCGAGTTTCCGGCTTCGATCGAACCGCGGACCAACGCACGCGCCCCAGGTCCTTCCCGGCACCCGTCACTAGTACGGTCTTTCCGCTGCACAAGCTAGACTGCATACTGCCTATGGGGAATCAAGTAATCTTCTGTGATAAATCTGTGCATCCGCATCGTGCATTGATGCTTGTCGAAATAGCAGACCACCGAGACGAGATCTTCACCATGCAGTACTAGAATTTCTCTCACTTCGAAAGGCTCCGCTCTCGTAAAAATATCATAAGGACTGCACTATTGGCCGGGTGGCAAGCACCAAACAGGAACTCGCAGATGAGCCAGGTGGCTCGCTCGTCCTACCGGTTCTATACACCGTGCGCTACGGGTTCGCCACACGCCCGGAGTTTCAGGGCCTTAGCGGGAGCTTTGTCAAATTGAAATAATCAGACTCAGTATATTACGTTTCTGTATTTTCAACAAACGACACGTGCCGCGCTATGCACGTGGAGGAAGTGGCACCAGCTTCCAAAGTATTTCTAGAAAATTTTGCAAACAACAGCTTTTATAATTTCCACACGGGCACGAGCCAAAACTCGTACGATGATTCTACACTTTAGTCTTCCCCGCCCTTTGGTCACGCGGACGAAGGTTTCCCAAGGTGGAAAGATAGATATGAAACACACTCTCTACTTCTATAGTTACAAACTGATTTTCAATTTCATTTTCGATAAAAAGGAGGGGTACATTTACTCAGGCTTAGTCCAGACAATCACAAATTGCATTTTGGAGTCCCTTGCATGTCCCTGTCACTCTACCCTATCGGAGATGTTGCAACTTCATCGCCCTCTGCCACTGCGTCAAGCATCGGCACGCTTGGGCCGGCGTCGGAAGTGCCTGTGGTGCGGCGGTTCCTCAGAGCTAGCCTGGGCGCCCCGTGTCGCGGCGAATTTTGTCGTGCCGGCGGTAAAGCTAGTGTGGTAGGAGGGGTCGGGCCACTGCTGCTGCTGCTGCTCGCCAAGGCACTGCCGTCGAAGACCGAAGTCGTGGGCGCTTGTGGTGGCAGAAATATCGCAGCGGCCTCGTGTCTTGCTTCTTCACGAAGGAAACGTTCCGGCTGCGCGCTATACGGAATCTCCTGATCCAGTGGTCCTACGCTTGTGTAGACGGAGGGTGTCGTCCGAGGGCTGAGAAATCCTAGTCCCGCGGCATTTCGACTACCGGGCGGAGAACCGAATGACGCCGCAGGGCTGATAGTAAAGGCAATTCGTTCTTATACTTAATACTTTACAAAGCTACGAATCGCAGGCGTTTGGGCATCGGCAAACTCCCTTGAAATATAAATATATGATCTGATGCTACAAACACAAAGTAGCGGAGTATAGGTTTGTGAAAATTAGGCATGAAGCACCGAGCAACTCCATCTAGACTTTGACACGCTTTTTTTGCAGCAGCACAGCCTTCTTTCTATCTTAACTAACAGAGTCAAAAAGTAGAAGGTGTCAGCACTTACCCGAAGGGCAGCTGTGGCTGTGCGTCCTGACTTTGCGGCAAAACTGAGTACAAAAAAGGCTGCTGTAGTTGCTGCCCGGTCGTCGCTTCGACGGGCGCACTGTACACGTAGTTGCTGCCGGCTCCGTAGCCGTAGACTGCCGACCCATCGGTAGCATACGCGTTTCGCCCCCGTTGCGGCGCGGCGCTGGCGTTTTCGAGGAACTGCGACGGTCCTCCGGTGCGACGTCCCAGATGTACTACGTCGGGGCTGCCCTCTCCCGACTGGGGCGCCTCGGCATCGGTCTGCTGGAAAAGCGGTGCCCGAGGAACGGGAAGGTCGCCCGTGCCTTCGCGGGTGCTGCTGGGGGACCGAAGGTGATGGTGCAGGGCGTTATCCTGCGGTCGGTCGTGGAAAGGCATGCGGGGTGCAAATAGTCCACCGCTCGCCGAGGGTGCCGAGCCCGAAGCGAGGGCGAGAGCGCCGGAGGCGCTCAGCCGCGAATTGCTGCTCAGGCTGTTGTATGCATTGCAAAAGTATCGTACTAGTATAAAGCGCAATACAAATTTTTCCAGAAGGAAAAACGGAATTTGTAATGCTGATTTCGCTAAGAAACAAGATTTGTCACGCATGATTGCAATTAGTACGAGTACGATACTTTTGCACAGGATATGTTGCTAGAATCCGCCAGGTCCTCCCGACCAAGGAGCATAACGGAAAAACAACGTGTTCATGATGCGCTCACAGACGTTCATATTTGTATTTCATCATCTCTAATGGTGTTCATAGAAAAAGTTGATGCGTTTATGCTCATCAGGACGAGATCAACGAGTTCATCGTCTAGAACTATCTCGTTTCCGAAGTACGCGGAACTGCAGAACCGCCAGCCACTTCTTCTAAATTTCGCATGCAATCCGATTGCACGGTGAGCACATCAGGAATCGGCTTCCGTCTCGTTTCCTAAAGAGGTACCTCGTCGTAAGCGACAGCCGATCGTGCAACCTGCGGTACCGGCACTCGTGCAAAATCCACACGGTGCTTGACACAACAGTGCCGATGAGAATAACGCTCGCGTAGCAACGGTTTATCAAAACCCCGGGGTCAACCTGATGTCGATTTGCGCTTGCTGTCTTCCTTTCGAGATACAAAGACAAACACAATGGCATGTCCGAAGTACAACTCTGAGCTAGAATGGAATGTCCACTCGCTCCTGCATCTTCCTACCTGATTTACTTTTCTAGTTCAACATCATATTTCGCCGAAGAAAGCAACTGAAGGAGTACGCTTTTTTTTCGAAAATTATAACCGAAGACCACCATCGGGCCGATAAGTACCTCCACGCGGAGGCACAGCTGCTGGTCGTTGGGATTTGGATTGTTCAGGTGCGCATCCCGGATTTCGTTTTTCGCCACGGTTTCCGGTGACAAACCCGGCGGAACCGCCATGAACGTGGTCGTTGTAGTTCCGTTGTCGACGAGGTCCTTTTGCTCTTCTGCGTTTTTGTTCATGTAAAAGATGACCACGTCGGTGGTTCCCAGCGAGTGAAACGCGGGCGACGTCAGGCCGGTGAAGAGTCCCACATACCCGACCGACAGGCGGAACAGTTCGTCTTCCGCGTGTAATCCCGTGATCTTGCCCTCCTCCATCGCCTTCAGCCGTTCCAGCATGGGCATGAGGAACAGCTCCAGATCGGCCACGGAGATCTGCAGCTGCTGGAATTCGGACAACCGGTCCCGCGTCTGCGCGAACAGGGGCGCGAACGCCGACAGAGTGCCCAGCACCTTCCGACTCAGCCGGGCGCCGGACAGGCCCTGACTCAGCATGCGGCGGATCACGGGGACCGGGAAGCAGGGCCCGATGTGCACCCCGGAAGTGGTGTCTTGCTCGTCGTTGGCCCCCGGGAGACTGAACCCCGTCCAGCTGGCCTCGCCCCCCTCCCGGTCGTCGAGCCGCTTCAGCAACTCCCCGATGTGCTTCTCCAAGTCCTTCAGCTGCGCCGCCTGCTCCGCGGAAAACTGCCGATCGTTCACAGCTTCCGCGTACTTGTCCGTCGTGGTCGTGCTGGTGGTGGAAGTTCTGGTTCGTGTCGTTGTCGTTTGTGTCCGCGTTTCCGTTTCAGTTCCAGTTTTTCTAGTTGCTGACTTCGACACTGCCGTCTTGGTAACCTCCTCATGATCTCCTACTGCTTCATGGGAGCCTGATGTTAAACTCCCATTAGTGTTTTGGGACACAGTATTGGAAGAAGCAAGGTGGTGGTTGTCGCTTCCTGCTTCCGCGTCGTCGCGAGGGGCGTTTTCACCGTTTGCCTGTTCATCGTCCCCGGTACTACTGGCGGCAACCTTGCTTGGGGAGGCCACCGTCGGCGCACTTGTGCTAGGCTTTCGAACCGATGTCGTTCTAGTAGTGGCAAAAGCAGCAGCGGGGGCTTTCCCGCGACGCTTCGGACGGTTCGCGGAAGCGGACGAGTGAGGTTTTTCATCTTCGCCTCCTGGCCCTTCGTTTTCGATTGCTCTGTCAAGCTCTGCTGGCAGCAGCGTCGTGGTCTCGGTGGATGGATCTGAGCCATGAAAGTTCGCAGGTTGCTGCTCGGCGAGAGATAGTGACGCGAAGCTCTCGGAGACCGACGAGAGTGCAGAGTCGCCGAGTGCGACAACATTGATGCGCGGCACGGGATCTTGAGGTCCACTGGCACTGGCTCCTCCTAGCGGCACAGAGAGGAGGAAGCAAACCGCTGCAGGAAGCAGAGTTTTTTTCGGCCTCCTGAAAAACCTCGAAAGCGGCTTTGCTTTATTTCGACTTCCTGCAGCTCCACTGCGACATGAAGGCTGTGTCACGGCGAGCCTGTCATAGCTTTTGTCGCGGCTGCTGCCCGGGTCGTTTTGGGAAACATCAACCAGGTCGGTGTTGCTCGGTCGTGACGCTACGGCGTCGACAGCTAACCCCGGGCCTGCGACGCAGATGCAAGTCCAATGCTCCAGTAAGGAGGCGAACAAGCAGAGCAAATGCAATCTAAGGAGCGATTTCAGGGCTGGCGTCATTCCCGGTATCTAAATGGGAGACTAGTTTCTCACGCCACCGTCGCCGTGCCACCCGAATGAGACAAAAATATATGGAACTTGAGCGGGATCGTCGTTTTTCTTTGTGATCCCTCACTTGCGCGGCGTCTACTACCTTTTACATCGCACTTGACGGAAAGGGAAAACACCCACGAAAACGAATGCAATCTGAGGTGAATTCAAGATGAGGGGTATTAGATAAAAAAACGAAAAGGAAAAGACTACGCACAAATACGCAATAGGGAATACGAACGAAGGAGGCTCTGCAAGAAGGCCCACCGAGTGAATGAAGAAGGAAGAAAATCCAGTACTATCGCAGAACAACAAAAGAAAAGGCTCTTCTTTCGAAGCACATTATCAACTATCATGGGTTGTTTTTGTCTCTATATTTCTCTTGTTTTTTTATTGTATTTGTACAACACGGTGTGCAACGACAACATTCAAAAACAAAGTAAAACAATTCTCGTCTATCACCACATGCGTGGTTGCTAGGAAACCCCTCGTTCATTGAATGTGAATCTAGATCACTTTGTCGAATAGAATTCAATTTACGATTTTTCTCGTTCATTGTACAAAAAAAAAGCTCAGAGCTCTCCTCGGAAAGATGTTGCTTGTCAAATCAAAGTTTCGTTTCTGAATTCGAAGTTCGAATATCAGTTTGTCAAATCAAAGTTTCATTTCAGCATCAGACCGCGCTCCTGAAAGCGGAGGCTTGTTCGTTCTATTCGTGATTTTGGTAGTAATAAAATGTCATACATTTTGGTGTAGCGAAAAACAGAAGATTAATATACGGCCTATAGGAGGAGCGAGAAGATGCCGACGCTGCAAGATGTCTCACAGGAGGCAATAACAAAGTTTCATCCTATTTTTTGCCTCTGCCAGAAGCAGTGCCCCCTGTCTTGGTAGTGATTTGGACCAACTTTTTATCGGCCAAGAAAATCGAAAAAAAATCCGGTGGCGCGGCGAAACTGTAGAGGCCAGAGCCAACCAACGTAAGGGGGGCGATTCCCGATTCCCGAATTTTGCATTGCTCAAAATCGATTTTGCATTCCCGCAGACGCGGATTTCACAAAATCGATTTTGCATTGCACGAAACCGAATCCCGCAAAATCGATTTTGCATTGCACAAAATCGATTTTGTATTGCACAGCATCGATTTTGCGTTGCACAAAACCGAATCCCGATTTTGCAGTGCACAAAATCGATTTTGCATTGCACAAAACCGAAAGCAGCAAAATCGATCTTGCATTGCACAGAAACGATTTTGCATTGCACAAAACCGAATCCCGATTTTGCATTGCACAAAATGGATTCTGCATTCCCGCAGACGCGGATTGCACAAAATCGATTTTGCATTGCACAAAACCGAATCCCGCAAAATCGATTTTGCATTGCACAAAATCGATCTTGCATTGCACAAAATCGATTTTGCACTGCACAAAATCGATTTTGCTCTGCACAAAACCGAATCCCGATTCTGCATTGCACAAAACCGAATCCCGCAAAATCGATTTTGCATTGCACAAAATCGATTTTGCATGGCACACAACGCAGATTGCACAAAATCGAAGCCGCAGACGCGGATTGCACAAAACCCCTCCTCCAGACGCGCAATCCCGCAGATTGCACAAAATCGATTTTCCATTCCCCCAGAACGCAGCGCCGACCACAAGGCCGGTTTTGAGCTGACCACAGGTGGTTCGATGTTGTGGGTCGCGCAAGGGCTGTTGAAGGCCACACAATCGCCCGACCACACAAAATCGATTTCGCAGCTTCCCAGGTCCGACAGAATCGAGCGGCCGCGTGGCTCAATATCGAGGCGGTGCGCCACGCAATCCGCCGGGCCGACGGACTAGGGGGGAGAGCTTCCAGCTATGCGCTTTAGCGGATCTCCCACAAAATCGATTTTGTGCGTCCGCCCTTTCTTCGCGGATGCAGTCTCCCACGCCAATGCCTTACCAACCCCCGTCCCAGCCCGCGCCCTCAGAGGTACGGGCAACGGGCCCTACCGGCCACAAAGTCGATTCTGCAACCCCTCAACCCTATGGACAACGTCGGCACCTTGCCGGACATTAGATTTTCCGGAGAGATCTGGACTTCCGGAAAGATCTCGGGAGATCGCTGCGGTCCGGATTTTCCGACTTCCGGAAAATAGAGCTTCCGAGAAAATAGCAGAAAATCGATTTTGTGCCTCCATTACTATTCAATAGTAGCGAGATCGGACTAAACCTGGTCCATACCATCGGCGGAGGCAGTTGCTTACTATCCAGTTGGTAAGCTGCTGCCAAAAATCCAAAAAAAATCCGAAGGCAGTCGCGCTCGAGGTGTCGCGCGCAAAAATCCGCGTTGTTTTGTGTTGCGTCCCGAGCAAAATAATAATTACTATTGAATAGTAACCAACTGCCTCCGCCGATGGTATGGACCAGGTTTGGTCCGTCTCCGTTACTATTGAATAGTAACTCGCGCGCACTTTTGGCGCATTTTTGGCGCACACTCGGGCGCACTTTTGGCACACAGAAAATCGACTTTGAAGCGCCTCCGAATCTCTTGAAAGTGCAAGCGTTCGGATTTTTGGCAGCAGATTACCAACTGGATAGTAAGCAACTGCCTCCGCCGATGGTATGGACCAGGTTTGGTCCGTTCTCCTTAGCAATGAAGCAGAAAATCGATTTTCCGAGTCGATTTTCGATTTCGAGGACTTGCTGATGTCCCGATCTCGATTTTCGATTTCGGAAAATTCCGGATTTTTCGCAAACTCCGGACTTTTCGAAATTTCCGGAATTTCCGGAACCCGGAAAATCGATTTTTCGGCAGTCCCGGAAAGTCCAAGCAACGCGCGGACTTCCGGAAAACTTGCTCCTCTGGATTTTCAGGAAGTTGGAAAATCGATTTTGGCAAACAGCCGGACAGCCACCTGCCTTACCCACATAGCAGGCCCGCGCCACCTCTTTTGCCCGCACCACCACTGACGCGGACATCGCACAAGGAGCGGTCCAACAAAATCGATTTTGCACGCCTCGGGTGATTGAACCCGCAGACGATTCTGCGAGCCTGAAATAACTAAAATCCCCGACTCTGCGCCCCATCAAGCGCCCAGCGGCTGTCGAGGACTGAGCCGCGGCACCCACCGAGGGCTGTCTGTTTACAAAATCGATTTTGCGACCCCCGCGCCAGCCGAGAGCCTGTTCCTGGCGCCTCTACGGAGCTCAGAACACGCAGACGGGGCCCATGCCGCTCCCGCGGCTTTTCAGAACTTGGGCCCGGATGTAAGTCACAAGCTCGGGCGTTTTTCATTGCTTTCTACGCTGGGCCAACGCGATGAATGTGCGGAACTTCATCGGGGCGCAAGTTCTGGAATTCGCGATCATCCCTAAGCCTGTAGCGTGCGAGCGAAACATCGATCCAAGGCGGGCAGAGGCCCGTCCTCTGCGACTTCGCCCCACGCAATCAATTTTGCAGCTTTTGCCGGATTTTCCGGCTTTTGTGTTGGTAAAATCGATTTTGCGACCACGCGCGGATTGTGTGGCCCCGCCCGAGGATAGGGCATCTTCGAAAAGCGTGCCCGAAGGGTGCGCACAAAATCGAATCTGTCCGCGGGTACTCACAAAATCGATTTTGTGAGCACCGCCCGCCGGGCGGAACATGACAACCCGGCGCCCCCAACCCGGCTGCGGGAATCTTTCTGGCAGCCCGGACGCTCCAGGGTGGGGCCTAACGCCTCAGGACACCGGCAAAAACTGCCGGGAGACCGAGTTGGCGCATTCTCGAGCTTCGAGAACGCGGGCAACCGACTTCGTTTCGCGCTACTTTGCTTCGCTTGTGGACGTTAGCAGCCGCGGCACAAAGTCGATTTTTTGCGGCGTGCCTGGATTTTTTGCGGATTTTTTTCCGATTTTCTTAACATTTTTGAAGTCGGTCCAAATCAGTACTAACCTGTCTGCGATGGTGGTACGGCGGCTTTTCGCAGGTAGTTGCGTACGATCATCTCGATGGCCAGATCATCAGGCTTTGCTTCGTTTTCTCGGGGCGTCTGATGCTTTTTTGGTTCCGTCTCAAACCGAAAAAAGTTGGGAACGGGGACGGGAGACAAGCTTTGCTTGTCACGCTCATAGCCAGGTGGCGAGGGTGTGCGGCCCATCTGGCGTACTGCCCTGCGGTTTTGCTTCACGTAGTTCATTACTTTCTTCGGGGATGTTGATCCGGCGCTGGGTATTGTTCTCGGGGATCTTATCTTCTCCTCTCCTGGCGGCGATCTCTCGTCTTCCCGGTTGGTGATTCCAACTCTATTTTCCACCGTCGTGGATAACGTCCGCGAGGTTGTTAAGTTCATCGGGTCGTTTCGCTGAGCCTCGCCGGACTGCTCGAGAGTCGATAGTGTTGTAGTCGCTTGCAAAGGCATAGGCAGCTGCTGGTGCCCCGCGCGGCTTTGCGAGGAGGCGGACGCGGTGAGGGTTTGATCCATGGCGCCTGCAGTGCGCGAGGTCGATATTTTTCCACCACCACCGGAGGATATCGTAGCATTTAATGTTCCTGGGACGCGGCTGGGACTGCTCGTGGTACCTCCAGACGAGATAGAGCCGCCAAATTGTAGTTGTTGAAAGGTGGAACCACTGGTAGTTCCCGCAATGCGGAAGCGTGGCGCCGGGCGGCAGGGTTTTGCGTAGGGCGATGGCGAACGGTCAGGGGACCGCGACGGCGCGCGGTAGGGGGACGAAACTTCTTTGCCCGCGAACGCCTTGCCTGCGCGCCAAACCGGGGGCGGGCTTTGGGATCGCTGCACCTCCATAGACCGTTCCCGGAACCCAGCGCGCTCGGCCTCCTTCTCGGCGAGCTTTTTATGGGGGCGTCAAACTTGTATTTGCCTCAGACCGTAAAAAAATTTCTGCGCGCATTTTTTCGCGGCGGGAAGCTAGTAAACCTGTGCCCGCAAGTGAGGGGCTGACTCGAGCGCGGTTTGTTTTAGCTAGCTTGTCAGCAGCAGTGCTCTAGTAGGTAAGTGAGTATTGACGCGGAGGAGGGCGGGGCACAGAGGGTTCTTTTGTGGCTGGCGTTTTCACTTAGAAAGCGCCGGGCGCGCGCAATATTTTGCTCCATTTTCCGGATTGCTTTCTCCGTGCAGCCATTTGCCGCTATGGCCTGGGTTAGGGTGTGAGGCTGCAGACGCCCCACGAGATGTCTACACAGGCCTTGGCGTCGTCGTCTCTAGCGGGCACCACACGCATATGTTGGCCGCGAAGGCCTTTCCGGAGGCCCCCCAAAGAGGGAGGGCCGGAGGGGTGCCCGGAACCCTAAAAAAAAGGCTATCGCTTTTTCTTCGAATCACGATGGTGCTACCCCTCCCCAAAAGGGGTCCCGGAACCCCTCCGGGAAGCCTTTCCGAAAGGCTCTCGGGCTTTTCGCATTTTCAAGAACGAGCCGCAAAGGCAAAAGGCGCGCGCGCCTGCCGGAAAAAGCGCGCACGGCTGCGCGACATTAGAAACAAGCGGAAACGCAGCCGCGGCCGGTTGCGTTTGCGCCCTTGGCCCCGACCGACCTGCACAGATTGAGGCCCATTGTCTAGCGGCTGGACTGCAGGAGGACCTGCTGCAGCACCTCCAGGCTGCAGGGGCGCTCCGAGGCAAGTCCGTGGAGCAGCAGCGCCGGATAGCTCCGACTTTAGCCACCGAGAAGTGCTGCGAAGAAGCTAGCTAGTTCATTCGGTATGCAATGTAGCGAGAGGCTATATGCGTGCAACATGATGGATATCAAATACAAAAAAAGGCGCGCGGAAAATTTTTTACAGCTTGAGGCAAATACAACGTTGACGACCCCATACTTTTGTGGTCCGAAAAACTCTGACAGCATATCGTGCCGTACGTCCATCATGGTCCGTGATCCATTCGGATTCAGTCCGTACTCCGCCGCATCCGGGTCTTTCGGAACTGGGAAGGCTTTCTATGAAAGTGCACAAATCTTCCCTCGTGGTCCGTCATTTGTGATGCACTACACTCCATGTAGTCGTGTAGAGTTCGTTGTCATGCGGAAGGGGAAGCTTCTCTGTTGCTTCTGTTGCTGTTGCTGTAGTAGAGGCCATGCAAATGATGGGGACGAGGGGGAATTGTGCACTCGCATACTTTCTCGTTGTCGAGGGTGGATGCGAGCTGCTTCCGCGCGTCGATGCTCATCGACTCCCAGGCCTTCTTCGGCACCGCCGGCCGTATCGAAAACAGGTCGCGCGGTGCCGGCCGGCTCTTGTGCTCCTGGTTGCGCGGCCGCATCTGGAAGGGGTCCCGCTCCACGTCTATCAGCGCGCGATGAATCTTTTTGAAAGATAGGCATAGACTCAACATTTCTGGGACGCGCAAAGACAGGTAAAGAGATCCACGATCTCGCAGAACAAGCGACATACTCGAATGCACTTGGAAATTATTATTTTCGGAATGTATCATAGTGACTGACCACTCTACTGCGAACTGGAATATGAATCAATGCTGGCAGCTCCAGGTGGAAGCAGAATATTGCGTCTAGTTTTAATATTCTGAGTACAACTAGTTGAGTAAGTACCTTGTCGTTCGGGTTCAGCGATCCGCGTAGGTTTCGTTTGTAGAAGTAGCTCTCCGTGGCGTTCAGGTCTTTCTCGGTGACACTGTAGCCTACTACCTTCTCCGTGGTGTCCAGTTTCTGGAAGTGCATATCGCCCTGCATCATGAGGCGAAAGCAGGCCTGGCAGGCGACGCCCTTCCCGCGCTCGACGACCCGGAAGTCTCGTTTGCGGTGCATGTCCCGAATGTCTTCGATCATCTTCTCCAGGTCCTCGGCCACTCGGTCGAAGTTCTCGTATGAACTGCAAAAGTATCGTGCTCGTAGTAATTGCAGTCATGCATGACAGTCCTGGCTTCTTAGCTAATTCAGCATTACAAATGCCTTTTCTCCTTCTGGAAAAATTTGTGATGCTATTTCTACTAGTACGATACTTTTGCAATGCATATCTCGATCATGGTATCGATGTCGTTCTCCCACGTTTCGTACGTGTTTTCGTACCGGTCGACCGCTGCCTGGGTGTAGTCCTTACGCTGCTGCTCTAAGTCGATTGCAAGTGCGGCAAACTGTGCAGTTTGGTTTTCATCTATCACAACTCATCTGCGATTTTTTTGGGCATGATCTTCGCTTGTCTAGACGTGAACTTTTGCTTTCGGAATTGGAGGAGCACTTTCTTAGAACTGGGGATATATAATATAAATATCATGAAACCTAACCAACGTTCTTGGGGAAAAAGAAAAAGCGTGAAGTGTAACTGAACTGCTACTGCCCCAAATGAAAGGAAGTGCCAACGCAATGATAAACACTGCACCAGCAGAATTGTTTAAATTCACAGAAACAAACAGATTGTTATCAAGAAGGACCTCCTCTTTTAGTTGCTTATCCCGCTCGATCCATTCTTTGTCTTTTTCCGGAATTTTTACTTCGTAGATGACGTCGATCTCCAGTTTTAATTCGTCCATTGCTTCGTAGAGAGCTGCCTCCTTGGCCCCGATACTTTCGACCTCTTCCAGAAGCTCTTCGTAGAGACGCTTGATCTTTACTAGGTAGTTTTCCGCCTTGAGCAGCGGATGAACGATGAGCCACGCTTCCCATCCGTTCTTCAACGCTGCTGCCTTCGACCGGTTGCGCAAACCAAGCCGGCGCCTAGGAATTTTGCGTGTCAGCGCTTGCGTATGCTCGGGAATTTGATTGAGGAAAGTGAAGAGATTGCAATTGGCTTGTTGTTCAGCTAACTGAGTAGTGTGTTTACTGGAGATAAGTAAAAAGCTTAGGCTGCATCTGCAACTGCATGCGACATAAGGACCGGCTTTTCTGTACGAGGCAGAGCAAATAGAAAATTGTTAATACTGGATGAAGGCCGACAGACCGATGGTGATTTTGGTGTTTTCCTTGTGTATGCGGTCGTAAACGATGTAGCGCTCCTCCATGCGATTGCAGAGGTCGTCGAAGTAGGTGTAGTCCAGTTTTTTGCGCAGCCGCTTGTACCGCTTTTCGTACCGGCAGTACCACTGCCACCGCGTGAACAGCAGCCGCTTCCAGTGGCGCGCCTCCTGTTCCCAGAGACTCTCGGCGTAAATCTCGCACGCGTGTTGGTACCGCTCCGCCTTTTTGCGTTTCAGGTTGATCCGCCGGGCCAGCGCGTGCAGGAGCGAGGCGCGCTCGTGCCGGGTTTTTAGGAGGAGCTTGTCCAGCCGCCGCCCCTCGGCCTCCAGCTGGGTGTTTTCGGCCACCTTGTTGTCGATCTTCTCGGTCTATGAACTGCAAAAGTATCGTACTGGTAGTATTGCAATACAAATTGGGTCAGCATGAAAAATGGAGTTTGTCATGCTGATTTAGCTTGAAGAAGAAACTTGTCTTCCATGACTGCGATTAGTAGCAGTAGGTACGACTACGATGCTTTTGCACAGGATATGGTCCACCTCTGCACGAATGTCATGGCATACTCGAGCTTATCGTCCCACTTCCCGAGCTCCTCCTCCAAGCGCGCAATCTCCTCCTTTTCCAGTTCGGACTGGGCCTTGTCCCAGTCGGCTTTGGCCTCCTTTTCGGCCTTCTCCGCCTTCCACGCCTCGTACTCCGCCAACCCGTCCTCAGAAAGATCGGAGGGTGTGCCAAGCCCGCCCCAGTAGTCGCTGTCTTCCTCGTCCTCCTCGCTGCCCTCTGTTTGATTGTTGTAGTAAAAGAATAGTGCTTAGGGGTGATATTGATCATTTTGGGACCTTCTTCGGCGCAAAAAAAAAGCCTTGCAGTTGTAATTATGTAAGTAAGCACTTTGCATTCCAAAGAAACGAATCTTCACGAACCCAAGCCTGCTTTACCATCCTTTCATGAGCGAGGAGCTCGACCTTCGAGAGCAGCACTTCATCTTTTTGCCTACAGAGGAACCAAGAAATGTAGCAGCACTTTCCAACAGATAGTAAGTACTAATACCCTCTTCCTCATCTTCCTCCTGATCCAAGACGGATCTGCGGCGGGGCTTTTTCTCTTCGTCTTTCTTTTTCTCGCCGAAGTCTTGCGCCATGGCGGCCTCCGCGATTTTCTGGATCTCGTCGATCTCGATTTGCCCCTTGGCCATTTTCGGGTCCGTTCGGGCAAAGGTTTTGTCCGTCGCGACCTTCGCGTCAAAGACCCGGACCGTCTGGCCTATCAAATGCAAAAGTGTCTGGGTCTGGAAGATTGCGAGACTTGTCATGCTTGTCTGGCATGACCAAAAAGTTTGTGATGCGTGTCCAAGAAGAGACCCTTTTGCCTGTCATGCAAAAGCGCAGCTTTTCATGCGAAAAACGCAACACAAAGCAGCGCAGACTTTTCTCATGCTTGGCTGTGCATTACAGAGCATTCACTATTCCCGACGCAGCATTACAATTTTCCAGACCCAGACATTTTTGCATTTGATATGGCCACAGTGGTAGCAAAAGATCCAGTTCGGACGCGGCAGCATGTGATCGCCCAGCCGACCGCTACCCGCGATGCTCTATCAAAATGAAAAATGCCCCCACCCCCAGCTTGGCAGCATTTGTGTTGCAAACCTTTCCAACAGAAACATTCCCCGTCTTGCAACTCTCAGCATCACAAATTTTCCATGCTGAATAGGTCAAATTTGTGTTGCGAAGTAGCCCAACAGCAGCCTGATCTGGTATGCACAAGGCACCTTGCGCACCCTGATTCTGCATCAGAAACGCTCGCAATCCTTTTATGCAAGACAAAAAGCTTTCATCTGGAAACTTTGCATGACAAACTTCTGCATTTTTTCACTGCAATATGGGGGCATTTTTCACTGTAATATGCTCACGTTCATCTTCTTCGCCTGTTTCTGAATTTCCGCGCGCACCTGTTTGTAGGAGAGTTTGACCTCGACTGCCTTGAAGCTGTAGATCGCCTTTTTGCACTTCACGTTGGTGTATCAAATGTAAAAATGCCTGGGTCTGGAATAATGCAACTTGTCATGCTAAATCTGAAGCATGCAAAAATCTGTGTTGCGTGATTACCAAAAGTCGTCCAGTTTTGACCAAGTCGGGAGGCGGTTTCTCATGCAGGCTGGGCATGAGAAAGATCGCACAGAATCTGTCATGCTAGATCCTGCATTCCAGACCTCACGGGTCATGGAAAAGCTGCATGACAAGTCGCGCACTCTTCCAGACCCAGACATTTTTACATTTGATATGGTGCACTCGATGGCCTGTGGGACGCGCTGCCCGGTGCTTTCCTCCTGCTTCACGGTCTTTTCGGACTTCTCCTCCTCATACATCGGCGGCATTGCGGCCGGATCTTTTTCCTGCACCGCCTTGGCACGATTGTGTTTGAAGATAGTTCCTGTTATAGTGGTTTTTCTTTCGATCTAAATTTCAGTTGCATAGATAGTGCTAGCTACAGATAACGAAGATGGATCCGCGGCACATATTTTTACTGTGTCCTCAAGCGGTCTCTTGTACCAGTTGTAGACAACCACGTGCAACATTTTTAGCTGCGCGAACGGCGACGGCCGGTGAAGGGGTGAGACCATGAGAAAGTCACTTCGATTTTTCCATGCAGAGTGAGTGTGCAGCCTGCATTCTTCATCACACCCACGCACCGTCTGCGTCTGGAAAGCGCAAAGAAATGATCCTCAAGTGGAATTATAAGGCATCGTACTAAGCAATAGTGAAGAAAATCCAAAGTACGCATTTGTTTTGCGCTTCGCAGCCTGGTTTCGATCCGGTTCTCTTCTTTCTTGCGCTTCCGGCGCTCCACCTCCAGCTGCTTTTGCCGCGCATCCTCCTCGCGCTCCCGTTCCGCTGCCGTTGCGGCAGACACCATCCTGCTCGGGGACGAAGCCTAGTAGGCTGCACAAGCACTCTACTGAAGATCTCGCGCTAGTACTTAGACGACCGCAGACGTTGTTCCTTGGTCCTGTCTATCCTTGCAAACGATCGCATCCTGATGTGCCACCGCTCGCGCGCGGCCCGAAAACGGAGGTCAGCTTTGTGCTGCCGCCCCCAGCGCGCGTGTTGGGTCTGCCGTGCTCTATTGCTTGTTGTGCACAGATGTTCATTCGTTATATTGCGACCCGCTATATTTTTTTTATATGATCAGTGTCAGTCGGTTTGCGTTGGTCCCAAACAAAAACATGCTTTTTGCGGTGGCCCTGACATCATCTGGCAAGCGGAACTGCGTAGCGCTAGCAAACCGATCAACGAAACAGGGCAGGTTTGGTACCCGTGCTCTCGCTGGGTCGTGGTCAACGTGCGACGAATGAGCGCGCCGTTTAAGAGCACGACGCTGAACGAAGCGACTCGAACGGGTGAAAAACTCTCTAGCCGCTCTTTCTTGTAAACTCGATGGATGGAAGTCCAAGAACCACTTCTCAGCGGTACAATCTTCCGTTCGATTTTGATTCTGGAATGCACCGCTCATTTTTGATTTTGGCTAAACAAAGGGAAGCGCCGGCACCACCACGGTGAGTTTCGGAGAGGTTTGGCGGCGCGGTGCGAGAACAGAAATTTCAACTTATGCGGCCTATATGCACAATATTTTCCCCACCTCGTTGTCTCTTGCGGCAAGGCGTTGGCGATTGGGTACCTACTATACCATTTTCCGAAACTGCATCTCTATTCTTCGAATCTGAGCCTCCAATAGTAGCGGCCCGGGCGCAGTTTACTCGAATATACATCAAAGAAACGTAGTTAGTGCGTCTTGTCGCGCGGCTGCGTTGGAGGTTTTGGTTTTCTTTTTGTAGTTCTAGTTCTGTTTCATCTTTGTACAATATTAAGATCCCATCTGAAACTGAATGCAACTAATTTGCTTTTCGAGTGTACACTGCGAAAAGCGTGCGGTGGAGCATCAAAACTCAGTAGCTGTGGACGCAGGCAAACAATAGCTCCGGGTACTTCTTCGAGGCCCGTTTCTTTATTCCCAACTGACGGTGACCTCACTCAGCTTTCACCCTCCATTTGATTCCCTTTTTTTTTCCCCTGGCACAAGTTAGGAGACTCATCTTGCACGAGCAAACAGCTGCTATCTGTCATCAGCTAGCAGAAGAAAGAAAAGTAGGACTGGTGTGCTTCTGATCAATCTATTTTTGCGCAAATTAATGGCGCGAAGCTTCTGCTTGATTTTCAAAAGCACAACTATCGATATCGTAAAATAAGTTTCAAGGTGGTCAACGTCAAGGTTTGATATATTTTCTTTTCAAATTACACTTTCTCGAAGGAGAAAGAACGAAGAACTTAAAGTTTTTCAAAAAATCCGAAACGGAAGTCTACATTAGCTTGCGGACTTACTTTTTCGGTGATGGCACCCCCGCTGGAGTACTGGCCTCCTTTTTGGGGCTGTCCAGGTTTTCCTTCGAGCTTGTCACGTTGTTTCTGCTCCGACTGGTGCCCTTGAAAAGCCCTCCGAGGAAGCCTACTCGCTTCTGATCCTGCTCGCTTTCGTCGCTTTCCTCGCTGCTGTGCTCGTTGTAAAAGTCAATCTTCTCGTTGGGGTCTGAGATCGGAACGAGAGCAAACCTGGTCAGAGGAGGACAGGTTGTTTGGTAGTTTTATGTTTGAAATCTACTGCAATGGTCCAGCTGGTGGCCGAAAGTCGGCTTCGGCAATAAAGTCGACACAAAGAAATTATGATCCTCGCCGCGGAGAGCCACCTCATCTATCATCATCATGTCATGTTCCTGTGAACAAGAGAATATCAAATGCAAATATGTCTGGGTCTGGAAGGGTGTAACTTGCAATGCTGCATTTGGATTCTAAAAAAAATCTGTGTTGCAGGAATAGCAAAAGAGGTGCGTTTTTTGCTACGCGGAGGGAGTAATTCTCATGCAGTTGTATGGGCATCAGAAAGCCGTCACAATATCTGTGACGCTAGGGCATGCATCACAGACATCGCCGGTGATGCAAAATCTGCATGACAAACTTCCAGACCCAGACATATTTGCAATGCATAAAGAATCAATCGAATTTACATTCCAAACTCGATCTGCAAGTCGACCATCTGTTTTTCGTCCCAGGCACGTTTCATGCGATCCGCTTCTGATTCGTACTCGCCCTTCGCCAGCGCTGCCGGAGCCGAAGAGTTCGCACTCGGGGACCCGCCGCCGGGGGTCGTCGGCGGTATGGCGCCGGGTGTGCTGGCCCCCGGTGTCGTTGCTCCGCCGGGGGAGCTGCTGCCCGCGGGCGTGGCGGCACCACTTGGCTGACTTCCAAATATCCTGGGGAAAAACGTACTACCCAATTCATAATTTCAGTATATTGTTGTGTTTGTGACGCAGATCGTCATCCGGCTCGCCCGTATGTTCATGAGAGCCATTTTCTCAGTCATGTGATTTGGGAACTTCTTGTGACGCTCGAACTAGCACAAGCCAGACATGGCTTCGTGCTGCAGCTGCGCTGGTCACCATCAAGCACGTGATCGCAACTAAAAGAATTGTGGTCATACAGCGAGAGTGGCTCGCGCTCGCAATCGCAAAACTAAATGATTTCCCATCATGATTATCATGTACTCACGAGGACTGGGTATGTCTTTGCACAGGATATCTCCGTCTTCTGGCTTCGCACGCCGGAAGGGACTCAGGACGTTCATCAACTTCCTCGCGCCGCGAACCACCCCGGTAGCGGCTCCCTTGAGGGCACCCGACACCATTCCCAGATCCTCGTCTGCGTCTCGCTTTCGCTTCAGCAGGGTCACGGTCTGCTTAAACTCGGGCGAAAGAATCTCCTTCGGTGTAATGGAGCCCGAAGCATAATGCCTGACGCATGCAATTATTCATCTTCATTCAAGCACCATACATATTCATTGACATAATTGCGTTCTCAACAAAGTGCCAACAGAACCCGGTGATAGAGCACAGTAGGCACGCCTGGCTTCTACTTCTACAATTAATAGCACAACAAAAGACGAGCGAAAGTAGCATATCTTTGCAACGGGGGTAAGTAGGATTTTTCCTACGTCATACATTGCCACAGTAGTACAATCAACTTACTAGATTACCGACGTTTGTGGAACGACGGATGCATTACTAGTACTGCGCAACAGAAATAACAATAAGTTTAAGTTCTTATACTTTTTCCGCCCATTGACGTAGACTTTTATTTCGATCTTCAGATTCTGGGGCTGCGTGATGAGGAAGTGACAACCGAAATTGAAGACCGTGTCGTAGCTGGGTTTCCTCTTCAGAATGTCCTTGATAATCTCGGGCGGGTAGTGCGCAAAACCGGCAATGTCGTGGATGGGCATGCTTGCGAAATGCTCATTGCCAATGCTCAGGTTTTCGACCATGGCCTGCATCGCGTGTGGTACCGCGTCGTCCACGAGCGCCGGCACCACCTTCGCAGAACCGCCCCCAGATTTTTTCACGTCCTTCGGGTCCTCTGCCTCAAAAGTGACGTAGACTTTGTCCTTTTCAAACTTCTTCGGGATGCCTCGCACAGCGACTAGTCTGCACTGGAACAGCATCACGTTCTGGTAGTCCTCCAGTGGCAAGCGGACGGGGGTCTTCGAGGGGGACTCCTTCGCAACTTTGCTTCCCTTTTGCAACACAAACATCCCCCCGGTCGGGACTCTTCCAGTTGTTTGGCATGAAAAGTTGTCCTCTGACTCATGCACACATAAGAGCGGCTTTTCTTCCCTTGCGCATACAAGAGCATGTATGGCCAGAAGATGTCAGTGAAAAAAGAGACAGGCAAAAACTTGCGCAGCTTTAGACGGGTGAAGCCGCAAGTGCGTAGTGCATTTCTTGTGTCCGCATGGTGGAATCGCCTGCATGCTATAAAAATTTCTAGTCCTGCTCTTACACGGACCAAAATGTCATGAAACACACGGCCGTCCGGGGGCAGACATTGCATTGCGTAGGGATTCTTCAATTCCGGTCGTGGCAGCGCGTCAACGGTTGTGATCGGCTCGAGCTTCAGCGTTTCTAACGAGACATCCAGGTGCCCTCCCCCTTCTATCCTGAGTAAAAACATCCCCACACCAGAGTCAAGATGGGGATTTTGCAACACAAACCTAGAACTTTTGGGGGTCACGCATCACAAGTTGCAGTCCGTAGTGTAGTGCAGGTTCGCAAGGCCAGCTGCATCAGAAATCCATCTGCTCATCCTGTTTACAGCATTACAAATTCCAAAACACGACTAAAAATGCCTCTCCTGGCGAAGCGCATTACAAATGTTCCTGGCATTGCAAATCTGCATGACAACTCTGGTGTGGGGACGTTTTTACTCAGGATACCTTCCTCTTCGTCTTCCTGCCGTAGCGGAATCGTGACCGCGCCGTCCTGCGCCGCTATTTCGCCGACGGGAATGCGGAAGTGCCCGAGTTGGTATGCATTGCAAATATGTCTGCGTCTGGAAACATGTAACTTCTGATGCGCATTTTAGACCAGAGAGAGATCTGTCATGCATGGACCGCAAAAGTTGCTCATTTCTTGTCACCAAAAGAGGGAACTTGTCATGTGGATTAGGCATCCCGTAACCTTCTCGAAACCTGTGATGCTAGGGCTTCCTTGCTAGACCTTCTGCGTCATGCAAAAACAGCATGACACTTTCCAGACCCAGACATATTTGTATTTGATAGCTGGTCATCGGAGTCAATATCGGAGTCGAACAACTCCAACGAGATATCGCCAGGAAAAATGCCCCCCCCCGAACTTGGCAGCATTTGTATTGCAAACCTTTCCAAATGAAACATTCGCCCTCTTGCATCTATCAGCGTCACAGATTTCCGATCGTGAATAGCAAAAATTTGTATTGCAAAAGACCCCAGCAAGAGCGGCGCTTGTCATGCAAGCGATGCGATATACGCTTCGACTCTGCATCAGAAAGATTCATACTCCTTTCATGCATGACAAAAAGTTTTCATTTGGAAACTTCGCATCACAAATCATTGCAACTTTGGGGGTGGGGGCAGTTTTCCTTGTAATACGACAACAGCTGCCGCTTGTTGAACATGAAAAAGTCGTAGATCTGGTCTTGCCACACCGGATTCACCGTGTATTGCAACGAAAAATCCCCCCTCCCCATATTAAAAAGGTATCCTTCGGAAAATTTGTGATGCAGATTTGTGGTCACAAATCATTTTTGTTTTGCAAGAAGGCAAGCGCTGGGAGATGAGCCGCATTATGGGCGCGATTTGTCATGCTGGTTGGCCTACAGGGCAGGCGTTTCCCATGCTATACAGCTAGACCCGTGCGCTCCTAAACAGCTTAACTATCTGGCCACAATTCCTTACAGCAAGACAGACCTCATTTGTGTACGCAAATCCAGCATCAGAAGTTTCGCTTTGATATGGGGAGGGGGGATTTTTCCTTTTGATACCGTGTGCTTGATCACTTTGCTTCGAAACTGCCGCGCGCCAACGCGGACGATGGCGTAGGGGTCACTCGTCGCGGCGCCGAAGAAATTAAAGTCCTTCGCGAGCAGGTTCTTCCCTTTGTGCAGTTGAAACCGCAACACCGCTTCTGGCCGTGGGAAGGAAAGCCGCGTCATGTCGATCTAGTGCGTTTGCTTTCAACATTGCGGTGGTGAGAGAGTGCAGCTCACTTCATCACTTCTTGTTTTGCATGAAGAATATATAACGACAAACACGTCGCAGCTCGTTCTAATTTCGTACTACCTCAAATAAAAACTGCATAGGCCGAGAAGTTGAAGTGGATTCTCGGTGTGTATCATACTGCTTCACTTTGCACTTAGCACAAACTAGAGTGCCGCGTGCTAACCTAAAACCAACGCACTATACCTCCGTCGGATCCGCAACGGGGACGAAAATGCGATTTGGGAGGACCAGGGAATCCGTGATAGCGTTCCGGATGATGGACCGGATTGTGCCAGCCAGTACGGTATCGATTGCAAACATGTCTGGAGAGTAATAGATACACAATGGTGCTGCGTGATGCTCCCCCTACGTGACGCTGTGGAAAGAAAGTCTTCTTCTCGCATCATCATCGTAAGTAATTATCATCGTTAGTTGCCGCAACAAATACCCTCGCGGCGTATCACGACCTGGCAAGCGTTTTTACCCCTGGAACGAACAGGGCCTCTCTACTCAAAGAAACGGGACATTCGAATGTGCCTTTGAAAATAACTACTGATGTATAAATGTAATCCCGGCACAGTTCCAGTCCCAGACATATTTGCAGTTGATACACGGGCATGTCAATCAGGTTCGCAGCTCCGGTGAAGTCGACGTCCACTGTCGGTGGATTGATCATGAAGATCTGCAACCGATTATCAGCTGCAAATCTGTTTGTGTTCTTTCGGGAACCAGCAGCTAAGCACAGGGAAGTCGAATGTTGCTGCGTCTTCTTCTGCTCATGTAGTAGACTTCTGCAGCACAATCTTTCCTCTTTTGTCATGACAAAGCATGGGTAGTGTTTAGTATTTGAGCACCTATCCGACATAACTGTTGCATGCGCAGGATGGAACCACTTGTTTCCTGCGCGATGTCACGACAAATGAAGGCATCTTCACGCAGTCGTAGTATTCGCGGTCATGCACTGAAACCAAGACAGTTCTGGTTGTAGTCATCGATGTAAACAGGAAGAGTTTAGCTCCCAATGGGTCTGCTCTGACGCCGTCCCAACAGACACAAACAACCATGCACAGAGTAGCCACCAACCACCGGCATTGTCTCCATCAATGGACGCAAAACCAGAGAAACGTATCCCAAAGAAAGCTGCTAGCATGATTTGTTTGTGCTTCTACGTATACAAAACAAGTAAGTGCGCACAAGCATCAGAGGAAAAAGTCGTCCATTGTCGAGCGTTGGTTCAACGCATGCGAAAGCACAGACATTGTTACAGAAGTTGTCTCTATTTCTATATGTTGGCTTGACAGGACGAGCGCAAAGTCATCAAACCTGATGCGGTAGCTACTTTCCGGAGGATACGACGGTTCCTTCGATCACAAGCTTCTTCAGACCTGTGGCGGGAGTGGGTTCAGCGTTTTATTAGAAAGTATCGGCATGATGGCGGCGTCAATGTCTATCCACCTCCAAAATTGTATAAGCAAACATGAACGGATTTCGGAAACTCGAAACTCATGAAGGAGCTCAACGAGCTCTTCTAGCTTGAAAAGTGCATCTGCAGCAACCTTTTATTGATAGTCATATCTACAATTTCATCGCAAGACTCACGAATAATTCAATTTCGTGAATAATTCAAATTGAATAACTCAATTTCATGAATAATTCAAATTGAATAATTCAATTTCATATCAAGTCTCAATCTCAGTCTCAGTCTGAATCTTAAATCTTACCTCAGTCTCAAATCTTATTCGAATCTCCAATCTTATTATCAAATCTTATCTCAATCTCAAATCTTAAAAAATCTTAAATCTATCTCAGAATCATAGCCATCTATCAAATCTTATCTCAAAAATTTTTCATACAGATCGGGGCGCAGTATCATCATATCGAAAGGGCGGGGGGGGCGCGGGGGAGTGACGTAGGGGGTCAGTCGGATCCGCGCGATCGCGTGTCACTTTCTTACTGAAATCCCTAAGGAGAAAAAGCTTCAGCTGATCGCGCGCACGGAGACATCGCGGGCAGCCGACGGAGACGGAAGGCGGCAACCGCAGCCACGGACGCTGCACCTGGAAGGCGTGCAGCGATGGCGCAGATGGATGCATCCATCAATACCTTCCCAGCATTCTACTAGAAAACCCATGCCCCGGGTAGCCAGAATAGCAGTGCTAAACACAGCAACTCGGGAAAAAAAAACAAATTCCCAATACATTTCCACTATCCCAATGAACACCCTCCCGCGACCCTACTAGAAGATCCTTGCCCCGGGTAGCCTGAAGAGCCGTGCTAAGCACAACAACCCGAGAAGCGCTTCAGCTCTACCACCCCTTCCCGATAGCTTCCCAATACCTACCCACTATCCTTCTAGGCAAACCTTTCCCCGGGTAGCCCGAAGAGTTTTGCTAACGCGGGAAGAAACCCCGGAAAATCGAAGAGAAATCAGCTGCCTTGCGATTCTTGACAGCTGGAAATGCCCCGAGGCGTCTCCGCCCGCAAATCTATCCATCTGGCAACACCTTGGGGCGCCTTGCCCTGGAATCCCAGCTACCAATGCGCCGCGGATGCCTTTTCAAAGTGTTCCCCACAGCTGGATTCCAAGCTAGAAATCGAAAGCCGTCTTCTACTACAAATCGAGCTGCCAACACTTTGAAAAGGTCGGGCGGAAAAGCGCTGAAAAAGCCCTCTCGATGCCGTCCCATCTGGAAGGATTTCCCTCGAAAAGGCGTTTCCAGCAAGCTGGATTTCCATTGCCGCGGCGTCTCCAGCTGGATACTCTTCGAAGCGGCGCCCTCGAAGGGTTTCCAGCAGGAGGCGCGTTGCTTGCGGGTGCCTCTTTGTTTAAGTAATGCACTGCCTCCCTGCTGGATTTCCTCCCGGCTAGAAAAAAACGCGCCTCCATCTGGGTTTCCCGCTAGGAATGCTCTGAAAAGGCGTCCCCGGCTCCATTTCACGCTAGAAATACTCTGCAAAGACACGGCCGGCTGAATTTCTTCCAGCCGGGGGCGCTTTGGCGATGCCTCTCCCGCTGGATTTCGTTCTGGGAACGCGCTGGCGATGCCTTTCCGCCTGGATCTCTAGCCGGAAACACGCTGCCGCTGCCTTTCCGGCTGTGTTTCCTTTCAGCTAGAAAGGCGCTGAGACGGCATTGCTAGCTGGATTCCCTGCTGGACACACACCGGGGCGGCGTCGCTAGCTGGCTTTCTAGCTAGAAACGCCCTGAGACGGCGTCGCTACGTGGGTTTCCAGCTAGAAACGCACTGAGACGGCGTCGCTTGCTAGATTTCCAACCAGAAACGCACTGCGAAGGCGTCTCTAGCCGCGTTTCCGGCTCGACATGCTTTGAAAAGGCAACCACTAGGCCGCGGGGGGATGCGGCGCGAGGCGCAGCAGTGTTGTTCCCCGGTGATGCGCAAAGCGTGCGCGTCCCGCAGCGGGGGGTGAACTTTGTGAAAAATGCTCCTTCTAGCGCAAGTTTGCGATGTCACACCGAGCGGGCGAAGCTGTTCGAGTCTCGTTCTTGAACTACATTGATTTGCCTAGAGCTAGACAACATACGTTGGTGAAACTCAAAAAACAACATCATGGTGTAAAAAAGTATGCTCTCCATACCAAGCTTCATTTTCAACACTCTCATGGAAATATCGAGGTTCGGCTTCCACGATATGAAGATGTCGATTTCGAACCCCTTCAGGTCCTGCTTGTCCTTCTTGTACGCGTGCACCGGCCCAAGTTCTGGTGCCTCGTCTATCGTAAGGGAAAATCCCCCCTCCCCATATTGAAAAGGTATGTCTCCGAAAATTTGCGTTGCTGATTTGAGGTCACAAATCACATCTGTCTTGCAAGAAGGCATCTCCACAAGCTCCGCAGCATTGTGCAGGCGGTTTGTGATGCTGATGGGCCTACAGCACGGACGTTCCTCGTGCTAGACGCCTAGGCCAAAACCTCTCTACTTAGGCTTAGCATGGGCCTGCATTTCTCTCCAGCAAGACAGATCTGATTTGTGTACGCAAATCCTGCATCAGAAACTTCGTTTTGATATGGGGAGGGGGGATTTTTCCTTTTGATATCGTCCCCAAGATAAAAGCTGGTAATTTTGATTCCGTTCAGCGGCACCGGAAGCGAGGCCTGCTATCAACTGTAAAAATGTCTGGGTCTGGAAGATTGGGGGAGTTTGTCATGCAAATTTTACATGACCTGCGATGTCGGTGATGCATGCTTTAGCATTACAGGTTTTGTGCAGGATTTCTCATGCGTATACTGCATGAGAAATGCCTTCTCAGAATAGCAAAAATCTGAGTGCCGATTGCTGGTCATGCAATCAAGGCTTTTGTATCATCGAAAGTTAGCATCACAAATTCCATTCTTTCCAGACCCAGACACTTTTGTATTTGATACCTGCAGCGTGGGCTCGATCTCGTCCTTTAGCAACTTGAGCACCGCTTTGTTTATGTACGGCCAGAGCGCCTTCATTGTCAGATTCAACCATTGCAGTCCCTCGCCCGCGGCGACCACCTTGCCGCCACCTAGATGCGAAGCACGGCTTCCCGAGACGTGCATGTGCGAGTCTCGCATCTGCGGAGGAGTTCCCCCCTTGTCCGGGCTGTCGGTACTAGCGTTTATATCCTGAGTAAAAACGTAGCCACACCAGAGTCAGGATGGGGATTTTGCAACACAAACCTAGGAGTTTTGTGCGTCACGCATGACAAGTTGCACTATGCAGTGTAGTTCAGGTTAGCAAGTGCAGCCGCGTCACAGATTCATCTGCTCATCCTGTTCACAGCATCACAAATTCCAAAACACGACTGGAAATGGCACTCATGGGGATGCGCATTACAAGTCTTCCTGTCTTTGCAAATCCAAATCTGCATTACAACTCTGGCGTGGGTACGTTTTTACTCAGGATACTTTATGCGGTCGCGTTTTGCGTCCTTCGCTGGCGCACTACAACACGATGGCATTTTGATTGATGTGTTCTCCGACAGACAACAAACAAATACTTTATTTGTCACGACGGGGAGGTGGACGGACTAGATTGAGTCGACGCACCGGTACAAATTATATCGTCCGAAGGAATCCCAATCCGATCGGTCGCTTTCTATGCTGCAGGTCGTGACAAGAAGAACAAGGCTGTAGAGCCAGTTCCGTGGCAGTTTTGTTGAGCACGTGCCAGTCTTAGTGAAAACTTCAAAGCAGTAGAGCAGCTGTGGAGGAAAATAAAGAGTGCGCTCGACAGGAACGATTGCGCACTCACGAGCGACAGCGCAAGGTGTGAGTGTAGTTTTCTATTCAATTATCGTGGAGATGGAAAAACGCCGCTCCTCTCACGAGATTACTCACACTCACGATTCGCTCCCGTACTTCGATTGCCGCGAGGACCATTTTTCTGTCTTACTTCACGATAAACGAAAGAAAGAAGCGTGTAGAAGTACTAGATGAATAAAGTACACTAGAGCTCCGTTCTCCTGTGAAACACAAAGGAAAACGCTTACGCACGAGGCCAACACCATCATGGACCTCCACTTCCATATTATTTGTACCATTTTTGAATGGCACAAGGCTGGAGCGGTTCAGCAACCAAACGAAACAAAAAACATCTCTGTGCGTGATTAAGATTAGGTTCTAGATCAAGTTGCGATATAGATGAAGGAGAAACAAAGAAATGAGTGTGGTGAGTTCGAAACGCGTGACCTGTGCAAGATAATGAGCCGCCGACTCTCCAGGGCGTGACGAGCCAGCCATCCTTTACCTTTATCACTTTATATGACATTGATAAGTTAGTCCTGGAAAAGCAATCGACAAGTACTCTTCTCTCGGTCGCCCGGAACGAGACAGCGGAGGGCGAGCTTAGTTGTAGATTGATATCATATCATGTAACTAAAGTAGAGGTAAAGTGCCTTGCTTATGCCCTGAAGATGTGGCTCCAAAGGCTGCACAAGAAGTGGAAATCTTCTTTTTCCAATACAAACTCGTACAAGAAGAAAAAGAAAACGAAGCGTCGTCGCGATCTTCAGCAGCAGAGGCGAGCATCTGACAGGGGCGAGATCATGAACATGAGTACAAAGGTTCAGTTAAGTATTCCTAGGAACTTATTTTTCAACATTTCGTCCATACACTCACAGTTACAAACAATGACGAAAAGTTGATGGAGCCAGGCCGCCTCCTGGATTTTTCCTATTTATAATTTTATTCTCATCAATTATTGTCCTCTTCACATCCACGTGTCACTGATCCGCGAATCCACCACAAGCGGTGTATATTATTTGTAAAAACGTCCCCACCACAGAGTTAAGATGGGGATTTTGCAACACAAACCTTGAAGTTTTGGTAACCACGCATGACAAATTGCAGGCTGTAGTGTACTAGTGCAGTTTAGCAAGGGAAGCCGCATAACAAATCCATCCCTTTATTCTGTTTACAGCATTACAAGTTCCAAACCACGATGGATAATGCCTCTCATGGGGATGCGCATTACAAACGCTTTTGTGCTTGCAGATCTGCATGACAACTCTGGGGTGGGGACGTTTTTCCTCAGGATAGTGTACGCAACTTCATCATCATCCCGCTAGTAGATTCCGCAAGACGGATGATCTCGCGCTCGGCCGCCTCGGCGTTCTCCACAGGCCCTTCCAATATAAGCTCGTCGTGAATTTGCAGAATTTGGACAAACTTCAACTCCTTCAGCACCGGTGATCGGTGCAGCTCGATCATGGCGTTTGTAACGACGTCCGCCGCGCTGCCCTGCACCGGCGTGTTTGTTGCCACCCGCTCCAAATGTTTTCTGCGCGCGTGCGTCAGCACCTGTTTATTGCTTCTCGGGGGCGCACTTCTTTTGTTCGATGGATGATGATGATCTTCTCGGTCATCATGATGCTGCCCCGGAAGTTGTAGCTCCTCAGGTTCAAGGTGTGGACGATTCGCGACGTGCTCCGCACTTCTATCCACAAACACCTGCGCGGCCATTTGCTGCTGCTGCTGCTGCTGCGCCGTGTAGTAGCTGTGCAGGTCGGGGATCCAGCGCCGCCGGCCCAGCAGGGTCTCGACGTATCCGTCTTCGTAGGCTCGCTGGATCGTGCGTTGCTGCCACTGGAGCACCTCCGGAAAGCGGGCATACCATGTGTTGATGATCTGCTCCGCTTCTTCCGCTCCACCGTCCAGCTGTAGCGTTTTGGCGAGGCCGTACTTGTATGGATTGCAAATATGTCTGGGTCTGGAACCTTGTGATGCAAGGAAGGGAATAGCAAGCACACTGTAATGCGCTCCATAGCATGACAAATTTTTCCGTGGTTTAGAGTTGCGTCCTCCGCATGAGACACTGCGTTTTTGCATGACACGAGGGAGGACGTCCTCGCGGGAGCGCAACACAGAGCTCAGATTCATCTCAGACTAGCATGACAAATCTTGCAATCTCCCAGACCCAGAGGACATATTTGCAGTTGATAACTTGGTGACCCCATACACGACTGCGAAGTTGAGGGTCTTGGCTTTTTTGCGCTCCACTGGAAACTGGTCCTTGACATACGCAATGTCGTCTTGATGTTCCGCCAGCATCCTGGTGCCGTCCGTATTGTTTGAGGTTTCTGGCGCGTTATTGCCGCCGTTTGTTACATCGCCCCCGACCACTACTGCGTGTTGCTGGCTCACGGCTTGCGTACTATCGTGTTTACCAATGTGTGGGAACATGGCGAGTGCAGTACGCGAGTGGAAATCGCCACCCTTTTTGAATCCGTCCAACATCGCCTCGCAATTAGCTAAGTGTGCGAGCAGCCGCAGCTCCAGCTGTGAGTAATCGATAATGACAAAGGTTTTGCCCGGCGCGGCGGCAAAACAAGAGCGGAGATTGTACGTTCGCGAAGCGGTTGGCACGTTCTGCAGGTTGGGTTTACGGCAGGCCAAGCGCCCCGTAGCGGTGTAAAGGTTTAAGTTCATGTAGATGCGCGGCAGCGAAGCGGCCAACGTTTCGTTAGATTTTTGTTTGTTGTACTCGATTGCGTAATTCGCCAGGGGATACATGAAACTCTGTAACATGGCCGTCGAGTCGAGATACTCAAGTAACGAAGGGTCGAACGGCGGGGGAGGCGTCGTCTCGGCTTATGGATGTGTCAGGTTTGAAAACGTCAAAGTTGAAATAGTTTGTCATGCTAAACCGACCGAAACCACTACACAACCTGTAAGGGCACCTCACCGCAGATGGTCCGCAGAAATAGTTTGTCATGCATAAAACGGATACCGGTTAGACCTACAGTTTGTAGTCGGTGCATGACAAATTTTCCCGGTCCTGGAAGCGAGTCTGTCATGTGGTTTAGGGCAAAAGACCTGCCTTCTGTCATGCTAGTCAGCAATCCAACTTTTGACCCTTACCAGGACTATAATCTGCCTCCCGTACGTCCTCTGCATTAGAGTCACTCTCTGTATTGCATTTTATGCATGACAAACTATTTAAACTTTGACGATTTCAAATCTGACACTCCCATACGGCTGCTGCATGTTGTACAGGTGAATTAGGTGCGGCTTCGGGTTTGCTCTGCTGGTCAGCAGAATAAAGAACGTCGCTCTGACGGCGTTCATCGTCACGTCCGTCAGTATCTTTCTGCAGTCGGTTTTCTAGCGCTTCGTCGAGACGACTTACTTCGTGCTCAACGTCGTCGTGTAGTCCTTCCCGCCGGGTCGGAGTTCCACGTGCATCAGCACCATCAAGAGCCTGTTGTTCCACGCCTCCTTCATCTTTTTCCCTCGCCGCGACTACTTCAAGCCTGTGTCGCTTAAGAATTGCCGCGAGCGTGTCTTTGCTCACGGACGGCCAGCCTTTCTTGGTGTAGCTGTGCGGCTCCAGTCCCAAGCCTGGAATAGTGATGTGCTGGAGTGTTTTGTCGGCTTTGCAAATCTGTTCCGCTCGTCGCTGTTCCAAGTCCGCAAGTTCCGGGATGCGCAGCAGTTCCGCGATCAGCTTCCCTTTGGTACCAAGTTTTGACTTCTGGGTGACCTCCTCGCTCCAGGGCCGCAACAGGTCCACCCACAGCTTCAAATCCGCAAGCTTCAACTTTTTCAGCTTCTGCGACATTTCCGCACGGGTCATGCGGATTTCATCTTCGTCCACTTCCTGATCGAGATCGTCGCTCATTTCTTGCGCCGCTTCTAGGCCCTCACAAGAACCTCCTTCGCCTTCTTCGTTCGGCTCGTCTTCGACCCACTTCTTGAGGTAAGTCTCGAGATCGGACTGCACCTGGTACAGTTCTAAAACGTTCTGCTCGGCGTCCGCCCTGGCGCTCGCGACGGCTTCTTCATCAAAGTACTCTGCTTCGACGGAAAAGGAGTCGGCCTCGGGCAGAAACAACACGTCGTCCGATTTGCTGCTAGAGGAGTAGTAATTCGGCCTAGTACCTGTCGGTGATCTATTGGTCGTCAAAGTGCTGCCGTAGTCGTCGTCTTTTACGGTGCAATTATCCCATGGAGCGAACAACAATTGCATCAGCTGCTTCGTGCTCCCTATATGTAGCAAATGCGCATTCTGTTCGTCGAATGCAGTGGCTGCAGCTTTTTTTCGGATTTTGCTGCCTGTCGTGCCCCTTCCTGTTCCTGACAGATGCTCGGCCTGGAGCTGCTCTAGCTCCGCTTGTTTCTTCTTCTCGAATGTTTCCCGCTTGTTTGTCATCTGACCTTTGACCCACATACGAAACTTCTGCTCCGCAGCGCCTCGTTCTCTTTCCGCTTGGGCGGTAAGCTGCTGCAGCCTCTGGACGTTGAGCCCGACCCCTCGCGATTCGATCTCGGCCAAAACCTGTCCAAACTCGTGCCAATGCTGGTGGTATAGGTCGTGAAACGTCTCACCGCGAAACTCGATGCTCTGGAGAACGGTCTCGAGATGGTGATACGCTGTAATCGTGCAGTCCTCGAGGTTTGTGTTCGCCATTTGCGCTCTTTCCGGTGCTCCGTCTGACAACCGGCTCATGTGCATCACGTCCGCATGAAAACCGTGCTGGGTTTGTAAAGTAAAATACTTTTTATTTTGATATACAACTTGTTTATTTCTGTCTAGCAGATGAAACAGAAATTTTCAAATGTCCGGGTTGCAGTTCATGCGCACCGCGGAGAGAATCAATAGTTTATTCGGAGAAGCCGTTCTTCAGGGGGACAGTACTCTCTTCACGGGGAGGTACTAACTTAGGTACTGTTTTACACACGCAGCCACACGGACTCAAATTGTTTCTTCAGGCAATCGGCCAAAAGTTGTTCGTCATAAATCTTTCATCATATCGAGAACTACCTAAAAAGTACCAGATCCGTGATGCCCAAGCGCTGCTCAAACTGGAAGCGATGCCACGAGTAGTTGTAGTAAATTTTGGGGATGTGTGGATTTCGGAATAGCGGCGCGAATTCTTGCACTTCGTGCCACGGTACACAAAGCCGGTCTATTTCGACCACGCCGCCCGCTGCGAGTAAAGAGGAGCCCCCGACCACTGATCGAGAAGGCTCTTCTACTTGTGCAGCGCTTTGCTCCTCAAAGCAGCCACGATGCGGCGGGAGTCGCCCGATGGTCAGGATGATCCCCGCTCCTTCGCTTGAGGGGGACGTAGATGTCGCTTCGTCGGCCCCAACGACCGTCGTAACGCCGGTCGTAGCACTGGAAGCGGAAAATGCAGCGGAAGCCAGGTACGTTGTCGGTTGTAAGCGCGCAGTTCTACGAGTATAACTTGGCAGTCGTTCTTGTGGCTGGCTAGTGGAAGAACTGGAAGCCGAGGTTGACACTACAACCGACGAGGAGCCGGCTGGATACGTCTGCGTCGTGGTAGCCACCGAAAGAGCCGATCCGGGGGTTGTTGTACTGAAAGAACAATCACGTGCTGGACGAGCAGTCGTTGTGCTCTCGCCTGCGCAGTTTTTTTGTGTTGGCTCTACTTCGAGATCGAGACGGGCGGGCGGCCACCAGCCTTCTCGTTCTAGGCGTTTTCGGAAGCGGGCCTTTTCCTCGGAGGTACTCCACCGCAACGGCTTGGTGCCGGGCGGACGAGGTTTTTTGGAAGGTCTTGCAGAACTACCGTCAGAGGGAAGATGGTCTCGCCCTTGTTTGTCATCAGTTGCGGAACAGGATGCATCGTTTCTTGCTGAGAGCAAGGGGGCTGTAGAACAAGCAGAGCCACTCGCGGCTCTGGCACTACCCGTACTGCATCCTGGTGCCGTAGTTGCCCCGCAGAGCCGAGCTAGTCGCGGTGTGGGAGCCGCGGGAGCTGAAACAGTAGAACCCGCTGCGACGGCCACGGAACTTGCGATCGGTAGAGTGGGTGTAGGTGACGCCGTCGTTGGTGATGCAGCGGCCTGCTTCGTGGACCACCAGGCTTGCCACCGCGACGCCGCGGAGGTGGCCGCTTGCTTTTCGAGCGCCGGCGACAAAAAGCGAGCGGCCGGATAACTTGCCGAGTGGAGCAACCCGTCGACAAACCGCTCCCATGTGCCGCGAAAAACTTCACGCACCGGCCGCCACATCATGTGCTGTCACCCTTCCAACACGAGTTAAAATGATGCAACCATCAGAAGCAATAAATTTCGCGATTTATGGGTCATTTAGAAATCATCGTTAATTTTGTGCTCACGCTGGACCCCCTGTGTATTCTGAAAAAGTAGATCAGATCTAATACTTTCATTATTCGTCGAGTCTGAAATGTTCCGGCCTCGGATTGCGCTCTTCTTGTTGCGCACGCGCCATGTGCGACTAAAAGTAATTACTAAATAAAGTACTCCTGCTGCATCTCCTGTGGCAAGTAACGGGTTGTTTCAGACATTTTCATACGCTCGCAGCTGCAGGCACTCCTCGACAGGACACTGTTCTGACCTGTCGGCCGACGAACTCGCTCTTCAAGCTGCAAAAATAAAAGATCGGGGTGAGGCTGAGGAAATAGTTGAGGGGTAGTATAGTGGATTGAGCAGCTAGAAGACCCGGAAGTTGTAAATGGGCTGTAAAAAATGGGCTATGAAAATGGGACACCTTCGCGGAATTAAATACATACACTGAACTCACTGCTTTTGCTCTTGAGTTCTTGTTTTTTTCCAACATTCATAAGTCAGTTTTTCTTTTTTTCCGTGTTTCATCCAATTTCTTGTGTTGTTTCAATTTTTTCCGCCATTTCTCAGCGTTTTTTGGTTTGTTGTCTTGTCCGTACATAGTTGCAAGCATGTGCATTGCCTCCGGGATGTGGTTTGCTGCTGCCTTACGAGCGTATTTGTAGGCCAGGTGCCGGTCCTCTTCTGCGAAAAACAGGATGGCCGCGTTGTAGGCGGCCTTACCATGCGTGTCGTCCAACTCAAAAGCTTTTACAAAAAGGTTTGCGACCTTACCGGGCTGCAGCTCCTCGTTAGCCTGCATGGCAACCTCGGGGTCGACAACAGATACTCCTCGCGTTTTTCCCTCGTTTACATCATCTCGTCCCGTGCCACTGTAGCCCGCCAGGTCGGATCTTCGATCGAGTTCAGCGAGGTGGATGCGGGCCGCGGAGTATCAAGAGGAAAATGGACGACTCCACCACACCACATTCCTCTTTCCGAGCGAAGAGGGATTTCTCCTCGTTCGGTCACGGAAGACAACAAGCCTTGTTTGCGTACGAATCAACGCCGATATTGGAAGGAAGTTCTTTAGTAAATTGGGCTCATCTCCTGCTGGTGGTTCTATCTGTGCCTCTTCATTGATGGAAGAACGAGTTGTGGTGTTTGGATTGTAGTGCATTTTCATCTCGGTACGGAATAGCATGCCTTCGCTGCAGTCTGTATTGCGGTTGAGCGAATGCGTGGCCAGTTTGGGTGCTCGGGCGGTACGATGAACCGCGGATGTTCGTGGCTGGAGGCCGTCGTGCCGGGGACTTTGCGGTTTATTTCTGTGTTTGTCCTCATCAACGCCGCGTATTGCCGTAGCAGAGCATTGTATTCTGGATCCGTCTTGTTGGCAAAGAGCTCGCTAACCAAGAGCCGATCACCCGACGTCAGGCCTCTTGTGATAGAACTATCATTGCTCGTCGCCTCGACGTCGACGTCTTCAGTGTCGTCCCACCCAGCGTCAAAGTCGTGGTCGTCGACTTCAGGACCGGGAGCTACAACTGTGGGATGTCGTGTAGAAAAATAATCCCATCACAATGCCGACGATACTGAACAAAAATAAAGATGTGCTGTTGCGTCTGCGTGTATTTTTCTGTCAGTAGTTGTAAGAGTTCTGCCTCGAAGTAAAGCTTTTCGAGCCGATAGCGGCTTGTTTGGTTGGACAACGTTAGCACAGACCCAACCCACTCGCTTCATCTTTTTCTGTTGCCGATTATGGTAAGTATAGTAGCCTGAAGATGATATCTTTATCCCGCTCCGTTGCCCGTCAACACAATCGCAAACGCGCGCTGAGTGGGGTCAGAAGAGTAGCAAGGCCTTTTCTGACGTTTACGCATCTGCTTGGAGATTGATACAGCGGGGACCTTTTTGTGACGCAGACCAGATGCAGATCCACGTAATATGTTGTGTCCACATGCAAATAAGTAATATGATGTATGGGATAATTACCAGTACGTTAACTTTTCTGTGCGATACTCCTGGCATACTTGGATCATCTTGCTTGTGAGCTATATTTGCTCGCGCTGTTTCGCCGCGCCGACTGCCATCTATCATCGCATCTTCCTTCGTGCCGAAAAGTGAGTCCCACAACCAAGATGACTCAACATCTTCTGCGGTTGAGGTGCTGTTGTTGAGATGCGTAAAATTATTCCGTGTGTGATGTGTGTGATTTGCAGTGTCCTTCTCTAACACTGCTTCTACCGGGCGTGGGCGGGACGGAAACACACTGTTCAACAGCGTGCTGGGCTCGCGCTCGCCATCGTCTACTTTCCCGAGGTGCGAGGAGGACGTGAAGGCGCATCTATTTTTTTCGGTGGTCGATGTTGTGTCTCCAGTCCCACTGTTGACATCAAGTCCGCCAGGTCCGTCACCTCCTTTACACGATGGATCGTCGCGGTATGCCGCCCCGGAGCTGCAAGCTTCTTGGTAAAACTGCAACGCAAGCGAGAGTACGGGACCTGCCCAGGCGGTTCGATTCGTGGCATCGCTTTCAGACCACGGCAACAGCCTGCCTGTTCGTCTTTGATGTTCGTCCGGAGCAGGTGATGAACTTGCCGTCGAGGTGTGCTGGAGGAGGCTCTCGCGAACCACCGAGAAAACTTTGCCAGCATCATTTTTGCGTTTCTTGCCACTTTCAGGGGTCAGCGTTTTCATATCCGTGTGCCGGCCTTCTTGATGTTCCTCTTCCTCTTCTAGCAGACGCCCAAGATTGTACATAGCGCTGACGTGCCGCCCTTGTTTCGCACTTTCGGCAAACAAGAAGGCGGCCTTCGTGCTGTTCCGGAAGACCACACTTCCTTCCGAAAACAAAACTGCCAGCTCGTACAGCGCAATGTCGTTGCCCTTCGCAGCGGCCTTCTTGTAGAAGGCGATAGCCTTGTCGAATTTTTTCAGCCGAAAGAACCCTGAGGCCGCATCTACCATGCTGGGGACGTGCCGCCGCTGCGCTGCCGCCTCGTACCACCGCAACGCTTCTGGCGCACTGGTCCTACTCCGCGCCACGGCATGGCCTTCTCAAACGGTACACATGCATGATGGGTGTCGTTTTTTCAGGCGATCTGTTACTGCTCAGAGCCTCTATAATCACCTTCCGTATGCGAAAGAATGAGAAAGCTGGTTAGCATGACAAGTTTTCCGCGACGCGCTAATCTGCTATGCGGAAATCAAAATTGTAAGACGAGCTGCAAAAGCAAAATCCCGCCTGTTCCCGCCTCGTTACTTTTCCATTAATTTTTCTTGCTTCACACAATCAAGGAACAAACATGACACAGAAAATTGCAATCGCGAGTAATGTAAGTAACTGTAACATTTGAGAACGCCATACACGGCGACCAGGGCTTCTGGCTTCGTTGCCAGCACAGCTTCAGATCTCGACAGGGCAGCCACCGTTGTGGATGCAGGGCCGAATCGTGCTCCTGAGTGCAAGAGAAAGTAGAAAGCGCAGGCATAAAGCCGAATGGCGGTGAAGAAGTATGAAAGAGAAGGACCCATCCTTACCGCCTCCGAGTGGAACTGGGATAGGAAAAGGGAATTCCGGCGAAACCGGCGAATAACACAAATAAAATGTTGGCTCCTTCTACTAGTGCTACTTACGTCACAAGTGCGTTCATTTTTTTGCGGAGAGCAGCAAACCTCCGTGGATCTCCATCTTCAAATATTTTTCTTCTTCGTTCTTGTGAAACCAAAACCGGGGGAACCGCGTTGATCGGGCAACTGCAAGAGCTCAAAGGCATTGAGGTTCGAGAGCGAAATAACTCCCATTCATGCACTTATCTGCTTACGGCAGAAGATGTTCGTGGACTCAGGACCAAGGGCTTCCGTGTTCAACATTGCTGATACTTCTGAATCTTTGTCGTTCTGTCACCGTAGTACCTGTAGGGCAGTCAGGCAGGTTAGGCTCCTGCAAGATGCAGAAACGAAGAACAAGATACAGAGACTTCCCTTCCCTCCAGGGGCGGGAATATCAGCGAACCTCAACACCGCGTTTTAAACGCGTGAGGGTCTTGCTCTGCAAGAAATCCACTTCAGGACCCGGGGAGTATATCTTGCTGTAAGAAGTTGAAGTTCAAGAATCTGAATGCCGATAGGGGGAATCAGCTCTATGACGTACCTGAAGTTTGTATAGGGTGTACAAACATACATACACGTTCCACGCGGCTCTGCGAGAGGTTTGTGGTGCTCTAAATTTGATCCTGTCTCCCGGAAAGTGATCCACCCAACGTAGTACGGGCGAGCAAGGGCGTGAAGGAACCCTCTGCGTTCGTAATGTGGACGAACGTCGCAAGAGGTGAACAAGGATCCTGGAGGTGCCTGGGCCGCCCTTTGCTGGGGGGGGCGACTTAGAGCGCACCGGCGAGCTCTATATCCATGCTCCTGATGGCCGCATCAATGCGTCCTCGCTACGAGCGTCGTGTTGATTGATTTTGCCACGATCTTTCAATGTCGGCGGCGGGCTACGAGCCTTGTGCCGCGTTCATCGTGCATCCTGCATTCTAGCGGATGCTACTGCTCCATCTCTCCACAGACAGAGAGAGGAGGGGGGGAATCTACTACGAGCAGGCCCCCCGATGCCAGGGCAGCCTCTACGGCAGCAACCCGGAGGGCAGACGCGGTCGGACGCACGGGAAAGGCGCAGGGCCCAACCCTGCGAGGGCAGTGCATGCGTCCACGCGCGTAAGTAAGAGCAATGTGGGGCGCAGCCCAATCCTCCGGACGCGGGCCCATGGCTTTCTGGTGCTTGCTAGGTGGCAGGGAGGCGCATGGCAGTCGCGGGCCTTCGTGTCTTGCACATCTTTGCGCGCTCGCTGCGTGGCCCTGTATTGGCGTCCCGTTGTCGTATGCTCCGGGGCTGCACACGCAACCGATCGGATGCGACGGGCATGCCACAGGGGAGGCTACAGGGGCGTGGGCAATGTTTTTAGACGCTGAAGGCGGCGCGCGATGGTCTAGCTGCGAGCTAGACCTGCTGCGACGAGCGTTCCACGGACCGAACTAGGCCAGATGCTCCACAGGCCTCGCGTAGCTGAGGCGGATACATTGTCTCACTCTGAGCGCGTTGCCAGTCGGTCCTGGCATCTGCTGGGCCCTAAAGACAGACCAAGCACTTTTGTGCTCCGAGCACATGGGCTCCCTTCCCTACAAGGGCGTATAGGGTGTACAAACGTACATTGTCGCCAAAACTTTACATAAAGAGCCACACATAGTTGGATCTATTGCTTCAGGTTCTCGCGTACTTCTACAAATAGCGTCGCCTGCTCCATCCTGGTTTTCCGGTCGCCACCAGAAAAATCTCCACATAGAAGGTGGCCAAGAACCGTGACGTCGTCACTAGAACAAATTGGTCGCTCTAGAAACTTCCCCTCCACCTGTTGGTCTAGCGTGTAACTACATTGGATTCACATTACTGAAGCTGCTCTTTCAATCGTTTTCCATATCATAGTCGTACCTTTAAGTCATAGAAGTATTCATTAGATGTCTCGAGAAAAACTCTGATCGTTTCTACCAACAACACCAGTACCAGTGAGTCGGAAGGTACAGTGCCGGTCTGCGAGATGCAGAAACCTGCACGCAGACATCGTAAAGATACACCCAAATATCGACGGTTTTGATAGCGGAGTTGAACCTTCTCTGTCCTGTCGTTACGAGTACCAGGAAAATAGTGAAAACTGTGACCGAGATTCGCGCAGCAGTTTGGGTAGATCCTGCCGCGAAGGTCGATATTTTTTCGTACAGCGGAAAATTGTCACCGCTTAAGTTTTTCGTGCAATTGAAACTTGTCCAATTTCACTTCCTCGGAGCATATTACCTAATAAGTTGTTCGAAACGAGTCTTTCGCTCGAAGTAGCGTCGCTTGTCGAAAGAGTCCGCTTTCAGGTCGTTCGGTCGTACCGAGTCCAGATTCGGTTCGAGCAAATACGTCAGGGGATGCTTGCCCTCGGGATCCATGGCAGTCAACACCGAGATCCTCACCTGGATCCGCGCACCGCCGGACACGGCGGCCACGTCCCTCGCACGGCGGGAGTTCCTCGGGACGAGCACATTCTGGTTCGCGTAGTCCAGAGACACCCCGTCATGTTCGGTTCCCAAGTCCCACTGCTCCACGGACCCCTCGCCGAACAGGTTCATAGGATACTCGTGGACGGGCTTGCGGTAGTACAAGGTGCGTCCCGTGAGGCTGCAATAAAAGGGCACTCCCTGCCACGTCGCGGCCCCTGGGCGCATCGGGTTTAACAGAAACTCGCGCAAACCGTTGGTCTCCATCGGCACCTGCGGCTGCGTCTGGCACAACTCCTTGATCGACTGGCCAGACACCTTCCACTTGTCCAACGAGTACAGGTCCCACCACTTGTCCTGCGCCAGCAGGACCACATTCCGCTGTGTGGCGGACAAAATACACCCCATCTTGTGGGTGTGCTCGGTTGACGCCAGAATCTTTTTCAGAAATTCTGCTTGTGCTTCATCCACAGGAACAGACCACGACAAGCTCGGATCGATAGTGCTTCCCTTGCCCCCGCGGCCGATGCCATCGTTGCCCGGATCGTCGCGTCCCTCTCCCTTGCCTTTGCCCTGTCCGGGACCCCCTTTTCCAGCTGCATGTGCATCTGCTCCCGACGCCGCGCCCATGCCGTTTTCGACACCCTTTCCACCGGCTGCGCCGGACTTACCTCGTCCTTGTCCTCCCGCACGGGCGGAGGGAACGCACTCCTGCGTCGCGAGGCTAGTAACAATAACCTGCAATGCGCTAGTTTTTGTTAATGCCGCCACTTACAACAAGAGATAATTGATTTTCATTAGTTTATTACAGATTGCATTGTATATGTATTCGATCCGCTCTTGTTTCAAACAGACGCGGCGCTCGCTCTCTGACCAGGCTATACTTGCGAGGATCCGTCTGACAACACAGTTGTGGGAACAGGACGTGCGAAAACCCTGCAACGCGACACACGGCCTCAAGTCGTGAAAGCAGAAGGAGAGCAGCGTGCATGAAGAAAAGCCGTGGCTTTGTGCGGACCTGCTTCGAGCACTGGCTCCTTATAGGAGCACTATTCAAAGGGCGCGCGCCGGGTGGACGGACATCAACATTTTTTCGCTATAACTTTCAATCGTGCCTTTGCCTTATTAGAGATGATGTTTGCATCCAACACACAGGGACAATATCGTTCGTTGTTTGAAAAGAAGAGAAGATGCAATACTTAAAGGGAAAAGAACATGTCGCACAGGTTTGAGCATGTAAAGGAATCAGGTACTAGCTTAATGTACATAGCGAGATGTTGTCTCCCGCTCTTTGATGCAACAAGGGGAGTTTCTTTTCGGAGAAGTCGTTCTTCGATAAAAAAGGGACAAGCATGAGCATTTCAATGTACTACAAGGAAAATCGCGATTGCCACGAGCACTATCAATTTTTTCCGTTGCAAGGGCAAAGCTTATGTTCGCCGCCATCAGAAATAATCTACTTGTCTCAGAGGCGAGCGCATGCTTGCACCCTCTGTTGCCGATCGCTTGATCCAAATATTACGACGAGTTTTTCTACTCGGCTACACTAAATAAAGTATACAAATAGAATTAACGAGACCCGCGGCAAAAGGGCAACAGAAAATTGCTGCAATGCTAGACCTAGCGCCGGCGTTTCCGTCTGTCCCTTACCGACGGTCACTTGATGACTATTTCGAGCTGGGCTCGGCACTGCTCCCGCCTCCGACGCGCGGCAGCAATAGTTTGCCCTAGTATCCTAGCGGTAACGTCTTCGAATCAGGCCAGGGATTTCAGGCCTTCAAGCGTTTATGACTATGCGCACAGCAGCTCGACAAGGTAGTAAAAATTCAATGGGATTTTTTAAGGGCCGACAAGAAAGCAAAAAGTACTACAACCTTGTGCTTGGATCAATGGTGCGCCGTTACTGGGTTTTCAAAACTTCAAAACTTGCCTGCTTCCTTGTTAGTTGTATCTTTCTCCTAACTTACGTTCCAAATCAATACCGACGAAGAACTACTTGTGCACGATGTTGCTTCTTGTTCTTTGCCTTGCCCTCTTGGTAGTTTTTGCACAACATCCATATACACAAGATATCAACCTGTTGGAGATGAAAAAAGTGCCAGTGTGCAGTGGCCAAGTATGTTCGTGCGAATCCACAGTTTTCTTTTTCTTGGCACCCGTTTTTACTTTTTGTGGGCACGTCACCCAACGGCTACGTAGGTGATACCGTCCAGCAGGAAGGCGTCTGGCAACATTTGCCCCGTGCACGCATCGAAGACGACCACACGGTTTGTCAACGAGACGTAGAGAAGATTCCCGCAAGGACTGACCGCGCATCCCGCCATTCTGCTGTTTTTCGGAGCGTCGAAAAGAGCGACGCACTGGAGTCGCTTCATGCACCACTTCTTTACACGATGCGCCAGCACCAGATAGAGGTACCTGAAGAGCAGCGGAAAGATTGGAACATCTTATGGTCGCTTAAAAAATGCTGGTGTGCTGAGTGTGTCAGGCCTATGGTGGGTGAGGGTAGTCGTAGTGTACACATTACGATTGTTGATTACTGTTGGACTTTAACAGATGTGCAATCCGAAAAATGCGCATCCAGCAAGTGCAAGGGCTCGCGACACGCATTTTTCGCATGGCGCTGGTGAAATATCGGCATATATATAATCGGTGTACTCAGCAAGGGACGACAAGGCAGCACAATTCAACTCACCAACAGGCGCTATCCTGTCCCTGCGTGTGAGATGAGCCGACATAATTCACGAAAAACTGATCAACTATCGGCGTCTTGCGACGGGAGATGATCATGAAAGCAAGTAAATCACAGTTGTACTATCAAGATGATGAAATCACAAGAACTTGGAGTATAATAATTTCACTTACCGCCCACAATGCGAAAATGTGCAGGCGAATATGGTGCGGTAGTTATCTTGCGATTCCAGAGCCATGGATGTGTTGTTCGTGTTACCACCCCACCCAGTTGTCCCCGCGCAGGCTGCAATCGTAGGATCTTTTCCGCTCTGCGAATCTACTCCGGAAAGGTCCAATCTACTCTCTCCGGTAAGGTCGGTACAAATGGCGGTCATGTCGTCGCTCACGGTCGCCAGCTTACCGTAGGTGGTCGAGACGGCCACATCGATCACGTAGTCGTGGTGGCCTTGGTACTCGCCGATGAATTTGCGAGTGTGAGTTTCAAACTTTTTCACCGTGAACCCACTGGCTGCGTACAGCTCCCTCTCGTCCCCCGATAGTGCGAGGGCATACACTGGCTGCGGTGTGTAGTTCCCGCCGAACTTCGAGCATAGGAGTATGGCGTTCTCAAGCGTTACATTCTCAACTGTTACATGATTTGCGATGCAACATCCCAATCAGAATCGACACGACCAAGTTGCTTCGCATGACAAATTCCCGAAGGGACAAACAGGATCAGAATCTGCGCCAAATCTGTCACGCAAAAGGCGCAATCTTCCCCCTTTCATCAGTTTTGCCATTCTTGCATCACAAATTCATGTAACAGTTGAGAATGTAACGTTTGAGAACGCCATAAGGAGTCCCTCACTCTTCCGCTGAAACGTCGGACGCGCACGCTCTGTGGCGCTACTATGTTGCTGGTTCTTCCTAGAAGTCGCTTCCGTCGTGTGTGTCGTCTCCGTCTCTACGCGAGAAAAACCATAATTGCCAAAACCAGGTGGCGGCTGCGCGACGTGCGACTGGTGTTTCTCCTGCGCTGACAAGCCGTCGTCTTCGGCCTGAACGGCTGTTGAGCTCCAATGCGGCAAAAAATGGTTCTGAAACTCGATGTTGCTTGCGTAGCATGTGGTGTATTCTCGATACTTCTGGTGCGCCCAAAACGACGGCTTTGAAAAAGAGGTGGCATGTTGCCCGCCGGTCCTCGTGGGCATGATAGCTCCGTTTCCGTTTGTTTTACTTTTACCTGCAGTGGAAATGAATCCAGTTCCAGCATCTGCTGCACAAGAAGTCGATGCGCTAGCGCTAGTATCATGTACAGGGCAAGATGAGTGAAGGGCGACACCGTTGTAATGAGTAGCTTCAGGCGCCGTCACAGGCCGTGTCGTGGTGAACGATTGCACTGGTCCTGGTGCTTGTTCTCTTCCCACTGCAGTGAGTTGTACTTGCTGTTCTCTTTTCGTGCGAATGTCGTGATTCAGCTGGATAAAGTTCTTCTCCTGGTCTATCAAATGCAAAAGTGTCTGGGTCTGGAAGAATACAAGATTTGTCATGCATATTTCTCATGAAGCATGATGCCTGTAATGCTTGGCCTAGCATCGCAGACTTTTAGAGGGCTTCCTGATGGACCTCCCGCATGAGAAACAAGGTCCGAGCACGGGGACAGAGTCCCCGTGCGGCGACCTTCCGGCATTTGTCTGCGCGGTGACACTGGGCAGGCAGGTCGCCTGCAGCTAGTGCTAGGTATTTCGGTGCGCCTTGCATTCCCTGACCCGCGACGGGCCTGCGGACGCGGCTCCCCTGCTTGCGCGCACTAGATTCATTAGCCTGCCGCGCGCAAAGATAAAAGAAAAGAAGAAACTGGCGCCGGGCCTGGAGCCGGCCCCGCCCCAGGTCATGACGCGGCGACAGAGCCCCACACCGCCCTAGGGCTTTTCTATCTTCGTCCCGCCCTTCCTTGGCCGCGCGGTGTGGTGTCAGTCCGGGGAGTGTTCGTAGCTAGCCCCTAGGCCATGACGCGGGGACCGAGTCCCCGCGCTGGCCTAGGGCTTTCGCCCCTTGGCCGCGCGGTGTCCGGGAAGCGCCCCCAGCTGGCCCCTCGGCCATGACGCGGGGACCGAGTCCCCGCGCTGGCCTCGGGCTTTCGCCCCTTGGGCGCACGGTGTCCGGGGAGCGCTCAAGGCTGGCCCCTAGGCCATGACGCGGGGACCGAGTCCCCGCGCTGGCCTAGGGCTTTCGCTTCTACCTTGGCCACACGGTGTCCGGGAAACGCCCACACCTGGCCCCTAGGCCATGACACGGGGACCGAGTCCCCATGCTGGCCTAGGGCTTTCGTCCCTATCTTGGCCACACGGTGTCCGGGAAACGCCCACACCTGGCCCCTAGGCCATGACACGGGGACCGGGTCCCCATGCTGGCCTAGGGCTTTCGTCCCTTGGCCACGCGGCTTCCGGGAAGCGCCCCCAGCTGGCCCCTAGGCCATGACGCGGGGACCGAGTCCCCGCGCTGGCCTAGGGCTTTCGCCCCTTGGTCGCCGGCTGCCCCGGAGGCGCTCAAAGCTGGCCCCTAGGCCATGGCGCGGGGACAGAGTCCCGGCGCTGGCCTAGGGCTTTCGCCCCTTGGCCGCACGGTGTCCGGGAAGCGCTCACCGCTGGCCCCTAGGCCATGATTGACGCGGGGGCCGAGTCCCCGCGCTGGCCTAGGGCTTTCGCCCCTTGGCCGCACGCTGTCCGGGAAGCGCCCAGAACTGAACCCTAGGCCATGACCCGGGGACCGGGCCCCCGCGCTGGCCCAAGGCTTTCGCCCCTTGGCCGCACGGTGTCCGGGAAACGCTCCCAGCTGGCCCCTAGGCCATGACGCGGGGACCGAGTCCCCGCGCTGGCCTAGGGCTTTCGCCCCTTGGCCGCAAGGTGTCCGGGAAGCGCTCACGGCTGGCCCCTAGGCCATGACGCGGGGACTCCCTAGGCCATGACGCGGGGACCGAGTCCCCGCGCTGGCCTAGGGCTTTCGTCCCTTGGCCACACGGTGTCCGGGAAGCACTCACAGCTGGCCCCTAGGCCAACACGACGCGGGGACCGAGTCCCCGCGCTGGCCTAGGGCTTTCGCCCCTTGGCCGCACGGTGTCCGGGAAAGGAAACGCCCACAGTTGGCCCCTAGGCCATGACGCGGGGACCGAGTCCCCGCGCTGGCCTAGGGCTTTCGCCCCTTGGCCGCGCGGTGTCCGGAAAGCGCTCCCAGCTGGCCCCTAGGGCATGACGCGGGGACAGAGTCCCCGCGCTGCCCTAGGGCTTTCGCCCCTTGGCCGCACGGTCTCGCGTGACAGACTGGACCTCGGGTCAACCCTCACATGACAAAATCCGAAAGTTTGTCCGGGGTGTGTCAAAAATTCTGTCCGGGGTGTGTCCGAAAGTCTGCCCGGGGTATGTCCGGGGTGTGTCTGGGGTGTGTTCGGACTTTTTGCCTGGGGTATGTTCGGGGGTCTGTCTGGGGTGTGTCTGGGGTGTGTCTGGGGTATGTCTGGGGTATGTTTATACCCCACCTGTTGGTTTTTCGGCAAAAAATTGTAGTCCGCCCGTGATTGAGGAGCATTTGCATACCCCTGACACACCCCCGAACATACCCCCGAACATACCCCTCGCATGCATTTTTTACCAGCTGCTGCAGTTTAGATAGTAATGGCCCGTCGGTGTAGCAAAAACTGCGCCCCTCTTGCTGGTCATGCAAGACAAATTTTTTTAGGGTCCAAAAACAGCATGACAAGTTCCCATTCTTCCAGACCCAGACATTTTTGCAATCCATATGGTCAGTAAGAAAACAATCTGCGCCACGGGATTCTTGAGTGGCGTCTTCTCCCAGTCCTCGTCCTGGCGCATGTGGCCGCGGCAGGTCGTTGTGCAAATGCTGAAGCGCGGGCACGGCCGGCGCGCCGTACTGGCGTCCTTCGCTGCGACGAGCCGTAGTGGAAGATAAGTCGTCAGAGCAGGGGGGCATCATCAAAGTCATGCTTGTTTTTTGCCCACACTGAGAAGTGCTCGACTGGAAACAAGAAGTCTCCGGTTCAGTGGTCGCCTCCTCTAGAACAGGAGAAGCGAGCTCTTGCTCCAGCGCATCCACTTCCGTGCGCCCTTCGTTCAACCCGGGTCCTCCCACAGCAACCGGCTCCTGATGATCCAACAGCAACAAATTTTTCAAAAATGCGGTAGCTTGTGGATCTGCGTGCTGTTCCTTTCGCAACAGGCCGGAAGCTGAAAACGTCGTCGAGGAGGACAGAGTGGTACCAGCAGCATTTAGCTTCACCGTGTTTGCCTTAGGCGTTTCGTCCTGTTGTGAATTTTTCAGAGTACTAGTACTTACAATTTTTGCGCCGCCCCGTGGAGGTCCACCGGAATTCGCATTTTTAGCGAGATATTCTTGTTCATCCATTGCACAGGATAAACTTCCGTTGGAACGGACCGGGTTTGCTTCCGGAGCCACTACGGTAGCGGAAACTGGTCGTCTCGCAGCAGCAGCAAAAGCATCTGGCTGTGGTATTTTCATAATCTGCTGCTTGTATTCGTGTTCCTCCACGTCCTCCACCTTGCGCCTGCCGTTGACATTTTCCATCTTCAGCGATGGCACATCAATGCCAGGACGAGTCGTGATCGTACGATGTTGCAGGGGCTGCGCTTGAGCAGACAGTTTTGTAGTTTCTCTTTGTTGATGCTGCTCATCAGTGGCATCGGCGCCAGCAGATGCTGCAGCAGTGGAGACGACAAAGTTATAGTTGCGGTCCTCGTAGAGGTCGTTCTTGTTCGCGAAGACCTCTCTGTGGACGGCCACGTCAGCCGGGGTACTGCCGCGCCAACCGCCCGCACTGTCGAATTCGAAATCTCGGGCGCTTGCGTTAATTGTCACGCCGTAGTGGTTGTTCAACATATTATTTCCATTGCCTCCTTGTTTAGAAGACGACATCCTCGCTCCCGTCCCTACTGGTCCACCTGCTGTATTGGTTGCACTATCGCCATAAGCTGCAAATAGTGCGAGAAGGTCCTCAGGAATTCCGTCAACATCGTGGTGGTCGGCGGCGACCGAGGTCTTGCTACTACAGGTCGTCATCGTCGTAGTGCCATTACTTGACGAGGCACTGCAGCTATTCTTCATCAATGTCTCATCTGCATGTTGGTCGAAGGCATCGCTGGCAGTAGGAACAATATCTTCGTGCTGCTTCTGCAGTTGTTTCTTCCCCCCGTCCTCATGAAACGCTCTTCCGACGGCGGCAGCCGGTTCAGGTTCGCGGTCGTTTGATGACGTTGACCTAATCGGTGTATGTTTGCTGGTGAGCAGGCCTACGCTCGCTTTGCGGACATACTCGACGTGCACGCTCACGTTTTCAGCGACTGGAGAACATTGGCTTGACGCGTCGCGACTTACTACAAAGTCTGGGAACGAGGGCACGCGTTGCTGTGGCTCGTCATCCGTCGCGGTCAAAAGACTCTGCTCTGTCGTGACATTAATAATGTGGTTCGACGCAGGAGGAGGCTCAGTCGGCAGTAAATGGTCGTCAGTAAGAACTTCCTGGTGTAAGAATGGAGTCGGAAGAACAAATGAGGAGGTAGAGCAGGATGGGCGCCCGTCCATTGCACTTTTAAGGTCGACGGCCGTCGTGCTGTCGTGCTGCGCCGGGTCTTGTCCCTGGTGCACCCGGCCGTGCACTTGCGCCTGAGTCGCGGTGGTGCTGATCATGCCCGTGATCCCAGCAGGTACTACCGTGCCTCCTAGTATACCAGCTCCGGTGGTTTTTAAGCCGTGGCTCACCGCCTTGGGAGGTGCTGGCATTGTAGTCACAACTTCTACGGGAGTTGTCGAATTACTGTGCTGCTGGGCCGCTCCCTGCTGGTAGTAGCCAGCGTCATCAAAGTAGCCTTCTAGAAAAAATTCGACTGTTTCGGCGAGATTGTAGTTTTGCTCGTTGGTAACTGGGTTTTGCAGTACGGTTTCTAGGTTCTCCTGCGTCCTCGAGTGGATCTTTTGCTCTACTTCGAAGTCAGAGCCTCTATGCCGCGCCGGAGAAGGAGGGCAACGTTTGTAAAAATCGCACACACCACCCGGCGGTTTCGACACGGGCGTTAGCGTCAATGCTTCAGCTGATCCGCCTTGCCTGCCGTTATTCGGTCCTAGGTTCTGGTTGTGCGGTATGTGCTGGTCCACGACCGCGATACCTCCTTGTTCGCGTGTATCGCTGGAAATTTGATGTCTTGCTCTGGAAAGTTGTGAAGCTGCTGAGCCGCTCTGTCACGCGAAGCCACCGCCCCTGATGGCCATGACAGGCCATTACTTTCGAGCTGCATATAGCCGTGCATTCCGCATATCATCATCATGTAGTGGACACCCGCTCCCAGCGCCACAGGTCAAGGATCCCCTCCCCGGGGGGTGGGCGAGGAAGCACTTTCGGCGACCTCATCATACAAAAGCCGAGCGCTACCACGGCAAGTCGCCGCATATGTATGGCGTGGGCGAACTGACTTTTTGCATGACAGACAGGAGGATCTTTTTGCGCCTTTGCATTTTCCAAGACCACAGACAAGCATCGCATGACGAACCTTGCAATGTTCCAGACCCAGAGTACTAGACATCATGTTAGTTTGCAATGTATAGCGTGGCGATTGCAAGTACATCGGGGAAATTTCTAAAGAACCGCAGCGGCCAATCTCATCGATGAGGGAAGTGGGCGAAAACGCCATCTGTTGGTAGGAGTTGCAGGAGAACAGGACTTGTCCACCGGAAACCTGTTGGTACGAGCCGCTTGTTGTATTCAGGAGGCAGCTGTGATTGAAGTTGAACGGGGATGTATCCAGGAAAAAAGTGTTCTTCCATCCAGTTCCACATTTTCCTTTCGCAGATTTTTCAGCAAGAACATTTAATACAGGTCAAGTGGTCCTCTCCTGCAGGACCAGGACCACAAGAAAACTTTGCAACGCGGAATAAAACACGCGTGGAACGAGATAACTCCCAGGCATAATTGGGGGGCATGATAGAGGTTGTCCGTCTTGCTTCTCTATGGTTGTCAGTCCTGCGACATCACGCATTGTCTGTGCAAACTGTAAATGCAAAAACATTTTTCCTCGCTTAGGACAGCTGAAACTGCGGCGCGAGAGCTGCATGTGTGTCGCCAGTTATGGAGGTGGTCCACGACGTGCCGCACTGAGCGGCGCCTGATCCCCTGTGGGGCGGCTCTTGCTGATGTTCGTGTCGCGCACCATAAATGCACAGCGCACTATTTTCCACAGTAGCGCTGGATGTCGAAGCTTCTGCGGCAGTGCCTCGGCAAGACTGCGCGGTCATCTGGTGCCCCCGGGAAACCATTTTAATATTCGGGGGCCCTGGCTGTATGTCCCCAGTAGTTCTTGCAGCAGCAGTTGCGATGTCAGTACCTACATTCGCAGCGGGCACCATCTTCTGGTGGTGATGGTGTTGCGCGCTGCAAGAAATTCCGCCGACGGTCGCGGCCACGACAGCTGCGCCAGAAGTAGACGGGTAGTAGGGGTAAGTCGCACTATAAGTGGGTTGTGCTACCACAGGTGTAGTTCCGCCACCGTCAGCAAGAGATAGGCCATCATAGGCTTGGGTCTCATGCGGCCGCGCTCCTACCCCGCCCAGTGGCGCCGGAACCGGCGGCACAACCAGGGCGCCGGCTGCTGCAAAGTCTTGATTCGAGGGTTGCCGTTGCCCGCACGGCAATGGCAAGAGAGCCTCTCCATTTTCAGACAAATAGGCCTGGCACTGCGCGGTTGACGTCGGTGATGCTGTCATCAATGCAATATGATCCACGGGTCGCCGTGGCCGACCGCTTTCCTGATGGTGCTCCCGACTGCAGCTCGCAGGAAAAGAAGTGGCAATCCTTCTACTATCCGCTACCGCGCCCTCGACCGCGTCGAAAAATGCTACCGCAGGGGGCGAATTTGGGTAGTTTGATGCTCGGTTGTGATTTCTGCCCTGCAAACAAGCGGGGGTCAGTCCTGGCGGAGGGCCGTCAAAGGAGGTGGTGGACACGATCCAAGAGGACGACTGGCCGGGATCGTAGTGCAAGTGGTGTCGTTGCTGATCCCCCGCCAACTGTGTCCCCGTGTAGGAGGATCGCATGATATGAGAATAAAGAAAACGACCCTCCCTAACCCTTCCCTTCCATACCCAACGGGAGACTAAGATTTGCTTTCGCACTGACACTGCAGAAGCAAATCACTTTTGCTGTCCGGGGCGTCGTACATCAATTCGTGTGGAACAGAAACGCGCGCCAGCATCTTTCTCGACGCACAGCTGGGTTGGCACGAGTAGAAGCCAACTCAGCTTCACAACTGCTGGCGGAACAAAGCACGCATGTAAGATGCTGGAGTCATGCAATTCAGCATGCATCTACGATGGATAAAGATAGTCACTCATCGAACTCTCGAGCATAACTGGAATGACAATGATCGGGGATACGACAATGATCGGGGATTGGCCCTTTTCCTCATGATATGGATCGTTCGCCGAAAGACTATGAGAAATAGTGCCGACGTCGCGCGGTCCAACTGAGCCACGATAACTTCCATGCAACTCATTGGGAGGACGAGCGAAAGACGATGAAGAAGAACTTCTGCACGTCGACACAGCCAGGCGAGCAAGCATTCGCTCGGCGTTGATGGGACAGAATGAGCTCGCACTCCCCTCAGCGCAAGAATATGGTGAATGAGAATGACTAGACACAGGAACTACCCGGGAATTCGCTGATGGTGACGAGGAGGAGGAGCCAGCACCTAAGCCGGGGGTGCCGTAGTACCGCTGCGTCGTATGCGTTTCAATACAACCCATAGTACGATCAGCAATTTCATCTCTTGGTCGTTGCGGATGAACGGTTCTGCTAGAGGCATCAAAGTGATCGTCTTGGCGAGCTTGAGAAGGAACTTTCTGCTGGTTCATCCCTGGAGGTGCAGCTCCCTTCGCTCGCCGCGGGGGACTTTTAGGGTTTACGTCGTCGAAGTCTAACCCGGGAGGAAACTGGAGGGCGTTGTGTTCACCAGGAGGCTGGGAAAGTCCACTGCCACTCTGCAGAACAAAACGCTGTCCTGATGCTATTGTTGTTGGTGCTGGCTGCTCGTCGGCTGCACAACGGTCGAAGTAGTCTGGAGGTTCCTGATGGTTTTGGTTATCGATGAAAGCTGCATTTCGACCAACATGGTGTGCTGTGCAGGGTTCCCTTGTGTCTGCGGACATCATCAACGCGACTCCCTCAGCTGCTCCACTCGGATGGCCATAGGTGACAGCTGGCGAGAAGTACACTCCTGATGTAGATCCGGCGTCAGCGAGGCCACGGCTCGTTCTTTCCGTCGTCCTTTGTGCTCCTCCTGTGTTACTACTATGTCCACCGCCCAGAAACCGTTCTGGTGTTCGGTGTTGAGGTTGCGCCGGTCCGCTCGATGCCGATGCGGTGAGGTACCGAACCCCGTAAACCATCGCAGGCGTTCGCGTTTGTGGCAGTCGAGATGAATTGAGTTTCATTCCATTCACTCCTAACGGTTTTATGCCCGCGCCGGCATGGCGTGCGGCGGGAGCGACTCTGTTAGTCGTGTCGTGAAAGCTACTGCACATTGCGGTTGTACAGAAGTGGTTCCCGCAGGAGTTTGCACTTGCCTCGACCTTCACCCGCGTGCCGTCTGGTAGCTTCTCCTGCGCGGAGGAGTGCAGTTGCTGCAGATTCCACCGCAGAACGACGTTGTCGTACGACGCCGAATACAGGTACCGTCCGTCCTTCGACAAGATCAAGGAACTGATCTGGTCGCGGTGCGCTCGGAGTGTGAGCAATTTCGACGCACTTGCTGTGGTTGCAGAACCAGAAGAAGACACGGAGGGTGGACTGGCGCGCCTCGCCTTCTCATTCTGAGCGGAAAACTTCTCCGTCGCTCGGGCTCTCGGGTCAATATTATCCTCTTTGCTTGTCGTTGTCCCCGACCCCGCCTGAGGATCACATGAAGAGGAAGCACTTGGCGGCGACGGGACTCCAGCGGTGGCCCTGCTCGAATTAGTAGGTGCGTCTTCTTGCGAGGAACTTGTTCCCCGGTCATCCCACACGCAGATAGTGCCATCGCGGTCCCCTGTGAACAGAAACTGGCCACAACGGCTGGCTGCCACGCAGGTGGCGTTGGCGTGGGGAAAGAACTGTGCCGCCATTCTTGAAGTTGGTGCTGGAGGCACGACTTCTTGCTCTACCTCGGTTCTCTCCTCGTCGCCGCGTGCTTTTGTGGGCGCAATTGTACTTCGATCACTGCGGTCGTGGCTGGATAAACTTGCGGCTCCCTCGTGGTTCGGAGGCGGTTCTTGTAGATCCTTCGCGGAAGTCATGTTCTTGTTGTGGTCTCGCGTCCACGAGTAGACACCTTCCCGATTCGCGAGAAAAAGACGGTGGCAGCTCGAGAATCGCATATGCAGTGTGGGATTCTGTTCGTTCAGGGACAACCGGAAGGAACTTGCAGAGCAAATGGGACCACTGGAGCTGCTGGCCGCATCGTCCCTTTGCTCATTGTCGACGCAGCAATCGCCCGTCGTAGCTGTGGTTGCCTTGCTGCTACAGCTGTTGAGAAGACCTATCCCAAGGGTCGACTTGGTGGCCGAGCGAGAAGCGCTCGACTCGGCGTGTGAGGCTGCAGCAGCTGCATTTTGCGGTCGAGGAAGGGAGCTGTGAAAGAATTCGATGCGCCTCCAAGACAGGCGTGGAAAATCAACGGCCGTCAGCACTTTCTCGGCTGCTAGAAAGTTGGCCAGAAAAATCTGCAGATCTTCCTTGCCAATCTTCTTGGAAATGCGGACGCCCAGTTGCGTCCCTTCTGGAAGTACTACGGTCATGAAAACCGTCTCCTTGCGCTCTTCAATTTCTATGCCAGAGAAACGTGAGCACGAGCAGCAAGAACGATCTATGTTTCGTTCCAGCAACATCTTTGCACGACATTGTACTGTCAATGTTAGTGCCAGGCGTACTTTTGCGTACTGTTAAATTACTCCAAATCCAAAATCGAATGTCCACTGCTGATGAAAGGCATGATCAATCCAATGAATATATTCAATGAATATACAAGAAAAAGCGTAAGAATCGAGGCACATTTCTCCTTGGTAATTTTCGCGCTTTCGGCAATCAGAGAGGAGATAATTGCGGCGTCCGCTTTCTCCTGGTCCGTCGTACGGTTACCACTTGACGGGGCGGAGCATAGTGCGTTGCCTTGATGGTGGTAAAAATTCTTGCTTCCCGAACCTCCCGTTCCTGCTCGAAAGCCGCATTTCTTACTGCTACCTCCGATCATCGTCTTTGATGGTTGCGGTTGACTGGCCATATTAAAGGCGCTGCCAGCAAGTTGCGCGCTCGATGACAGATGTTTTTGATGCAATGTCGTGCTGCCGTTGCTTTGTGTTGTCGCATAACGTCCTTGCTGCTGGGGCGAAGTCAAATAGCCGCGTCCTCCAGCGCCACCGTGCCTGGATGAAAAGGTCGCTGTTGTGCTCTTTCCACTGTTCTCGTATGTCTTTTGTGATGAAGCACTTCCCGCACCACCGCGAGGGCTGCTCGGCGGGGGGAAACCAACAGCTGCAGTCGATGCTGCAGCTTCATCCCTGCCGATTTTTCGCATCTCAATCTCCCTTTGGTCCTTATACGTTGTGGCAGTTGTACCACTACCCACGAGGGGCTGGTCCCTTTCTTGTACTACAGGAAAGCTCATTTTCGCATCTACACCATGGCCCAGCGCCGGCTCTGCACATTGTCTGGTCACTTTGGTATAATGCCGACGTGCGGAACTGCCACCCGAAAACTTGTCGTTGGTAGAGCGGTAGTCCTCTTGTTTCCTTGTGTCCCTGGATGACTTCCTGGTGTAATGATTGAAGTAACTGTAATGGGACCTCTTGTTGTGCATGTGCTTCGGTTCCTCGTAGTGGCCAAGGTTTTTAGCAGAACATGAACCCGCGGCAGATCCTCTTGCAGAGGAAAGAGTTGCAGACGCAGCATTCTGCGCTGGTTCTGCACCAACCACTTTCCCTCCAGAACTTCCGAGGTGCTCCGGTTGCTGCTGCATGCTCGTCCTGTGCAAAAGTCTAAGTTGTGGTTGTCTCACACCCAGCACACAACTCGTACAAATTTCCGCGCACAAAAATGACGACTACTCCCTTTGAACAAGAATACTGCTGCATCATCTTTAAAACTTTATCGTACTCGAATGTTCTTGATCTTCGGCACTGTACACCATCCCGCAAGCAAGTAGTGCTGTAGTTGCTGGAGTGCGAGGGTACTTTTACTTTAGCCTTGCAACGCATACTGTGTTGGTGATGTCTATTCAAACCGCTTCCCCGCCCTCCATGCTGTCTACCTCTGCCGGTGCTGGAGCGAGACGTTTATCGTGAAAAACTGAAAAAATGTCCCCTTCCTGTTTCTGCTGCTGTAGGTGCGTCTGCGTCGTCAATGACAACTTGTATTAACTCCCGATTTATTACGATAATCTAATTGCGCAAAGGAACAAACGGGAGGCAGAGGCACGATGGCGATCTATATTTATGTATGTGAAACATTGTCACGAATTTCATCCGTGGCACGTGCGACACTATAGCCGAGGCTTCTGCCATGCTCGACAGCTAGAAGATGGCTACCCAGCCAAAAGGTTCAGGATGTTCCTGCAATTCCTCTTCCTCTTCGCACGAGGGAATAGAATACACACTCACACCAAGTAGTCCAGCGTGACAAATCCAAACTGAAGTCGCGGAAATTTTTTTTTCTCCATGGTAACGACCCAACGCTTTCTGGCGTGCCGTGGATAGCTGCTTTACTTTTCCAATTATCCAATGCAACTACACGAGCATCAACAATAGCACTACGCCGCGCTTGGTGTTGTCTTTCCTTGTCCGCTGCACAATCAACACATGCAAGAGGAAAGACGGAGTAAGTAAATCTTCCGGCACAAGAACACCGGTATAGTAGCGAGGTATAGCGGTAGCGGAAAACTACTAAGAACAGGAGTGCGGTTCGGAGTGATGTCGAAAAACGTGTGTCACGCGTCCGATAAACGGCTGCTAATCGTGCGCGATGCGGAGGGTAGAAGTGGCTTTCTTCCTGTGGTTGGTTTCGTATTTATCGATGATGATGTTGGCAGTGTGCCCTTTAGCGGACTGCTGCGTGCTACTCCCTCCTCCAGCCCGAGAGCAGCTGAGCGCCGATCTTCTATGACGAACAGTTGATCTACACCATAAGGGCGCGGCTGTTATGAGGCTAGGTTTTTTCGGACTTGGGTGTGGGCCACACACTCGCACACGTCGTTCGGGGGGGACCAAACCCGCACACACTGTAGCATTTCTGCATGGGTGTAGGGCGAATCTGATTATCTTCTAGCACCTATAAATACCAATGTTGATGATGAACACTGCTACGTGTTGCCGTATTTCCAGACCCTTGCGTAGTTCCCTTTGAGCAGCAAGAAACAAATTATACCTTTACCTACAACTCCACAAGGAAATAAATCAACAAGAAGTTTCTACATTGGCATGGTCCACATGGCCAGCAGGTCCTCCGTAGTTATACGCTGCTATCAAGGTGAAAAACAAACAAGCCCCAACCCCATGCCCATAGTTACATGCAAAGAAAGGGGTATAAGATTACTATTGGCCAGCCACGACAGATCAAGTCGTCAGTTTAGAAGCGACGAGATGCGAACCGTAGTGCTGTCTGGGCTGTAAAGGCGTTGCGAGTTCATCATGACACGAAAGAACTGCCCGGAATGGCATGACAAGAAATTGCCTGCGAACCAGTTTCATGTGGTCTCCTTGACTTCTGGCGGTGCAAGCGAATTGGAGTACACGAATCAGTAGCTATGCTAAAAAATCTCCCCTGAGAGTTGGGTGGACGGATTTTTCCTCAGGATAGCGGCACTGCAAGGCGCAGCACAGCTGGCCGTATCCGCTGCTCCCACTTTAGTAGCAGTTGGCTTAGGTGGAGCATGACTAGCGTACTGCTGTAGCTGAGAACTGCTTTTGTGCGCAAAAGTACTACTATGCTGTTCGTGCGCGCCGGGTCCGGTTCGTCATCAAAGGAAAGTAGCGCAGTCGTGTGTTAGTGGCAGTTCATCTTGCTTGTTAATATCCACGGCACTATCGACGCATATTCGTGAACGACGCCATTGAAAGGTGAAGTGATAATGATAACGATAACCATGCAAGGAAAAACTAAAACAGGGTAGTTACTTTGTTTTATATTATCATGTTCATGGCGACGTTTCATCGCCATCGGCAGCAATCGAAGTGGGCAAGACAGCAGGAAGTTCTTTTTTGTAGGCACTGATGCACGTACACGTACTCCTACTCGATCACCGGGATACACCTTCTCCGCCGCCGCCTACCACGGATGCACCTCCTATCCTGAGTAAAAACGTACCCACACCAGAGTTGTAATGCAGATTTGCAAAGACAGGAAGACTTGTAATGCGCATCCCCATGAGAGCCATTTCCAGTCGTGTTTTGGAATTTGTGATGCTGTGAACAGGATGAGCAGATGAATCTGTGATGCTGCTGCAAATGCTAACCTGCACTACACTGCAGAGTGCAACTTGTCATGCGTGACTCACAAAACTCCTAGGTTTGTGTTGCAAAATCCCCATCCTGACTCTGGTGTGGGTACGTTTTTACTCAGGATACCTCCTCGCCGCGAGGACGCCGTTGTTGAGGTGTTATCAACACGTTCACGTTCACGATTTCCAAGTGAATGACTAGATTGCCATCTGCTCCAAGAGTTCTTTGTCCTGCGCAAAGCTGTCATATGCGGTTACGCCCAAGAAACTTGTTCATTCGTAGTACTGATGACCTTTTTTTTTATCTATTTCTCGGTCAGAAGTAGAACTGCCAAGTGTTGGTTCTGCTCTTGAGAGTTGACGAAGACCAGTTTACAAAACCCGTTCATACAACAGTTGGACCGTACACGAATACGATAGCCAAGTGCTCAATGCATATCACTGTACCCATTGTGCCGATTTTGGAAATGCGAAGCTTCTTCGGGACACCGGCCAACGGTTGCGTCATACAACGACTGCCTTAGCTTGAGTCTTATGATATCGAAAAAGAGAAGTGGCCTCAGGAACTTGAAATTGAATACAAAGTGACAAAATAAATGCAAGAAAGAATATTGCAAGCTGGAGCTGCGTGTGGCAAGTGCAGGAATACTATATGTAGATATTTCGAGAACAAATACAAAATGCAAAATCGGACGACGCCAAAAGATCTTTTTACGATATCGCCGGCGTTCACGTTAGCCATTGCACCGACGCAAGTCCCCGTAGCCGTCGCGCTGCCGGCTGCTGCAGCCTCTGGATCCACCGAGCAGATCTGGTGGACTTCGTCCTCTCCCGTGTGGTCACTACCGCTCATTGTGCTAAGAACCGGTCCTATCGCTGCGTAACCGCTACAGGACTTCCAGGGTCGGGCGGAATAGCAGCAGCAAGGTCTTCCGAGGTTGACAGTGGCCCAAACTTGGATCTTGTAAAAAAATGCGATAGAAACAAGGATAACAATTACATTAAAAGTACATGCACTTCTGCACCGCCGCCTTACTGTATTTCTTTACGGGCGTGATCGATTGCGAAGCGAAAACACTGCCCAAGAGCAGTTTTACCACGCAACGCAAAGAACCATGGCCTAGAAATCAGATAAGACCCAAGCAGGACAAGACCTCCAACTCTCTACGCCCTTTGCAAGATCGTGGCATACGGACAAGTACGTCCAAGAACTCCGCTCGACTCTCAGAATGCAGATTTTATTCAGCAAGTACAGAAGAATCTGACATGCATAGTGAATTGGAAAATCGCTCACGTCCGTATCTGTAGAGCTGATGAAAAACAAAAAGCAATCGCTGTTCCTAGTGGCACTCAATCCTAGAAGAGCGTCTTCATACTTTTCTGCGCTCAGGGAATTCGAACATCAACTGTAGACGAGTAAAGATAATAGTAATACATATGGCTCTGTATCTGCGATCGTGGAGCTGCGTGGTATCTGTTATACATAGGTAAATTCCAACATGTTCGCGTAATCACCTTCACTTTGCAACTAAAAAATGGCGAGCGAGCACAGCTGCTGCCCCTGCTGAAGATGTCGATAATTGAAAAAATAATGCTGTATAAATCCAGTTACCAGTAGTAGCACTCTTCGTCTGGACGAGCCCGAGTCTCCTCCAAAGAAAAAAATCATCGAAGTAACATTTTTCTGCTGCAATTACTTCAGTCATGTATCCGCTAGACCGCAGCGTTTTTTAACAAACAACTCCAAGAACTCAGCATGAAAGAGATCAATGTTTCCCCCTTTATGTTCGGCTTTATTCCCTCTTTGCGGAACGCGGACGCCCGTGGCGCAGCCCCGAATACATAAGACGAAACACCTACTAGAGTGGTCGGCATAATTATATCCCTCTTTGCTTATGATCATACATAAGTAGTGGCTTGATGATTTCAGTATTTTTGCTGCTTCTAGGAGATCGCTTACTTTTTATTCCGTCCTGGAAGTAGAGCACCTTAATCCCTACCAGTCGGACCTTGAGTTGTTTGCTTTCGGGGCAATTTTTGTTTGCGCTTCAGTGGGAGTGTTGTGTTATTATGCTATAATTCGTGCGACTCGCCGCTGCCAATTAAATCGATGCCTTCACCTGCCACAACCCCATGACACCACCACCTCCAGCAAACAAAGTTTAAGTTACTGTTTAGTAAAATATTTTCAGCTTTGGTGTGTGGAAGAGGCCATAGAGCCGAGCCGGAGCCTTTCTTCTTCAAACGACGTCTACACGAGTCATCCAATTTCATGGACGAGCCTCTATTTATGGGGGATCCTGAAGATGCTTTACTCGTTGGCGGTTTTTCATCTACACATCTACATGATCATGGAAGAGTCAAACCGTGCATAAGCAAGGAAAAGTTCTTACACTATACATGAGACTGCACAGCCATTCTTCGTAACTTACTTCTACGCGAGGCGCCCCAAGAAAATACAATGGGTAGCACAAGAAATCATGAAAGTGTTTGCAGATCCCCGCACTAGTACTAAGTGCGCGCTACGAACGTCCGTGCTGTAGTTCGTTACTCCACTTTTTTTCCTGGAAGAGAGCGAAATTTTCGACGAGAGTCTAGCTCCGGGGCTGATGTTGCCCATGCCATTACGAAAGGGAAAGGCAAAAAGTAAGAAAAACGTAAGCAATAGGCCGCGAAAAGTAGGAGCTTCTTTCAGTAAAAAAAACAAATAAAAAGAATCTTTGCGGCAAGTTTTTTGGTTTTTGCCCTCTTTCTTCAAAGTCTGCTAGGTGGAGTGACATCGTCCTTCTTTCGAGTCCACCCAGATGAAGTTTTCCTATGTATGAAAATACTTACATACTTTAGTCTGCTTCTTGTCTTTGTTTTACTGAGTTACATGATTTGATTTTTCGCCCGATCGCGGAGTGCTGGAAAATGAGCAAATCGAGCGATATCGCAATCGTCGGACACAGCTGACCCAGATTCGGCACAATCGACGAGGCACCTGAAGAACGAAGTCAATACTGAGCCCAGCTTTAGTCCATCACGGTAAATTAATAGATTCGCGTCCGCCCGCGCGCGCTTTCAGATGGCTGACATGTGGAGGTAACTCCGCAAGAGGCGATCGGTGGGTGTGGTGGCCGAGTCGGACGTGATCTTCTTATCCGCCCGAAATTCTTTCATGGTGTTGGTGATACCCTTTGCTAGCACTTTTCCGAGCTCCACGCCGTACTGTAAAATATATTCAAGACAAGAAATTTATACAACGTAAAGAACGCTGTATTGGAGGCACTGCGCCGGCCATAAAAAAATATCTTCTTTTTCATGTATACTAGAACCAAATCAAGGCGTAACTTCATCAGGTGGTGTTCGTTTTTTGGCGGAAGGAAAACTAGAATGAAAGGCGGTCGTTGCCTTTTTTTGCAATGATATACTAATCACATATCAGGTATGAGTAAAAACAAATACCTGATCGAAGCTGTTGATCCCCCACAACCAGCCTTGCACCGCGGTCCGGTGTTCATACAAGGCCAGCAGAAGACCCACCGTGCGGGCGTCGCACTTGCCATCGAAGAGCAGCATGAGGGAGGGACGGTCCCCGGGGAAGGTCTTGTGCGCGACGAGCTCGGGCTTCAGTTGCGGGTCGCCCTTTTGCACTTCTTCGGCCGATCGCCCCAGCGCGAGCGCGTTCGGTTGCGCGAAAAAGTTGGCCATCAGCTCGTCGTGGTTGGACAGTGCCCGGTCTTGGTGGTGCACGGCGTTTTGCGACTCCGTGAAGCCGATGAATTCTGCGGGGATCACGCTGGTACCCTGGTGGAGCAGCTGGTAGAACGAGTGCTGGGCGTTGGTCCCCGGCTCGCCAAAGTAGGTAGCGCCCGTTTGCAAGTCCACGGGCTCGCTCTTCGGGACAACCGTTACCCTTTTACCGTTCGACTCCATGTCCAGCTGCTGAATGTGGGCGGTGCATTATCGACGCGTGTCAACACACGACCAACTCCTCGTACGGGCGGGTGACAGCTGCACCCGCAAAAACATGATTGCAGATTGCATCTCATTTGATCATTGAAAACTTTTCGTTCAAGTCCTGCACTTACTGCAGATGAAACTGCAGTTTTCAATATGCACAAAATGAAGATTTTGCCGTTTGTGAGCGCGAATGTAGACCACGATGTGGTTCTCGATATTACTAGAATTGACTCCCCCTGCTACGAACGTGGTCACCATGTACATTTAGTGTTCATCCGGACTTAAGTATTCGTATTTATTGAAGCAATAAATCATGGCACAGAAGAGACTTTCTGGATCGCTCGTACGGGAAAGGCAGTTGTGCGCGGCCGCGCGACACGGATGGCGTGTGATAAGAAGCGGTGCAGCGCCTGGCAGTACGGCAGAATTGCGCAGCTCTCAAGGTCCAAAAAACTCCGGTTCCAGAACTGGACTAGACCCATCAGTACCGGGAGGTTCTCCGGGAGTGGCGCGGAAAAAAAGTGCTCGTCCATTTCGTTCGCACCCGCCAGAAAGGCGTCCACAATGCTGGGGCCGAACTGCAAGGAGAGCGGGAGGAGCCCGACCGCGCTGCACACCGAGAACCGTCCCCCCACCCAGTCCCAGAAGTCGAAGGTCTTGGTGATCCCGAACTGCTTGGTCAGCACCTTGTATCGTACGAAAAAAGTGTTTCACTGTAACGATGTTGCAAGTTCTGCATCACAGAGAAAATTTGCCATGCGAGATTCCTAAGGGAAAACACAACTAAAAATCCATGGTCTTGTATGTGTAGCAAGACAAATACATGTGAGATACATTTTCTGCATGACAAGTTTACAGTGAAACAGTTTTTTCTTGCGATACCTTGTTCGTGGAGACCGCGACCACGTGGGTGGAGACGATGTCGTCGCGCGACACGTTGTATGGATTGCAAAAGTGTCTGGGTCTGGAAGGTTGGAACTTGTAATGCTAGCTTTCCATACATAGAAAATCTGTATTGCATAACCAACAAAAGGCGCAGCCTCCTTTGTACAGGCAAAAACGCAATTTCTCATGCGGATTGCCTATGAGAAAGCGTTCTGGAAAGTTGTCATGCTTGGTTGCATTCGAAACTGTTTCCATCATCCACATTTTAGCATCACAAGTTTCCAGACCCAGACATATAATTTGCATTTGATACGTTGCCGGGCACCTTCTGGCGCAGTTTTTCGAGCAACCACGCGTTCACGACGGACTCCGCGTTCAAGATGGTCTCCGCGGTCGTGAAGGTTTTGCTGCAGATCACCACCAGTGTGGTCTCCGGGTCGAGGCCCGCGGTGGCGCGCTTGATGTCGATGGGGTCCACGTTGGCGAGGAACTGCGTCCGGCGGTTGCGGCCGGCCGCGGCCGCGTCGGGCTCCGTTTTCAACGCTTCCAGGACAAATTCCACCCCCAGGTAGCTACCCCCAATCCCGATGGAAAGCACGTCGGTCAAGGGTTTGCCCGTGATCCCCACCCACCGCCCGCTGCGGACCTCCTCGCTGAACTCCCGCACCTCGTTGCGAACCCGCAGCACCTCGTCCCGGACCTCGGCGGCGTAGAAATGTGCGGACGACGACTGCGGGTTCAGCCGCAGGGCGGAGTGCAGCACTTTGCGGTTCTCGGTCGGGTTCATCACTTCGCCAGAGACCATGCCCAGGATCTTCGTCTGCAGCTGACACTGTTCTGTCGCGTACTGCAGTAGTTTCTGCAGGATGGGCACGTCCACCTTCTGGCGCGTGAAGTCCGCGACGAGGCCCAAATTGCGGGGCGCGCCGCTGGAAGTGGGTTGGGCTGAGGCCCCAGCAGCTCCTCGCGCTCCTGTGCTTCGCTTTTTGCTGCTCGGGCTACTGCTGCTGGGGCTGTTTTTAACACTGTCAACCTCAACTGCGCTCTCTGGTGCCTGCGGTCCCTTATTTTGCGGAGAACGCTGGGTTATTATTTCTTTGGCTCCCAAAAAGTAAAAGTTGCTGCGGAACAGCACCTCATTTCGGTCAGAGTCTTCGAGCAGAGTGCGGAGGTGCTTCTTCTTGATGTTCGCTGCCAAGGCCCGAAGCTCACCAAGAATCTCGCTCCGGGAAGTACTCATTTTGATGTCCACTGGTGTTCCCTTCGTGGAAGCCACCGTCATCACTACAGCGGGTCTACAAGGACCTTGACGTGTAGACCACACGAACTATGGATTCAGCCGCAGGGAGAGGAATGTAGGGGGGAATGACACGACTTCTAGGTATTGCAAGTGCAATAAACAACTTAGGGAAGTATCACGAAAAAAAGTTGCAGGAACCAATGTGGAGTGGAGGTAGTCGAACAGCAACGTAGTTATTTTGATTGAGATTTCCGTGCTCACGCTCAGAGGACAGGAAATCACAAACTAGAAAATTGGAATTGATTCACAGTCAGGACGAATAAATAGATTATTATACACAGGGTGGCACTCAACCTTGATTTTTCCACGTCGAGATGGATTAGCAATCGTCAAACGTACATCTACTAAACCGAAACAGTACTACTGATAAACTCGTACTCGTCCGTCGCTGTAACTTACTTCTTATCTATGCAGGTAGGGTAGTCCAGGAAGAACTAAATAGACAATATGCAGCTGGGCAAGAATACCGAAAACGTGCCTGTCCTCGAAGTAGCTTTTTCTTTTGTTCCTGTTGGTTATGGTTGCTTGTCTCGGTTGTTTCGGGAAGATAGTGGTGCCTTCACACTAGGACTACTCGATGAGTTCATTTATCGCTTTCGTCCAGTGCATTTTACGAAACCTCGGATCCCGACGGTACAACTTCACATCAATGCTATCGTATGCCACAAACCCCAACGAGATCTCCTTTTGGTATTGGATTTGGCTGCTATCTTCCTACAACCCTAGCCGAGCGGTAACGGGACTTCTAGACTGACATTGGAGCCATTAGCATGCACATTTTCTCACCCTCGGAGACGCGATGCACAGGTAGAAATCATCGCAAAAAGTTTCGATGAGAGTTTCTGCTTTTCATTTTTTGATCCAGTCGCATTCTTTGAATTTTCAGCGCGCGGGGGGGTCGACGAAGTTGTCATGACCATCACATCTACTTGATGCCATCGACATGGTAACGGATCGGTATTACCGAACAGATGCGCGAACCTCGAGCGGCCGCGACTCCACATGGATGTGCTTGGCTCAACAGAAACAGCGTCTGACCGAAACAAAAGAAAAGAGGTACTTACAACATCAAGAGCAGCTACAGCTGAGTGATGCACCATCATCACGTAGTTCAAATATTTCCTTCATCAGCGTCATGTGGAAACTAGCCGATACTGTTCAAAACGGCACGAGTCCATCATGTTCAAATAGCGAATAACGGTAAAATAAGTACATCACAGGTCAGGAGATACACTGGAATCATGACTTCTTTCATCGTTACTTCATTTGGTGGCGAATGTTCATGGCCACGGAATTGCGAAGCTCTTCCGCCAGTTCCAGCGGTTTGGTAATTCGGGTTGCCCAGTCCTTCAGACGCGCAGTTTCGGAGAAGAAGCGAGCCAGTTATAATTTCCTCAGGTGTTACAATCTCAAACGTTACAATAGAATATGGAAATCTCAATCTGTGATGCAGGAAGTGCATGATCTAGTACCGTAGTCCCATAGGTTTGCGCATGACAACAAGTTTCGGAACCCAAAATCCCATTGATATCCGGCGAAATTTGTATTGCGAAAGGCGCAACTCTACGTACGTTCCTCATGCTCTTCATGCAAGACAAAATCCAGACTCTATTGTAACGTTTGAGATTGTAACGTTTGCGCAGGACATACCAGTTCTTCCTCCGACTCCCCGATGTACCAGGAAAGCACCTCATCCTGTGCAAAAACGTCCCCACCCCAGAGTTGTCACGCAAATGCGCAATGACAGGAACATTTGTAATGCGCAGCTCCATGAGAGGCATTTCCAATCGTGTTAGTTTTGGAATTTGTAATGCGGTAAACAGGATGAGGAAATGGCTTTCTCATGCGGCTTCCTTTGCCAACCAGCACTACACTGCAGAGGGAAACTTGTCATGCACAGCTCCGAAACCTTGGAGATTTGTGTTGCTAGATTGCCAACTACTTGACTATAGGGTGGGAACGTTTTTGCAAAGGATACACCTCCACGTTCGGCTTCTCTATTTTGAAGCAGGCCAGGAAGCGCAGTAGGGCCTCGCATCGAAAAAGGTTGTCGAAGCAGCTGCACAAATCGCCGAGCGGCCCCGTGCACTTTTTCCGCAACCGAAAAAATCGCGGGAACTGCTTGAGCCGGAAACTATCCACCAGGAGGAGAATGCCGGGATCGTCGTCTGTTGGGTGCAGCAGGTCAGCCTTGATGTGGTCCAGCCCCATGAAAGCATTGTATACCGCCCGCAAAATACGAAACTCTTTTGCCAAGTGCGGCGGAAGGACTTTTTTCTTGCAGCTCGTCGTGTCTTTACCTTTACTTTCTAGCGTGGTATCAGCATCTTGCTCTGAAGTAGCTGTAGCGCTGGTCATGGCCTTTAGCTGCATGGCGCACTGATGAAACTGTATGAAATGCAAAAGTGTCTGGGTCTGGAAGGTTGAAACTTGTGATGCTGTCTTTGGAAGGTTAAAAAAATCTGTATTGCATGGCCAGCAAAAGGAGTTCAGTTTGTGCTACGTGGAGTGGGCGTTTCTCATGCGGAATACGCATCAGAAGGCCCTTTCAAAATCTGTGACGCTAGGTCATGCATTACAGGCTTCATGGGTTATGCAAAATATGCATGACAAACCTGGCAATTTTCCAGACCCAGACATTTTTGCATTTGATAAACTGGCCCAAATCCCGGTAGTGCAGCGCCCAAATCGCGTTTGCCGAGTATATCAAATGTAAAAGTGTCTGGGTCTGGAAGATTCTGAGACTTGTCATGCATGTTTTGCATTGGCCATGATGTCTGTGATGCATGCCCTAGCGTCACAGATTTTTTGAGGGCTTCGCGATGCCTATTCCGCATGACAAATGCCCTCTCCGCGTAGCAACATTTCTTGCATTGCCTTTGCTGCTCATGCAATACAAATTTTTTTTGGAATGCAAATTCAGCATCACAAGTTGCATTCTTCCAGACCCAGACATTTTTACATTTCATAGAGTACACAGTCGCCGCAAATTCTGTGTTGCCCAGGTTCTGCACGAGCAAGTGAATTATCCACAGGTGGTGCAAATAATATCTACCGTCTCCACTGGGTCCGAAGGGGTTTGCATACTTAAAAATTGATCTTGGTTGTCACTAAATGTTCTCACTCTGGCTTGGGCGAATTTTTATCTGAATACATCATGATACACCAACATGCCTCTCGTGTCTTCAAGGAGGAGCACACGATCACGAAGCTGCAGCCCGATGCGATAAATCAATAATGCTTTCATCTGGTTTCCTTGGCCCCAGTCGCCGAAGATACATAAGCATTTGCAGTTGATATCTTGCCGGATCGCACGCAGCTGATCGGAGACGTAATTCCAGGACTTTTCCTTCGCACCCGTTTCCAACCGCGCAAATGCCTCTTTCAAGACCGCGACTGGGCGCACATCGGTGGCCTTGGCTTCGCTTGTCAAACGCAAGTACGACTTCTCGAGGGCGAGCGATTTCCCAGTCACGGGCCCGACCGTCACCACCTCCTCGTCATCCGATTCGGGTTCCTCCGCGGAACTCGTAAGCTGCGCTTGCTGATTTCTATTCATCGGCGCACCCAGAAATGATGAAGATGTCGCTGCCGTTCCGCTTGAAGATGCAGCAGCAGTGGCTGCACTACTCATCAGCACTTGCGCATTTTTTGCATGCTTATCACCTCCGCCTTCAAAACGTCGCCTCCGGGCTTCCCGGGCGTCGTCTTTCTCCGTGAGCCCGGCCCAAGCTGTCTTCTGGTGTGACGCAAGCCGTTTTACCATTACCATCTCGTTCTTTTTTGGCTCCGCGGGAATTAGCGTCACCGGTGTTTTGGTACTACTATGATTGCTACTAGACGTCGCAGCACCTGCTCCAGTGCTCAACATAGTATTGTGGTACCCACCACCAGCTCCTCCACCGCGGCGATGCCTGTTGGACGAGGCCTCCGCTTTCGTCTTCAGCTGTATTTTCTTGGTCGCAAACCGCATCGTGAGTGGCCGCTGCCGGAGCAGCTCCTCCACCTGGAGACGAGTCAAAATTGAGGTGTCGATACCGTTCATGGTCAGCAGCCGGGCGTTGACGGCGATCCCGTACTCCTCGAGGTCCATCGGTTCGTAAATGGTGACGGGCTCGCGGTCCATGGTGGCGGGCTTTACGTCTCCCAACTCCCACTCGAACTCCAGCGTACTGTCGTGCGAGGGAAGCACGATGCTCTTGCGGCTAGTGTTGGCAATGTCAGCATAACCATCGAAAAATCGCCGCTTTTTCGTGATTTGGATGGGATTGCGGGAATTCGCCATGTTGTTCAAGGTGGTCGTTCGTTCAATCGTAGTTTTGATCTCAGGTGGTAAACTTCGACTAGGGATCGTACTTCTAGGACAAAGCACGACTTTACATCGACATGATAATGAGCAGGATCGATGCTGACCCCGATCGTGTACTACTTCCTAAGCAAACCAATTTCGAAATGAAAAAAATAGAAACATTTTGCGGGAGAATGTCGCTGGTGCGTTGTTCAGATCTAGCAAAAGCATACTTCAAAGTAAGTAAGTAGCATGCGCATAGTTCTTTGATGTAGAAAATTGTGCTTGCGCGCCTAGTCTGCGAGCTTGATCAGGCAATCGATCCAGAACTCCCACCTCCACACTTATTTTTGCTACGTATCCACGGGATCGAAAGGCAGCGTCTGTCGTGCCGGATGGCGATTATAAATAAGGGGATCCTGCTGCTGCTCACTGTGTTCATCATGTTTCGTCCTTCTGCTGAATGGCAAATGCTCGGAAAAAGTCACAGATTGAATCCCCAGCGAAAGCTTGGCTTTATTAGGAAGCTTGTTCTTTGAGGACTGGTTGTAAAAGCAGAAAAGTTTCTTCGCGTAGGTTTATAGATTTTGTATTCTCGAGCTGCGGTAGAGGTCGTATTCTATTCATCTCGAGTTGCGCTTCCTGTTCGTTAACGTAAGTGCATGATCCACCAATCCGCCTATTCGCATTCTGACTTGAAAACAAACTCTTACTTTATTTCTGCTTTTCGCCTAGTCATGATTGAGATTGACACAGTCATGGTTTTCGTTTTGTACTTTCGCAATCCCAGAAACGTAGCAGCGAAATAGGGGCGCTCATCATGAAAAAACCTCGCGTCCTCGGACGAGGCATGATTCGACAAAGCACCTGCGCTACTTCGACAATGCCACTGCCTACCGTCGGCGCTTAGAACTTATGCAGGTGGTCATCCAGAAATTCGTGATCCTAGCTGTTCTTCGATACTGCCATATGCTTAGTCCGTCGCCACCGCCACAACATCGGCTGAGCCACACAAGGATTCCAGCTCCCTACGCCAAAACTCGAGACGCTCCGCGTGCAGGTGCCGGAAGCAGTGCGGACCTGATGATTGCAGCGATTCCAGCAATAATACAGTCAGAGCTCCTCCACCCTTGCCGAAGACGCGTAGCCAGAAGTCATTTTTCGATTTCACGTTGCTGAAACGGGCGCGTGCCAACTGCGCGACCAAATCGGTCGCTGCGGGCTGCCGACTCGCCTGCAGGAAAAGGGTGCTGGCCAGGGAGTCGCTCTGCGTGCCCAGTCTGGGATCCTCCGGAAAGGCCACGTAAATCACTTTGCGGGCCTGCATCACGGCGTTCCGGTTTGCAGCCAGCACGGCATGCTGTCGAATGTCCGGGATGCGCCGCTCCCGCTGCGAGCGGACGACCGAAATTTTCTCCGTCAGTGCGCGCAGAAAGGGCGGTAGAGATTCCGGGGAAGCCAACATAATCTCGTCGTAGCGACGCTGCCACTGCATTCCCAACGGCATATTCAGATGCTGCTCGTGTCGAACGCTCGTCCCTACGAGAGCGGCAGAAGAGGTGGAGCGTGAGGTCCGTTTATTAAGGGACGTAATTTTTCCATCTGTAGGAGAAGTCGCAACCGCAAGACTTGTCGCGCTGCTTCGACTGGCGCATGAGGAGATTGCAGCAGTATCTTTAGTGTAGCCGGAGCAGCGCTGGTCCTGCTGTTCTCCATCTTGGGTCGTGCTTCCTTTTGCAGTTTGGGCGCTTGTTGTCCCGGCAACCGTCAATCTCCCGTCTGAAGATTTCGAAGCTAAGAAACAATGTGATGCAGCTTCTTGTTCTGCTCCCCTAAGACTAGGAGTCGCATGATCAAGATCTTCGGATTCCGTTGCCCCATGCATCATCAAACGGGAAAAATCATCGTCAGCGACAGCATCGTGAGCAGCAGCAGGACCGCCTAGTACAACTTCGTCCGACCGTAGGCTGCTGGAAAGGTACGGATGACGCGTGGTCTCTTTGCCTTCGTCTAAAAACACGTCGCTGTCCCCTACAGAAATCTTTCTGTTGTCGTCAGGTCTTTCACTTTCTTCTTCTTGAAGTCGGTCGGTTGCGCGTGCAGTATGTTGATCCCTATTCCATTCGTTTTCCCTGTCTATTGATACCACACTCGCCGCACACCTGTAGGTCATGGCCCACCTCTTTAAATCGTGCCAGTAGCGTGCGACGCACGTGCCTGGGCCGCGGACGCTCGCATGCTGGCCTCCACTGGTGGGCGCGCCAGACAGGAACGACAGGCGTGGCGAATGCAACTGTGGGGGCCTGCCCACCAGCGCTATGCCGTGTCTCTGCTGCAGCATTCTCGACGAGAGCTGGGTCGACGACAAGCCGGCATCTACTTCCGTACGGACACCACAAGCTGCTGGAAGGTTGGATGTCGCGCCGCTATCTTCTCGTCGATCTTCTGCTCCGCTGGAGGAACCTGCTTGTTCGAGTCTTTGCCAACCTGAGGTGGAGAACAAACATGATGACGGGAGCACGATAGGATGCCGCATTCGCGTCTGCAATGTTGCACAGGTTGAGGTTTGCCTTCGCTCCACTCCATCTGCGACAGCCTGTGCAGATGCTACTGGATTCAAAGTGTGCTGGCTCTGCCGTGCTGTCCCAGAGCTGCCTGTTCCTCGCGATGCACGCGAAAACTTGGGCGCGTTAAGCAGAAAACCCGCACGAAAAAATGTTGCTGCACTCGATACAAATGCCGCGTGTCGCGATGTGAAGCAGAGCATGCTCGTGCACGACGCCAGACTTCTTGCAGAAGTTGTTCAAGGAAGTGGCCGCGAATCCGGCAGACAACTCGTAAGTACGCGCAGACAGGGAAGGTAACAATCTGGCAGTGCAACTAGTACCGTCGCATTATATTCTACAACTTTTTACCCCATAGGAACGCTTGTAGCACGAGCTCCTCCACCTCCACCAGGCTCTTCAGTGCCGAATCAAACTGCCGACGCCGAGCACGCACCCCATGAAGGCACCGCCTGCGGTATTGAAGGGAAAAACCCCCCCTCCCCATATTGAAAAGGCATGTTTCCGAAAATCTGTCTTGCTGATTTGAGATCACAAATCGCATTTGTTTTGCAAGAAGGCAACTCTACAGTCTCCGCCGCATTATTCGGACGGTTTGTGATGCTGCTTGGGCTACAGCATAGACATTTGTGATGCTAAGCGTCCACGCCAGAAGCTCTGTACACAGGCGCGGCATATGCCTCCAATCCTCTACTGCAAGACAGCTTTGATTTGTGTACGGAAATCCGGCATCAGAAACTTCGTTTTGATATGGGGAGGGGGAATTTTTTCCTCACAATATGCGGCGGCCTCCTGCCGCAGTCCGTGCAAGTGCCCACCGGCAATAACTCGACGCGTCACAGCCATCGTGGCGCCCAGAATCGCGCCTACAAACATGCCTTGCGCCATCTGCGCTGCCTTTTGCCGCCAGAAGAACGAGGTCTTACCGGAGACCTCCATCATTGCGCATGCGAAAGAATTATCCTAAAGCGGAAGACTAAAGAAGTTCATCGAAAAAGGAAACATACACATAGGCCATTGTAATTTCGAATCAAAGCTAAACTGCGTCGAACACGCTCGAAGAAATGAGGAATGCTCTTGACAGCGACAGGCAAGAAGGAAAATGCTCCACGACCACGGCTAATATCAGAGCGTAGTCATAAAAGGAAGTATCAATATCTGGGAAAAGAACGCGCCGAATTTAAACATTTACAAACAAACGGCATCAATGCAAATCATAAAAATTTGCGAATGCGAACGCATGTGCAAAAACTGAAATCCAACGTGAAGCGAGAAAGCAAAAAGATCTTAACTTTACGCTCAGAAGTACTATTCTCATGATACCGCGCTTTGCAGCTCACCATCACGAATCTGTCAGATCATAAGTTTCTCATGATATCTACAAGTAATTGTTTATTCATTCGGAATGAGATCGCAGGGTGTACTGACCTTAAATTTCATATTAATTTATTTCGCAACACGTACTACTTGTATAGCTCAACAAGCGATCTTCATGAGAAAAACAGCGTGGATCTTCGTTCCTCTTGCTCAAGCTTCTGGACAACCAGTACCTCATGCCAAAACGGTCATGATCAGAAACACAACAGAGTTGCTACTTTCCCCGGATGTTGACCGAGCACATCCCGTTTTTGCTTTTTGGTGTTGAAGTTTAAATAACCGGCACTTTGTGTTTACGACTGTAACTGGAGGTACTTAGTGTTGATGGTGTTAGTTTTTGTGCACCATGCCAGCGAAGCGAGTGAAGACGGTCCCCTCGCTGGAAGAGGTGGTGCTCCAAGAAAACAATTTGCTACGTGAGTAGCCATTTGTCCTGTCTGTGCTAGCCATCCGCGCCCGTCTTTCCTGCTCGGCTTTCTTTGCGATTTGTTGCTTCTTCGTGGGCTCGGATGATTTTGTTCTGCTCGTGTGTGGGCATGGCGACACGCTTATGCCCGGGAAAATCGTTGTACCTACAGTTCTCCCATCGTGGAGACCCTGACCGTATGCATAGTTCGAGGATCTTCAGACTGAGGTGAATACAAGACGAGGGAGCACAAATTCATCCGATTCTCGCAAAAACTATGTTCCACCTACGTGCTGAGAATGGATAAATCATTGCGCCAAAACGCTAACAATAACGCTTTTTTTGGGCATTACCATAATATTGCTGAATCTATAGAAAGACCACAGTCTTTGTCTTTACTTTATGTCTTTTCACTGAACAAGCAGCTGATGAGCGCCAAGCTTGATGGCGGTGCGTTCGGTAGTACAACGGGTTTTTCCACTGCCGTAGTATTCACGGAAGTCCATGGAAAATTCCCCGACGCCTTGGGTGAGACTGCGCAGCTCCTTCGCATACCCAAACATCTGGCGCAGGGGCACGATGGCCTCGATCAAGATGGAGTCAGTGCCCACGGCGACTGTATTCTGTACGGATCCTTCACGGTTGTATCCAGGAAAAAAACACCATCACAATCATACGTAGGAGGTTTTGCATCAGAAATTTTTTCGCATGACTGTATTGCAAAAACACATCAAAGGGAGATCGCCTATAACTCTTGACATGACTGTGATGCATTTTCGCGCATGACAAAAATTTTTGTATTGCAAAAATGTGCAAAAGTGATTGCGATGGTGTTTTTTTCTTGAATAGGTTGCTCATCGACTGCACTACTGCTGCTTGCGTCTCTGTCGGCGCCGAAACCTTGTTTTTTAACGTTTAAATAGACAAACGGACGTCGTCGATATTTCAGGAAAGCTCCATCAGAGCTTGCTTTTAGCAGGTGCAGACAGGACCAAAAAGTCAGTACTTAAAAATGGCTGCAACTTCTACGCGCAGGCCTGCCGGTGATCAGCACTGCGGGACGTAGCGGTAACTTGATCTACAAGATCATGCAGATTCATTTCTGCCACGTAGTGATAGGTCCAGTTGGTAGGCCTCAGGATCGAAGAAATCAACGAAGATGCGCAAGCACAAGCAGCAGCTACTCCTACTTGAAGAAAAAAATAAAAAAGGCCGCTTGAAAGTATGTAAGTAAGAACCTCGACATTCATGAGCGGTTCGAGAATCTGGGGTGAGGCCTTTTCCAGGCCGGCTTCTACCGCACCCTTCGCCGCAAGCTGGAACGCAATGTCCGAGGAGTCGTTTTCGTGCGCCTTTCCGTCCGTTACGACAAACCGGAGGTTGATCAGAGGGTTCCCTGAGAGAAAACCCTGGGAAACAGCATCGCGAAATCCTTTTTCGATGCTCGAATGGTACTGCTTAGGCCTGTATGCACGCTGAGCGTTGTATCTTCTACTTTATCGTAAAATTCATGAAATTATCCGGCGGCTCTTCCTGATACATTTGCTTTTTGCAATCGTACATGCAAAAAATGGCACTATCTGTTCGTGGCTTCGATGTCTTTTAGGAGTACGACTAGGATTGCGATTTGCGAATTAATTCTTCCCATAGAAATGATTTGCAGGAGCAACATGTTGCGGGTCGCATGAAGATACTTGAAAGATTTTTGCGCAGCGTAGTACGTCGTTGCCGGAAAGTTGATTGACAAATTCCACATAGTTGACCGTGTTGCCATTCTCGTCTACAGTTTTCTCTGGGAGCTCGTTTTCTGGAATCGGCTCGACAAAGCCGGCGATCTTTCCGTATTGCCCGCGGCCCCCGGTCTGCCGTTTGTGCGTGAACTCGAAGTTGGCTTTCTGCCCGATATGGGTGTGTCAGGTTTGAAGTCGTCAAAGTTGAAATAGTTTGCCATGCATAAAACAGATACCAGTCGGAAGCCCACTTATCAAGCGGCGCATGACAAATTTCCCGAGCACCGGAATCCAATTTGTCATGCTATTTGGGCACAGAAGACTGCTTTTGTCGTGCTCTTTTGGCGGCTCTATTTCAAACCCTAAATAGGCTCACAATCTGCCTCACTTGCCACCCCGGCAAGACAGGCACTCCATGCCTTGCATTTTATGCATGGCAAATCATTTCAACTTTGACGATTTCAATCCTGACGCTTCCATACCCGATGCACTCCTTGTAGCTGACCATGGGCGACCCGGTTTCGACATCAAAAGTAAAAGTGTCTGGCGGGTCTGGAAGAGTGCATGTTTGTCATGCTTGTCTGGCATGACTCTCAAATCTGTCATGCACGTTACCCAAGAGCGCCATTTTTGTTTTTCTGTCATGCAGAAACGCAGTTTGTCATGCAGAATAGGCAACACCTAGAAGTTCAGAAACTTGTCATGCTGAGCCAGCACTTGTGGCCTGCTCATGATACGCCACCCAGCATCACAAGTTTCCAGACCCAGACACTTTTGCATTTGATATTCGATCTGCACGCACTTGAATTCTCGCTTCATGCGCTCCAGGTAAATCTCCAGATGCAGCTCGCCCATTCCGCGCATGATGTGCTCCTTGGTCTCCGGGTCCATGTCCAGGTGGAAGGTTATTACAGTTAAAAACGCCCCCACCCCAGAACTCGGGAGCATTTGTATTGCAAACCTTTCCAAATCCAATGGAAACACTCCGCGTCTTGCATGTATCAGCATCACAGATTTTCAATTGCGAATAGCGAAAATCTGTATTGCTAAAGATCCCAGCAACGGCGACGCTTGTCATGCAAGCGATGCTGTATACGACTAGACTCTGCATCAGAAAGATTCAAAATCCTTTCATGCAAGACAAAAGCTTTACATTTGGAAACTTCGCATCGCAAATTATTGCAACTTGAACTTTCGGGGTGGGGGCATTTTTCACTGTAATAAAAGTTGGGTCCTGTTCATGTTGAAAACCGCCCTCACGTACTACCCAGGGAGAAACCCAGATAATGATAAAGGAAAAATGATGTATCTAGCACGTATCAGCCGCCTTCCTGATTTAGATTCCTTCGGAACAAAGAAAACGAGTCTGCGTTCTCTTTTGCAATGCACAAAGAGTTAAGTCGATTTGTGAAATTTGAATTTCGCAATGCAATAGACACTTCTCCTGGGACCACGAGGGCTTTGGCACTTCTACACGACAGTGTGATAGTCTTCCCGCTTGAATCGCTGCACCGCCTTGAAGAATTTTGCGGTGTCATCGTGGTTCATGGACTTGACCCCCAGACTCATCACCGGTTCGGGGACATGCATTTTGGCACAGAGCAGCTGGGTTTTCGCGGTGTCCGTGAAGGTGGTCCCGGAGCTGCAGTCCAAACCGGGCACCGCCACGATGTCCCCCGGCAGGGCGGAGTCCACCTCCCGGTACTCCAAGGAGTGCATGCGAACCAGCTTCTTGACCTGCTTTGTCTTCTTCGCGTGGTGGTCGTACACGGACATCGCCTATGCATTGCAAATATGTCTGGGTCTGGGAGATTGCGAGATTTGTCATGCTAGTCTGGCATGACTCTAAATTGTGTATTGCGTGCCAACGAAGAGGCCCCCTTGTCTGTCATGCAAAAACGCAGTTTCTCATGCGGAGTACGCAACTCTGAACCACGGAAAAACTTGTCATGCTGGGGAGCGCATTACAGCGTGCTTAATGCCCCAGACATATTTGCAATGCATATCCCCTTCTTCAGCTTTCCCTGGTACACCCGCACGTAGGTCAAAACACCGGCGGTGGGGTGGTCCTGGATCTTGAACCCGTAGCACACCAGCGGGTGCTATCAAATGTAAAAGTGTCTGGGTGGTCTGGAAGGTTGGAACTTGTGATGCTAACTTTGGACTCTAAAAAAATCTGCAACGCATGATCAGCAAGAGGAGTCTAGTTTGTGCTACGCGGGGAGGGCGTTTGTCATGCGGAGTAGGCATCAGGAAGCCCTCTAAAAATCTGTGATGCTAGGTCGTGCATTACAGACATCCTGCTCCTGGGTCATGCAAAACATGCATAACAAGTCTCAGAATCTTCCAGACCCAGACATTTTTGCATTTGATAGGTGCTTCTCCGGCTCCGTGGTGTGCAACCGCACGGTCGGTGTCAAATTGGCCGCGGAGGAGGTGGCAGCTCCGGCGCTGCTGGAAGTAGAACTAGAAGACGAAGAAAAAGCGATGGGTATCCTGCGTGCAAATGGGGCCCGCACCCGCAATCATCCATTTTTCGAGCAAAGATGGGACAAGGAGCACCACTGCGCATTGACAATTCAACAACTTCAAGAGAAATTGACGCTGCAGTTTCGAAGCCATAAGTACTTGTTCGAAGTCAGCGGGGCAGCTGCATCACTAGGTGGTGGCCCCTTTGTATTTAACCTTCACCTTGTGGTCTCCTATGGGAAAGGAGCTGGTCAGATGAATCATGCACACTTACTAATTCTAGGCATGTTCGCAGGAGCACAAGTGTCAACATTCAACTCACGAACGGCAGGGCCCTTTTTTACTATTTTACAGGGGCTACTGGCTTTGTTCTCCCGATCCAAGGGACTTGGGAGGTAGAGTGCCACACCGTCGAGCAATTCCTGGACGCCGCGGTTCTTGTACGCGGAGCCCATAAACAACGGGCAGAACTGCCGGCTCAGGGTATACTCTCGGATTTTTTCCTGCAGTTCCCCTGCAGAGAAGGCGTCCGCGCCCTCCTCCAGGTACTTTAAGGCCACGTCGTCGTCGAGGTCTGCGAGCGTTTCCACTAATTCGGTCCGCACTTCTTGCGCCCTCTTCTTGAGTTCCGCGTCCGCACTTTGTATATGAGAGTGCACCGCTTTCTATTCTCTACTCCCGACCACGTCTAAGCTTAGTTAATACTAAACTTATGATATGATCATGCAAGTATGGTACACTTCATCCAGCTGCTGTATTTTTCTTGCACCAGTTTTCTGGACAAGTACCGGTTGCAGAGACAGAGAGAATCCAAAGTAGATCAACATAGCACTCTCGTCGGTGTCAGTTTGTCACACGCTCATCTTCTCCTCGTCCAAATGAACAAGGGGAGAGCGCAGAGGACGAGCTGTGCACGGTGATACAGTTCGAGGTCCTGGTAGACGACCTTCTGTCCCTGGTCTCCTTCGAAAAGCACGATGCGGTTTTCGATGACGTCCACCACCCCGGCAAACTTGTCCTCCTCCCCGTAGGGAAGCTGGACGGCGGCGGTGGTGAGCCCCAGCTTGGCGCGGATCTGCCGCTGCACGAAGAAGGGGTCTGCGCCGAACCGGTCCATCTTGTTGATGAAAATCAGCCGCGGCACCTCGTAACGCGCCATCTGCCGGTGGACGGTCAGCGTCTGCGCCTGCACGCCCCCCACCGCGCAGCAAATCATCACGGCCCCGTCCAGTACCCGCAGCGCCCGCTCCACCTCAATGGTGAAGTCGACGTGGCCGGGCGTGTCGATGATGTTAAACTCGTGGTCGTTTTTCCAGCTGCAAAACGTGGCGGCCGAGCAGATGGTGATCCCCTTCTCCCGCTCGAGCGCCATGTGGTCCATTTTCGCCCCAACGCCCGTCTTATCAAATGTAAAAATATCTGGGTCTGGAAGATTGCCAGATTTGTCATGCAGTTTTTTCATGATCCAGGAAGCCTGGAATGCAGGACCTAGCATGACAGATTCTGATTCTGTGCGATCTCTCTAATGCCTACTTATCCTGCATGAGAAACTGCCTCTCGATTAGGTCAAAAATGTACAACTTTTGGCAAGCATGCAACACAGTTTTTTGCCTGCTTCGGATTTAGCGTGACAAGTTGCATGCTTCCAGACCCAGACATTTTTGCATTTGATACGTCTTCCCGCGGACATCGTGGATCTCCTTGATCTTCCCCGTGTAGTAGAGAATGCGCTCCGTAAGCGTGGTCTTTCCGCTATCAATGTGTATCAAGTGTAAAAGTGTCTGGGTCTGGAAGAATGCAACTTGTCATGCTGATTTTGGATTCTAAAAAAATCTGTATTGCATGAGTACCAAAAGGAATGTAATTTTTGCTACGCGGAGAGGGCATTTGTCATGCGGAATAGGCATCAAGAAGCTCTGAAAAAATCTGTGATGCTAGGGCATGCATCACAGACATCAGGGCTCATGCAAAACGTGCATGACAAGTGTCAGAATGTTCCAGACCCAGACATTTTTACAGTTGATAATGTGAGCCGAAATACCAAAGTTACGCAACTTCCCAACGCGAAGGTCGTTGATGTTGATGTCCGGCTGCTGGGCCGCGAAGGTGTTTGATATTTTTACCACGTTGCCGCCGTCTGCGGACGATCCCAACGCTGAAGCCGGTTCCGCAGCAGCTGCACATGCGGAACTGGCAGAGGAAAACAAGGCCCTGCTATCGAACAAGATGGACCTTGATGAACTCACGGACACGGACGGCGTGCAACAGCTCCCGAACAAGGGCCTGGTAGGCCTGTAACTACACTGGCTATTGAGGCAAAGTGTGCTGGGTCCTCGTGCAGCTCCACGAGAGGACGAACAACCCCGTTCATCGGCGCTGTATCCTCGTCCGCGTGATGCGCTTGACAGGGTCGAAGACGAACGGAGAAATATTGAATCTTCGCTTGCACATGCCGACGGCGCCGAAGCCCCCGAGTGATTTCTGACATAAAATATTCGACCAGGAGGATGCGGCGGCCGCAGCGGACGATGTTCCCTTGTACTTGCGGAAAAAAGCGAACCACTGGTCCGTGCACGCGCGTGCTGATGAGATGATCGCATCTTCACAAAGAACCGATAAAAGACCTGCGAGCACCCAAGACGCCGAGCCCAAAACCGATTCGATCTTCTTCTTCACTGAGACGAGAAGCCCAAATAAACCGATCCGCTCATCACAAAGAACCGACTCGAGTACTGAGCCGCCGAGCGCAAAAAGTAGACCATGGCACACAGGACAGACTGACTATATCACAAACGAATGATTTGTGAACAATAGCAATAGGCGAAAACCACGCCGAGTCGAACAACCGTGCCCGGCACTCACACGAAAATGGGCAAGGATCTTGAGGAGGAACCAGTGCAACAACAAAAAAAAAGCGCCTTCAAAAGATTTATCATGTGATGTGCTCGCTTTTGATCGAGCGAGTTACTGTCCGCGCATTGTGTAATTTCTGTGGATAAAAAATCCGTCGGATGGAAAGACGAAGAAAAAAAACACACCAAAAGCAGGAAAAGCCACAGGTGCTGGTCGAGCTTCGCGGTGGATTCATGGTGTCCTTTATTCGTTGTTAAATCATTCAGGGAGGGCCAAAAGAAAGTTCCTACGCTCTGGAATTTGTTGCTTTGCATTTGACGATCACTTTCCTTCTGATGAGCTAACTTTGGTTCTTTTACTCGGGCTCGGGCATACATACGAACAACTCATAAAAAGTACAATTACAATGCTTACATACATCAATGCTCATATCTCGTACGGTGGATTTCGGTGTTTCGGACACAACGACTTCCTAAGCACATCAATGCTCATATGAAGAGTACTCGAGCGGCGGAGCGTCCTCGCATATCATATTTACTTCCACATTTTACGCACTATGCATGTATCGCAAAGCACAATCAATAAGAAAGCGAATAAAGTAGAAGTACAAATAAATTGAACGTTGTAGATACACAGCAGGAGCACTAGCTCTAGTTAATTTTGGTGCAAGAGAAAAACTACAACACTACATCGATTTCGATTGCGTCAAAGAACGGACAACTTCTTGAAACGCCTCGTTGCACAGAGTCTTAACTACTGCAGATGTAGCCGTGTCTTCCTAATATCGTATTTACAATCTTGTACGCAGTTACTTTATCCCGTTCCCGAGAAATCTTCTATCTTGATCTTTGGCTTTTCGTTTTCAACTGACTAGGGTAGGAGGTGTACAGAAGCAGTGGAGTGGACGAAGTGACTAGAGCTCTTCGCTCTACCACCTCCCTCTCTATGCCTATAGATAGATTTAGATATTTTCGCTTCAGTGCATGCGAATGTAAGGATACCCTACAGCCGCATCCAGCAGATTTCATCTTTGTCGCATAGCGATCGAGAATACCGATTTGTATGAATACCGATCGGAATCGGTATCAAGCAGCTTCTTTGGAGGCAAGACTCATACTGCTATGACGCAGCAGAAACATATATACTTAATTACAGTTCGGAAAGCGATGCAACAACCACAAAAAAGATAAGATATTAGGATGGCTCGGTCTATTAAACGCAGTAGAAATTTTTATCAATATTTTCAAATATGATGTACATGTTGTAAATCTTTAATTTACAACTTCAGCAATACAGTTAGACTTGCAGACTCATTATGCGCCAAAAGATTCATCATCATCGCCATCTAGCACGTTTGTCGTGCAGGTGCAGCTGCGCCTTGATTCCAACCGTGCGGAAAGAGCTACATTCGTAATTATACCTTCATCTTGACTCCTATCTTGTTTCCGAAAAGACGGGACAGAAGAGTCGCGCGCATTCATTTATTGGAAGATATATCGACCCTTTTCTTTCTGAAGACGTACAAATATGATAGATTGATAAGTACTTTATTTTTGCTCCTTTCGCATTGTGCTACGCTAGGAAAATAAAGAGCTAGTCAGAACTTCAGAGCGAGTCTGTTTTTTTTTCCAAGTTCACAGAGAAGAAAGCTAAAAACTTTCGAAGTATGAAGAGACCGGCAATTATGTCGAGCCGCGGTCAGCACGGGCGAGCTAGGTTCAAGTAATAGTAACTTCGGAACTTCTCCTTCTGGAGGTCGGGCATAAATACTAAACGGCAGAAACAAAAAGTTGCACGGGATTTCAAAATTTTCTATAAGTTTTGTTCGGTTAAAAAGTTAAAGTTGTGCCAGCCTGCCGCTTTCACAACTGATGTCCTTACAAACGGAGTGGATGGCCTGGTCCTCCCCCCTTGTGCTGGTCACCGACAACACCAGACTCCATTGTTCTTGTTCTTGTGTGAATGATCGTAGTCTTGGCCGGATTTAATTTGTTCGTGTTCCTTGAGTTCATCTACTTTTACTTCCCGTGACAGAGTCCTCAGCACTGTGAGGGACCCACGGATCATGCTGCCGGAGAGATCAAGTGGAGCTGCTAGACGCGCCAAAGCTACTACTAGTGGTCGTCGTGGTCGGCTCCGCTCGGCTTGGAAACTCTTCGAGTACGAGTGGCGGGCACTTCGCAGACTTAACGGGTACGAAGTATCTCGAATCCGCAAATTTCTGGACGTGGAGACCCACGTTCGTACGAAGTTTTTCGTAGCGTTGCAAGCAGGCCTGCTGCGCGTCCGCCGCCGAGGCGCGGAGGACCTTGTTACTCGTCGTGCCGGCAGTAGTAGACATCAAGACGGTGTCCTCGATCCGGTCCTGTAACTGGTAGAAGGCCAGCACATTTCGCGTCAACTCCCGGGGGGCGTAACTTGGATCCTCGAACAAACCGGCCACGCTCATATCTCCGCGCGCGAGTGGGTCGTCGGCGACGAGCTCCTCCTCGACGACAAAGATGTTTTCGGCCCGCACTGGACGCTGGTGCTGTAGTGCAATATCGCGCCGATCGTCCTCACCGTCTGGCGCTGGCGCAGCGGCACCTGCAGGAGTGCTGTCGTCCTCCTGCTCCAATATAGCAGCACAAATGGCGGAATCCTCTTTCCACGTCAGAAGTTTCTCGCCCCGGGCCGCGTTGCTTCCTCGCGTCAGAATGTGAGTCTGGATTACGAGATTTTCCGGTACTTGCGTTGACGCTCGAGTTGTAGGGGGTCCACCTCGCGCAGTTCCTCGCGCAGCTCCTGCACTTGGATAAAAATCTAGTTGTTCTTGAGGGACACGGCATGGGCTACAACAGATGTCCTCCTCGGCTGCGTCCTTACATTTCGAGGCAGCAGCGCAACGCGCCGCACTATCGACCATTAGGCCGAACCCGCACGGGGTCGATTGGTCCTTGATCCTGGCTGCGGAAGCGCCGTGCAGCAAAGCCGAGTTGATGTCCTGTTTCTCAAGGAAGTCATTTATGGAGGAGCAGGATGCAGTTCCCTCGTCCACACACGGGGTTTGCGCACCGCCGGCGGGAGTTGATGTCCCGGTAGAGGTGGTCGGGGCGTCGTGAGACGGGCGCCGCTTGATTGGTGGCATCGAACAAGAAGATGCAGCAGTAAGACTTGGTGTTGGTCCGGATCTGGAAAGAACTGCAGACGCTGCCTGGTGCTGCAGTTGTGCTTGGGTAGTTGTGCTACTACCGCCCGCCCACAGGGGCCGCTGCAGACTCAGAGAGCCAAAGCTCGGAAGAGAGCCGGAACTTTCTGCGTGCGCGGGCGCCCAGCAGCCGGAAGAGGAAGCAGCAGAACCCGTACTGCAGCCGCTCATCCGCCGCTCAGCCAAGTTTAGCACCGTACCGTCGTGCGCGGATATCGATTTGCTGGAACCCGTTCTCGACGGTCGCCTCGTGGGTGCGCGGCAATCGTGTGAGATCATTTCACCTACGCGAGCATCACACTTGTGCTCGGACGACCCTGCGCGGATCTTCATGTTCGTCTTGCCTGGTCCGGCTCGCAGGGTGCGGTCCTTTGAGGTCTTCCTGCTGACGGGACCTCCGGGGAGTCCTGCTCCAGCAGCACGCTTTTGCTCGTCGGCGAGCTGGCACCAGTTGCGGAGGCTCCGTGCTTTTGTTCCGCTGGTGGCACTATCATCGACCACCAGCGCCGCGAGGAGCCTGGCGCTTGACGTGTGCACAGTCTCCTCTTCGATCCTTCCCGACAGGGAGCTCCCGTAGTCACGACGGGTCACTCGAATCACTATCATCGCATCCTCATCCTCTGTGCGGGCAGCAGGGGTCGTGATACTAGTATTTCCAGACGCCGAGTTCCGAGAGGATGAGCCAGCACCTCGCCTCGGGCGCCCGCGCGATTTCGCCCGAGGCGCGACAGACGCAGTAGATGAGGCAGTAGTTGGGAGAGGCAGCAGCCGCGCACTGTAGGAGTATCGCTTACTTACTGCCGGCGCCCCTTTTCCTCGACGAGCGCCGCCGGGCTCCTCGCGCTCGCTGTCGTCCTCCAGGTCCATGTTCGCGAACGCAAACATGACATCGAGGTCAAGCTGGGACGCTGCCTTGTCCGAAACGGCCGAGTTCGTCATCCGACTGGATAAGGTGTCGTCGGAAGCCGCTGGACTGCCGTCCTGCTGTGCGTCCCACAGCCCCGCATCGTCCGCGGAAGTTTGTCTGCTGGCGAGCGTGCACCGATGGTGTGGCGACGTCTGGTTTTTCGAACTACCTGAGGAGGGGAAAGAAAACGCCATCAAATGTTGAGTCAGCCTCTACTTCCGCCCGACGAGTCGCACTACTCGATGCGGGGGCACCAGTGGAGATGGGCGTGCGCTGCAGCTGCTGCTCGCCTTGAATACTAGAAAGCCGCGTCGCGGTAAGTGCAGTGCACGGGAGAACGCGTGCGCGGTTGCCTCTACTGGTAGACTCGAGTCGCCGTTGTGGTGAGGAACGTCGGGGCTTGCTCGTTATAGCCGGAAGCCGCAGGGCATCAGGCACGGCATGAGAGACCGCGGCAACGCCAGCTGCAATCGCCCGGCTCACTAGAGATTTTTTCCTCTTTTTACTACCTGTGCGCCCCGTTGCCGTCGCGGCACCAGAGTGGTCCGCAATTGTTCTAGTTTGAAGGAAGGGGGCCGGGGCGCCAACGCCGGAGGAAGTTTCGCTGTCGAACTCAAAAATACCTCCTTGCCCGTGCGCTGCAGGAAGTTGTAGAGAATTCAGCTCGAGGAGGTCCTTCTGGGATTGCACGAATGCGTGGAAAGTATGCGGCGGCGTGTCGTCACCTACCACAGTATCGTCTCCCCGCAGCTTTGCCGTCTCGTCTTCTTCGTCCGTGGGCTGATCACTAGGCTGTTCTGGTTGATGATACGAAGTGTAATGCTGTGCGCCTTCCAGAATTGCATTTTGCGCTGCGCTCATGGTCCTTGCCGCACCAGGTAGGTTCATGGCCTGAGCTGCATGATCTCCCAGAGAAGCGATCCCTTCGCGTGAAGACGGCCGTACAATCTGATGATACCTCCAGACAAAGAGATTGCGCAGCTTATACCCGCCGAGGTCGGACCTCCACGTGTCGACGTCTGCTGCTACAGAACTCGACGACATTTCCTCGCTCATCGCTGGTAGTTCAAGGAACCCATCGATCGAGCAGTTCACCCGCGTTGCAACTCCCACAGCATTCAGATTGCCTTGGCACGACCCACTTTCCGAAGACCTAGAAATGGAATTGAAATGAGATAGTGCAGATGAAATTTGGTTGTCCTCTTCTTGGCACAACGAAACTCTTCTTGCGCAATCAGGATACAGAAGGATATTAGCAGAGGACGAACATTGTTTGAGTATTTAACGTATACGAAGACTATACAAGATCACAAGCGAGTAAGTAAAAATGAACAAAAAACAGATGTATACTGGCGTAAGCTCTCCTGCGACGAGGTTCTGCTTGTGCTTTGCGGTGTGGCTTCGCTACTTCCAGCCGAGGCTGTACTGCTTCTGCGCGCAGCCTGATGCTCTCGCTCGGCTTCTGTGGGCCTGTCGCCTCCGTATTTGTGGAAGCCGTAGTAGTGTGTATCCCAGCCATTTCCGGACAGATGCAGCCTAACTATATCCGGACTGGCTTCCGCGGCAGCATGGTCGACTGCTCTGGCTTCTCGATTGTTCGCTTGTAGAGACCTCCGAAGCGCCTGGCCTACGATGCGATCACTGTGCGGATAACCCACATGAAAGCCGTGAGGATGCCGGACCACAGGGACAGGCTTGAATGGTCTTCTGGAAGCAGTTGGAGTGGTGGTTATCTGGCCATACGGCCTGGGGGCTAGGAGTTGCGACCGCGGGATAGGCACCCCCCCGCCTTGTTGGACCAGTTGGCCATCACCAACGAAGCCGGCAAGCGACCCGTCCTGTAAAACTCGCAGTGTAGTCGGGAACCGCTTTTGCTCTTCGAGTTGAGCCTGGAGTCCTCTCACCAACTTGGACGGTCGGTAGGGCTTCATCCGTTGCTGGCCGTCCGCAATGGCAGCGTTGTTCCTTGCTGCGTCTTGGTGCGCCTGTTCTGTCACATGCGCGTCCAGCACGAATTCCACGCCTGTATTGCTTTGCGATAGCTTGGATCCATAGCGATAATCTTCCTTTAACCGGTAAAACTGCACGCTCGAACGCTCCTCCGGTGATTCCACCATATTATGGGGAAGATTTGCTTGTGGCGGGTGAAATATGCGGACGCTCGCTCTCCGCCGACTCAGTGACCATTCAATCTCGATCGGAACTACGCGCTCCAGAAACTGGCGCAGCGTAGAGGTAGCATCTTGTTGTCCTTCTGCAGCGCCCGCAGACGACCTGTCCACTACTGCACAAAAGAGCAGCAGCAGCAGTTTTTGTGCAAAACGAGCAGTCATTTTGTAAGCAATTTGCCTCAATACTTTGTAGTTTTCCCGGCACACTAAAATTATCCAGTGTTCGTGCGCTTTCGCTATTAGCAGTGTGCTTGTATTTCTGTGTCTTAATGGTTCAAACTCAGAGCTCTAGACTTGAATGCACCGGTATATATAAATCATGTTACAGTTAATTAGTGACGGACAGAGGATAGCTCTTAATTGCAATTGGTTTACTTATTCATCACATTACAATACGTATGTCAATCTTTTCTTTTTCTGGCCATCAAAACGACCTGGGAAAAAAGATTTAAGTGTTCCATTACAATTGGTAATCTCAACGTCGTGGTACAAAGAAATTGAAATAGATCCTCTGAAGATGAAGAATAAAAGCTTCCGCGGCCATAAGGACGTGGGCTGGATCTGTTTGTTCGATTTTTTTCACTGGATCTCTTGCTTTTTGGGCCTGCGCTTTTTCTGATCCGATTTGGTTTTGGAATTCCTTGTCATGTATTAAAGAGGTTCTAGACAAAGCTGAGAAGATGAGCCTTGATGATTTCGCGTCCCTGTGCTGTGATGAACAAACATTTCGTCTCGTTTTAACTCGCGTCACATAGGGCGGCGCGAGACTCTGCTACCGCTGTCGTTCTGGATTCGCTGCAGTTCGCCTGTGGGGTGGGTAGACTGTAGACTATAAATTTTGCCGCTTCGTTTCAGGAAGCCGATAGCAAAACCCAATCCTACTCGAAAAATTAATTTTGGATCATCATGTTCATATTTTACTCGACGGAGTGAACAAGTCGAAGTACACATTCAGGTGTGGCACAAGCAGCATGCGTTTTCGCCGTCTCTTGCTTGCCTCTTCGTGCTTCTTATGTCACGGGGCGATTTTTGGTGCGGTGCGAGGATTGTGCCGCAACTTATTCGACCACAAAACTTCCTCACTGTTGCTTGTCGCTTGAGTCGCTTTGAATATCATGCTAATAAATACAAATGTTTCGCTCTTCTACTGCCAATGAAATACACATACGAGGGTTACAAGTCTCAGCCTTGATCTGCTCGCACAATATCTTGAGAAAAGTAGGGCAGCAATGCGACGCGAAGAACATTCCTGTGTTCAATTGGAGTGAGGTCTTCCTTGGAATCGTTGCGCGGCCGCACAAACCCGATTTTCACACAATCTTTTTCCTTATCGCAGTGCAGCACATAAGCCGGCGTGCACTTGCTTGTCTTCTTCTTGTTTTTGTGCCTGCTTCGCGGTCCCAGTCTGTTCATGGCGTGTGCTGAAATCATCTGGGTTGATCTTTTCCGCTCGTTGGTCTCCCGGAAAGTCTCGGCGTCCCTAGTGAATTTTTTCCATTTCGAAGACAACAGACAGTCAAGTATTTGCGCGCAGGCATATCGCTCCTCTTCGTCAACAGGGAATGGCGACCCCGGCTCGTGGTCATTCGTGGCAGCCGGCAAACCTTCTGGCGCCAGAGCCAGAGGTGGGTGTGAGGTGGCATTCTCATGTTTTTTTGTGTCAACGCAAAGATCAGAAGTGGAGCCAGGAGAAGCAGAACACCGTGCGCGTTCTTCCGGGTGTGTCGTATCACCGGGGGGTCTCTGCAGTGTCGGGTTCCTCCACCTGTCGGACTCCCACTGCAAGCCCTTTCCACCAAGTAGTTTTTTTCGAATCAGACACTGAATTCTTTCTTTCCTCCTGTCCAACACGCCCATATTGCAGTTCTCGTTCGTAGTACTAGTGCCATCGTCTTGATGTTGTTCGCTGACAAGTTCCTCGAGCACCGCCGTCCGAACATGCACGAGATCTCCAATATGCAGGGTTCGCTCGAGTTCGGGTACAACAGGAGCCGGGAATGGCAGCCGCATTGTTCCACCTCTGCTCGCAACAGCACCAGCGGGGCTTTTGAACACCCGAGTGAAGCGAGCGCGGTGCGAGAAGTCGGATTTCTGCACTAGATCGCCCACCAAGCGTCGCCGCTTTTTGTTCCTTTTGTCAGTCACTTTCGGCCTTGCGGTGCCTTTACTTATTTTCAGCAGTTCTTTTTCCTCCTTTTCTTTCTGCTTCTTGAGCTTCAGCTGCTCTCGTCGCCGAATACGTTGCACCGCGCCGCTCTCGGGCTGACGCGTGTTCCATTTCACCGCCGGGACGACCATATTCATATTCACATCAGCTTGTTCCCAGCGTCTGCTCCTTGAGCCGGCCACAGATTTCAGTTCGTCGTGGTCATCTTCTGCCCCCGTCCAAGCTTTCAACGCATCTGCGGAACAATTGGAAAAAATGCGGGACGCCTGCGCGTGAGGCAGCAATAGCGCGGGCGGGCAGTCGTCCGCTGTTTTTTCCGGTTCATGTTGTTCCCGGGGGCGTGGGAAGCTCCGCAGATTTTGTTGAACTTTGCCTTCTTGAGAGTGGTTGCTGCACAACGCTGTGGAAGAGAGCATTTGGCTCTGTTCGTGATATGCATCAAGCGCCTTGGCTGCAGAGTCGTGATCTGGAAAGTACACGTAGGCAGTTCCGCGACAGAACCCGTCTGCATCCGTCAGAACCACACAACGCTCCACAACTTCATCTCGCCCGGGGAAAATGTAGCGCCGTACGCTCTTTTCTGTCGCAGATGAGGGCAGGTCGCGGACCACCAAAGACCTCAGACGCTTGTTTATTAGGCCGGTGCTGGCATCTTCCGGCGGGATGTTGCCGAAGCTTCTTGTTGAGCCCTTTCGTGGTCGCAAGAGCTCGCCGTTGGCTAACGCTGACCCACGTTTTACGCCGTCTACGGCAGAAAAATAACGGCTTGAGCACTTTTCTTCTTCCAGAACCAGCGGCGATCCTTGTCTCGCGGCCAGAGCGGGCAGGTCGGCCCGCGCTCCCTCTCCATCCCCGCCTCGACACTTTTTCATTATTTTCCCGCTTGCTCGTCCAGGTTGAGTATTTTTCGAGGTTTTGTCGTCCCTTTCGCGCGTCGGTAATGAAGAAGTTGCGCCGCCCTGGCTTTGCGGTGCACATGATCCCAGCTGCGTGCGGCTGCTTGTACAGCTAGTTGTAGTGTTTGAAACTACCTTGTTCTTCTGGCGGGTGCTTGAGCTTGTTTGATTCGATGAAGCGGCATTGTTGTGCGCGCCCGCGTTCGGAGGTCTCGGCTTCGCCACAACGTAGCTCGTTGAAATCCACGCGTCGAGATCGTCAAGATCGTCCGGCATCGTGCTTGCTGTCTGAAGAGTGGACTCGCTATTGCTAATAAAATCTAACAGGCTGAGTGCAGCCGCGTTAGGCTGAGTGCAGCCGCGGCAAAGAAAATGTCAAACTCATACGTAAAGTAATTTTTTGAGTTTTGACCGCCGGTATCCAAAAGTACTTGAGTCGCCCAGCACATCCGGATCGCCCTTTCGATTCTGACTCTGAGGGTAAACGAAAGCCGCGCCTGTGGCTTGTTATCATTGGAAATGGAATCTTGTTCTTCACGCCGCACATTTGATTTCATATTTTCTGCTACTATACTTTTCGATTTGTTCGAGTGCTACTATCACAAGTGGCGTCCTCGTCATCTCAGAACGAGTATCTTTATGATCATCTCATCTGCCACCTTCACGCCCGAAAAGATAGTGACATTTTTGCTTTTCGCCGTATAACAATCATATATCATTTCTCCGGAGTTACTTCTGATCATCAAGCCTCCGTTGTGATTTTGTGCTCTTATACACTGAGAAGAAGTATAGAAATTTTGATCATCGGTCATCAATTTATTTCACTACAACTTCTTGGCATCTGGATCTACTTCGCTTCAGGTTTATTTTTCTGTGGACAGCAAGATCTTCCTAGCACGGCACAACGATGGATTCTTTTTTTCTGATCGTAGGCCACCAGTTCAAAGAAGTTGTCTCGTTCTCGTGGTGTTCGATTTTGGACAAGAAAACTACTCATAGAAGGAGGTAATCAGCGTCATTCCGTGATCTCTTGCTGTTTCTTCGTTGTCGTGTTGGTTCATTCCGAAAACTCCTCGGCTCAACTTCACCTTCAGTCTCAGTGCAAAGAAACACGCGCCTCCACACAACCTAGGTCTTGGTGTCGTGCGGCGAAAGCCGTCTACGCTGCTCGCTGCAAGAAAAAAGTCGGGACCACAAGGTCTGGTGCTGCAATGAATCATGAAACAAACGCAACTCTTTAGAGAAACAGAAACTAACTGACACGCTTAATATAAGTATCAAGAACTGGTGTATAGTAGTAAATCGTGCACTGCTTATTTTTCGATGATTTTCTGCATCTTTACGTTCATTATCATTACTGAGCCATAAAAGGAACTGCGATCATGCAGCTATTCCACGGGTACTGCAAAAAGAAAGTTCACTTGGCGTCGATTGGTAGACTGTACTGTACTAGTTGCCCAGAAGTAGAAGAAGGAGGCACCTTCAGTAGAACTAGAGGAGGGACAAGAAGTAAGAGGTGGTGGACGTCGACGTTATAAATCTATAATAATCCGCATCCGCTCCTACACTTGTTCTTCCTGGTCTCTGCAGGCCGCCAGGTGTCTCAACCTGGCGTTTAGCTGCTGTGTTTGCGGATCAAACTCCCGCGCCGCGGAAAGCAGGTCCGCCTCTATTTGGGGGATGAGCTCGTCCGCAGGGTCTTCATCTTCGCGGAGTTTCATCGAGGCCTTGGGAGAACCCGACTGCGATGCCACGTAGTCACTCAATTTCTCTCGCACACTATCCAATAGCGTCTCTGTGTTCACGTTGCGCATGCGGCACGATTCTGTTGCAAACGTCGCAGCACCGCTGAGGGGCGGGAGAACTGGCGGATAGGAGGTGGAATGATCCGGAAGCTGATCGCTGCTGTGGTCCTGTTCGGCACTACCAGCTTGCAGGAGCGGGGTCCCTGATCAAAGTTCGATTTCTTTGCGGTGGGGACTGCTCAGCACAACGTGGTTAGCACCGAGACAAGCAATAATGTTACTGTTACATATAGTTATTACTACGATGGGAAGGAGATCCATAACCACGAACCCAATGTGATGGATGCCGTATATATAATCATGGTACGGCCACGGCGTTATCTGTTGAAGTGACATCCTTGAGAGCTCGTTGTACCACATCACGAACATCCATAGCAGAGTGCTGGTTCTTACCTTTGGCATTCGGTGTGGGTTCCTTTAGTTTTTTGTGTGCACCGCGAGGACGAGCAGCTGGGTGTGGAGGTGGTCCACCAGTTGTATTAATACCGTCGGATTGCGTATGCGACCTGAAATCGCGAATTTCCGCGTCTGACTGCACCGTCGTTGAGGATATCGAACCGTCCGCGTTGAAGTATAAAAGCGGCCGGTTCTTTTGCGGCTGCCGCTGCTCGCTGCGCTGCGAATTGTCTTGCTCGGAAGGAGCTCCCACGTATTGCTGTGAAGCTCCTCTAGCATTTTGCTTGTGGTTTTGACCCTGCTTGTTTTGATTCATCGTGGTCTTCGCGTAATGCACTGCATTGTCGTAAAGTTGCGAGGTGGGATTCAGGTGCTGCACCGGGACGAACTCTTGTGGCGGAGCCGGACTGGTGGCACTTCTGTTGGTCGAGATAGCTGGGCCAGCTGCGGCAGGCGATTGATTCGTTAATATCTTCCGCGACCGACTGCTGCTGCTATCCACTGCTAAAAACATGTCCGGTGGACCTGCAGGGATGCGACCTTGTGATGCGGATTTCACATCACACAAAAATTTGTCATGCGAGGAAACCAAAAGTTGCACAATTTTTGCCACCGATGAAAGAAGGGCTTTGTGATGCGAATCTTTGCGCTGCATTGCAAGAAAGAAACCTTCTCAAAGCCTGTAAAAATGCTAGGGCGTACATGCCAGATCCTGCTTGTTCTGGCTCAGGCAAAAGCTGCATCACAAACCTCTGCATCCTTCTAGACCCAGACATATTTCTTGCAGTGGATAGCTGCTGCTACTGGACGATTGCAGCTGTTGCTGCGTCGTCCAGAGACCGTGCGTATCAAGTGTAAAAATGTCTGGGTCTGGAAGATTCTGAGATTTGTCGTGCATGTTTTGCATGACCCAGGATGTCTGTAATGCGCGACCGCGCATCACAGGTTTTGAGCTGGCTTCCTGATGCCTACTCCGCATGAGAAACGCCATCCCCGCGTAGCACAAACTAGACTCCTCTTGCTGGTCATGCAATACAGATTTTTCTAGAGTCCAAAGTTAGCATCACAAGTTCCAATCTTCCAGACCCAGACACTTTTACATTTGATAGTGCGTCATTCGTGTTCTCTCTGCGCCGTCCTCGTCGCCGAGCCCTACTGCTCTCTTGGGACGACCACCTCCCGGAGAACTACCTCCAACTGGAACTGCAGCATCGGTGCCGGTGCTGGTTGATGACACAATTGTCTCATGCTGGTGGTGGTGACGATGATGGTGCTCATGTTCTTGACGATGTCCGCCCGAAACTGCCACGCTAGTAGCATCGTCACCGTGCCCGTGGTGGTGGTGGTGATGATGCCGTAGCTGTTCATCTTGACCAGAAATCGCAGTTCTACTCTCGACAACTGCACCTGCACCCCCCACGACCTGGGGGTTGTAAGATTGGTGGTGATGGTGATGATGTGTAGCGTGCATGTTCATCGCGCTTCCGTCCACCGAGGTAACATGCTGCATCGCGGTGTCTAGGGGATTTTTCATGCCAATCTGCGTCATCATAGTTGTACTGCTGCTCGTCGCCGACGCTGACGCTGTCGCACCCCCGGCGACAGAAGACGACGGCCGCTGCTTGGGGCTGTGCCGCACCATCATCGGAGAGCCGCCGCTCGCCGGGCTGTAACTGAGAGTAGACGAGGCCGCGGCCGGTCCGCCCGCAGGAGAAGCATGGTAAGAACTCGTTGGACCAAAAGGGCTGGGACCGCGAGGTTGGACGACAGCGCTTTGTTCTTGTTGCTGTAGGTGATGTTCCTGATGATATTCTAATTGCCCCCCTGGCCCTGCGACGCGTGCCATAATTGCAGTTCCACCTGGCGCGGCGGAGCCAGCGAACTGTTGAGTTGTGGCACTCGAAACCCCGCCGCGGCTAATGCTTGATGAAGTGCCACCGCCTACCACATGGTTACTCGGGTTCTTGGCAAGCAGGTTTAGGTACTGCTGCCCGAGGGTCAAGCCTGGCCCTTCTGGGCTGCGGGCTGTCGGCGTCGTGGGAGAAAGCTGAGGGCCTCCAGACGTGGAAATCAAACTTCCGGGTGACGCGGCAGCGGCCAGACCACCAGCCCCCGGCGGCGCGAATAGGGTTCCCGTGCCCGTCGTTCCGGCAGGGTAGTGGACTCCCTCCAGCCAGTAGTTGCCGCTCAGCCTACGGTTGTCGTCGAGCAAGGGCTGTGCGAGCAGCTGCTTCACTTTTGACGGAATCTTCTTGTATCGCGACGGCTGGGTGAACGCGCGATTCAGGTGGGAAATCGACGTTGAGCCCGGATTCCACCGGTGGCAATCGCTGCTGTTCACGACACCCAGTCCCCGGCTCCCAATGTTCATGTTCGGGAACTCGTTGGCAAATGCGCTGTTGCCCGGGCCACGCATGTGGATATTGAACTTGGACTGCCGGATCTGCTGTAGAGATGCGAGACTCAAGCTCAAATTCTTGTTCACATTCAACATCTGCTGCTCCATCTCGATTTTCGAAACGTTGGCACTCGTCAGCTGCTCGTCGTTGTTGTAATCGTGCAGGTAGCTGCGGCCCGCTGCAGTCGTGGGCGATGCGTGGTCACCTGCGCTTTTGCTCAAGTACTCCGAGGCGAAGTAGTGCCGGTCCATGCTGCGCCTGGTCACGTCGACCGTGCTGTAGGATTGCGCCCGCTGGTGCGGTTTGGGTGCACGTTGCAGCACGACCCCGCACGCAGTTCGGCTCATGCGCATCTCCGAAATCGATGCACCTGCGGTTGTGATATAGGGTCTTCGCGAATTATGCGAAGACTAACCACATGGATCATTTTCATACTCAGACTGAAGATCAGCAACAAGGTTTTTCACCATTATTTCTCATACTATTGGCATACCGGCGCTCGCCCCCGCCTCTGGGTCCACCGGGGCTTGCCGTTCCAAGTCGCGGACGGCGTACTCGAGATTTGCGGACACAATCTGCATGAGCTCGAAGAAGACCGCAAGAGGAAGCCCGTCGTGGTACCGTCGGCGCAACAGGATATCTTGCAGGAGCGGCGACTTGCTCAGGACCTGGTGAAACTGTTCCTCGGTGACTTTCTGGCATTGTAGCACAAAGCGACATCCTGCTTCCAAGGCGTCCGCCTGTTGCTCCTCCGACTCTAAAACACCATTTCGAGTCGGCACGTCGTAGGTTTCTAAAGTTCGCGTTTGTGAATGATGTTCAAATCTTCATTTGTTAATATACGCTCACGCTGCAAACCCAGACATTCATGTTAACAAAGGCAAAGCACGCAGCTACTAGCTTGTAGGTGGTTGTATCATTCATCCACGACCTCCCGCTCTATGTTTCACGAGAAGAAAAACTGAAATCGTCAGAGCCGCGATCATCCTTGTTCGGGCTGCAAAAAGTGTATCAATTTCAACGAAGTGGAAGTACCGAAAATCTGCATCAGCCGCTGGTAGTTGAATCTTTTTGCGGCCGTCGCTGTGGTGCGCGGTGACGCGGCGTATACTGATTCTCTTGCATTGCGGTGGAAGTCTGGAGAATTCTTCAAACTCTGCGCCGCCACAACGACAGGCGAGTAAGCGCCGGCGCTCCAATTATTTTGGGTCAGCATCATTTTCATCTACTCGGCAATATTATACTTTCACGCAAACCGCTGTAGACGAAGCGAGGAAGAAGAACTCTGTCGGGTATACAGAAGCTGCATCAGCACTGCGACTGCGTTGATGTTGATGATAGTGAACCACGAAGACTGCAGCGGAGCGAAGTATTTAGTGTTGTGCAGAAGAAACTGATATATAAAATCATGACCACTTGTTCGACTTGCAACAAAAAAAGGCTACTATGAGGGTGATTACGTTGCCAGAATCAGATCGATGAGCACCACGAGACACGGTAAATTGCGAAGCAAAGTGTGCCGGAAACGCGTACGCGACGAGAACAGGGATCGAACCGGCGTGCCTGCATGCTGCAGGGCACTGTATTTTACCTCTCTCAGCTACTTAGCTTCGTTCTTCAGGCTAGTAAGTACGATTGATCAAAAATTTGTAGCTCTAGTAGCATTGCGTTTGACATGGTGCATCATGCTGGTGATGTGAATCTGTATCCCGCTGTGAGAATGGTACCTCTCCGAACTCTCACAAGCTCGCGAACGCGATCTCGTTCACACTCAACATTGGTTTGACGTGTAAAAATTACGGTACCAAAGCAAAACCTAGACGAGCTAGAAATAAAGCAGACGGGCCCGCCATGCTAACCTTTTCATGCGACTCTCGAATCACCTCCACGTGCGAAACAAAGCGGTTGCGAACATATTTGAATTTCTGCAGTACTCGCTTCGCACTCAAAGTGGTGCTTACACGGGCTCGAAGACCCGGCTGCTGCGGCGCATGCCATGCTGGCAAAGTACAGCCCAGACGTGGTGTCGCTGGCTGAGTTGATGTTCAAGTTTTTTCTCTTCGCGTTCAACAAGATCAGAGAAGAATCTCGATGCATTGGTCGTGACAGTCATCCCGCAGACAGGTGACTGCTCCCACCACCTGGTACGCCGGGCGGCAGCATGGAGGACCCAGCAGGTGGCCCACCTTGGTGCCCGGCACCAGCGCCTGCAATGTTGCCGCCTGCGCCCCCACCGCCCGGCGCTCCGTAGGAGGATGCTCCTGCGCCGGCACCCGTGCTTCCGGCACCGCCCCAGCGTATGTACTCCTCGGTCTCCGCAGCCTTGTATTCTTCGCTGAGGGATAGGACCACCTCTTTGGATTCGTCGAATTCGTCCAGGGACTCGGAAAACATGGGCTCCTGGCGGTAATTTTCCAGGAACGCGTTGCGGGACCGGAGCTTGTCGTACTGCTTGATGCAACGATCGTATCGTACGAAAAAAGTGTTTCACTGTAAGGATTTTGCAATTTCTGCATCACAAGTTTGCTCTACATCACAGAGAAAATTTGCCATGCTAGATTCCTAAGGGAAAAGACAGCTAAAAATCCATTGTCTTGCATGTGTAGCAAGACAAACACTTCTCAGATACAGTTTCTGCATTACAAGTTCACAGTGAAGCAGTTTTTTCTTGCGATAGATCGAACAGGCCCGCGATCGCCGTGTGGTTGGCCAGCATCAAGCCCGAGACCTTGTTCTGGTGCTGTACGTAGGGCGACTGGCGGGAGAGCGCCACCTGGATGCTCGCAGGGCCCCACCGGATGAACTTCGCTAATTTGCGCTCCCGAATCCGCTGCAGCGACCGGTGTACCTGCGTGGGGTCTACTTCGCCCTGGATGATGTTCAAAATGCTGATGTACACACCGCGTCTCGTGCTGCATATGGAGGCGTCAGAATTGAAATTGACAAAGTTGAAAAATTTGTGATGCATAAAACCGATACCAGTTGGAAGCCCAATTTCCAAGCGGCGCATGACAAATCTCGACGTCATCGAAATCCAGTTTGTCATGCTGTTTAGTGAAAGAAGGCATCCTTTGTCATGCTACTTTAGCAGCTCTACCCCAAACCCGAAACAGGCTCACAATCGGCCTCACTTGCAATCCCTGCAGGACAGTCACTTCTAGCCTTGCATTTTATGCATCGCAGATTATTTCAAATTCAACTTTGTCGATTTCGATCCTGACACTCCCATACTGCAGCTGACCATGATATTCTTGGCGTGGAGCAAACGCCGCATCACGTCCAGAACCGTGGTCTTGCGGACCTGGTGTACGTTTTTCCGATATTTCTCTGTCAGTGTCGATGTCATCATAAAGATCATGATATCTATGCATGATCTTCCTGTTCGTCTACTTAACAAGTAGCGCATGACATGAGATTCAATAGAGCAGGTCGTGGTTGTGGATGACACCTGTCCTTCTTGCTAGACATAGTTATTTCCATGCTTGTTTGCGCAGGCGATAGGAAAAGCCAACACCTCCACCTCCGGCCCCACCCGGTCAGAATGAAATAAGTAGAGCTGGACTGATACTAACATGACTCACCAGAGGACTACGTCATTGTATGCCTGCCGCGAACAACACGAGCACTGCCTTGTCACTGCGTACCGATCGATGGTTGTGGTTCTTGTACAGTTCTGCTAGAAAGAGTGTGCATGCATGGAAATAAGCAACAAAATTGAATAAAATCAAAATCTTTGCTACCGCGGTTATTTGTCGGTCAATCATGAGTGGAGTATAGCCGGTCATGAGGAAATGGCACCGCGGGGTTGGGATCAAAGAAGCCACTATCCCGACGAGATCGTTATTCATGTACGATGGATATCGCAAGGTGGTCGTTGAGGCGGCCATAACTGAAAGAATGAAGTATATTATATTTGTATACCAGAAAACTCAAACTTCTTTGTATGTGCTTCTGCTTTCCCGTGTGATATGGCTCCATAGACGGTCGAATAACAAGAAAGGAACTTGTTTTTTTAGTTTTCATTCTCAGCTTCAGCTTTAATACTGCAATCAATGAATGAATTATGAACAATATCATCCACTGCAACAAGCATGAGCAGAGATTAGGACCTCCTGCTTCTACCTGTGGAAACTAGTGTGTTGGTTTGTGCGAAGGTTGGGTTCTGGAGCTTCAAGCGATCCACTGCAATCCGATTCAGTGCCGTGTTGTCCAGAACCACCACGCAATCGGAGTTCAATGCGAGGCGCTTCAGCGTCAGAACGCTGTTATACGGTTGCACCACAACGTCGGAGGTTTCGCTGGACAACAGCGGAAATACCGAGTACGTCATTATCAACTTCTTCGGATACCTGTGGTGTTGTTGAGGACGAAGGTAAACGGCGGGAACTAAGTGGAATGGCTTTCGGCGGGCGCGCGTCAGCATCGCATCTTTCGACAAAGAGAAAGACGAAGTTCGCCCGCACTCTTGCATGAAACAGCTGCATTTCAAAAAATGTAGGCTGCAGCTTGAGCTTCAACTTCGTGCTCCATAGAAGGACATGAATGAATCATGTCGCAGTCGCATAAGAATCGTAGTTAATATAAAAAGTTTTCGAACACGAACTACATGCTGATCCCCATCCGTTCCCGTTGCCCTTTGAAAGTAGCCACACTATATTACCAATAAGCTTCAGCTTTTCTTACCCGCAAGGACCGCAAGACTAAACAAGAATTTTAGAAGAAGCGAATAGCACGGGCACGGGGACAGACCAGAACTTCTACAAGAATAAAACAAAATTATTTATGCGACGTCTCTCGCTCGTGCTCCCACCTTACCTGTCGTTTATGTTTTCCAAAATGTGCGACCCCATGCCGGAACCGGTGCCACCTGCGATGCGGTGTCCAATGCAATTATGCCCGCGTATGGAGCGTTGCGAAGCAAGGTTTTTTTTGTGATGCAGGTGTGTGGATGAAATGGACGGCGCGGAAGTTCTCATACAGGGCCAAGCATGAGGAGAAAAAATTCTGACGCGGCGGCTGTGCGCTACCGTAGCACACATCAGCCACCGTGTGCGTAAGGCGTAACAGTTATGCTTATGCATGACGCACGAGAAACTACGACTATGTGACAATCAAGGGAGTCAGGCTCTACTTAACTTGCTCGCGCCCTTCATTGATATGCACGACAGACACAGAGCCATACGTCCTGCCAGACAAGCATGACACAAATCTTAGAAGACTGGCGGGACCACCTGCATCAGCGACTGACGATATCCAGCCAGCCAGTCAAATCTTGCAATCTTCCAGACTCAGACATATTTTGATTTCATACGGAGTGGATCAGGACGAAACCTTCGAGGCTGTCACTTCCGTCCGCCTCCCGGTCGATCATGTCGAAAATCTCTTCGCAATGTTTCTCGCCGGAGTGGAAGCCTTTTGCCTGATCATGGCGAATAAAAAAAGTAAAAGCAAGTACAACAAAATCGATTCTGCTCGTGCGCTACCGCCTCTTTCAAAGCCATCACGCTGATTGCGTCTACTTGCAGAGGAACAGATAGAAGAGATGAGACGAGATGTGACTATTTCATTCTCATGCTGTGCGAGAAATGCGCCATCATGTGCGTCAGGTGCGGCGCAACCTGATCTTAGGCCACCTGCATGTTTCGGTGAACAAGCACAGATTTATTAATAATCCAAAACAAGAACAACTTATTTTATTTAGATACCCAATTATTTCCTGCACCGCCACCCTCCTTACTGATGAAAATGTTCTCCGGGTTATACAGATCTGCATAGGACGAGTTTTGTATTGCATTGATGACGCGCGGCTCGAGGTCGATGAGCAGTGCCCGCGGAATGTATTGCTCGTCATCCGCTTGGTAGAAGAAAACGTCTTTCCGATCGTCGGCCAAGTGCGTCGCGTAATCCTCCAAAATCCCCTTTTGGTTGATGCCATGCTCCGCGCAGAGCGTCTTCCAAAACTCCATACCAATCTGGTTCCCACATTGTCCCACCTGGAGCGTAATGATTTCTCGTGGCATGGTGGGCTGCTACTTACTTCTCGCAAGACCTCCGGGTTGTAACAAAGCTGAAGGCCGCAACCGTGGAGCAGTGACTACCTCGGGCGGTTCCTTTCCGTGGTAGTGTGCGTGAGGAATCTGTTTGGATTCGTGAAAAGTTCTATGATGTCCTCCTTGTGGTCGTGGCTCACTGCACGCCACGCAATGGCATAATATCCGTCCTATTGACTCCTTCCGCGTACTACTAAATGCTGGTTGGGTTCTAGTCGTGCGCTTGTGGTCCGCGTACGTATTTCAAACTGGTTGGAAAGGCTCAACATGGCATGCCGAATTCGGGAGCGTCACACGTAGGAACGTGATACAGTGAAGCCCGGCTGTAGCGAAAACTCGCCTTCCATTGGTTCCTACATTTTCATCACGTGACCTGAGAGTATAGAAGTTTTACTTTTTGAGCTATAGCGCAAATAAAAATCTGAGGATGACACTGTGCCTGATTAACAAGCCACTACGTCAATATATTTCTTCACTTTTTCTGGTATAATGCCGTACACTAAAAAATGTGCGGAGCGAAGATGATCAGAGCCCGGTACGCAATTATTGCAGAGACATACGATGTCAAAGGTACGGCAAGGTATGAGATCCTCGGGTGAGAGTCATAGTAAAGAACGCCTCTGAAGATCGATACTTGAAAGAAAAAATCGCAAGCAGACAGATCTTCAAAAACGATGAGGCACGCATCGCGGGGACAACTTGACGGCAGAGTCGAGGAGATCTATTTTGACGAAGAACTTTATTTGTCCGTCACAGCACACAAATATTAACGCGAGCACACGACACGTCACAGGACAATCATAATCGTAATTCACAGCACATCCGACTCGTCCCGCAACAAATCTGCAGCATTGGTTTGCTGTGTAGCTTTCGCGATCAACTTGATTTCGTTCGGGTGCCACTTCATCTGCTTTCTGATGTTACGAGGAAGACCATGCACAACAAATTAATATACTTAAACGAAGGTCCTTCTCCATCGATCTCGTCTACATGTTCATGCGTTTTTCGCAACGCGGCAGCATCATAATAAGTGCAGCAGACGTAGAAGTATACTCCTGGACGAATTGTAAGCTTGATACACCATGCGCGTCTCGCCACATCGTAGTGTAAGGAACATGTCTGGCGAATTCAGTGGAGCATCGCAGTTTGCGCCCTGCTTCTCTGGCGTAGTTGCGCAGCCACGCTACTTCTTTTGTTCTTGCATGGCTTGTTCCTTCCTTCTTGGAACGAAAGTTGTGAGGTGGCGCGTCAACGAGTATGGCAGCTACAACTTACTACACACGGTAAAGGCATGTCGTCCCTGCGCCTGCGGCAGACACTGACAGGAGGCTTTTTTTCATTCTCCTGGTAAACCAAAATGTTTTCGCGTCACGGTCGCCGTTGTAGTCGGAAGTAGATCCACAGGGCACGGGAAGTATGTATGTGGATCACGACGGATCCGGACCCAAATGAAAAATGAGTATAGTAATTCAGTGTTTGTTCGCCCCTCAAAGAACCACGTCAGCAGGTGAAAAAGCCATAAGCGGCGTACAGTAGGCCGACAAAGCCGGTGTTTACGTAGTTCCAGCTGCTGGTATTCATGATGTACATGGCGAGGAGTACGCATATGAGGGCGTACATGCCTTTGATGCACGGGAAGCGTTGTACGAGGGTGATGGCCAGGGGGATAAACCCGAGCGAAAACTGGATCAGGAAATAGGCCTGCGGCATCGGTTCCGCGTACGAGCCCAGCGACAGGTAAGATAGGTGCGGGCTGCGCAGGGTCGCTTCCACCACACTCGCTATGGGAGCCGCGCTCGTGTCCGGGAGCCTTTGCGCGGTGATGGGAAGGTAGACGAGCGAAGCGGTCTGCAGGGCCAGCATCAGCAGAAACGTGCGCTCTTTCTGGAACAGCGTCCGCGTGAGGGGCCACGTCTGTGCAATTTTATATTTCTTTTTTGCCTACTTTACCAGAGTTGCTTCGAGTTGGAAAGTCGTGCGCAACAAGGATCAATATTTCAGAATTTTTGCATCGGAAGCACGATTGTTTTCGCTTTTCTGTATATTGAAAAGGAACGAAAAAGTTCAAAAAAATGATGATTTGCACATTCATTGGCTACGTCAGTCAGCTCTAAAAAAAAATAAATACGCTGGGATAGCGGATGACGTAGACAACTCCGAGAACTAGGCCAAGAGTGTACTTGCCCAGGGTTAATGGCCATTGTGCTGTGAAGAGAAGTATCAAATGTAAAAGTGTCTGGGTCTGGAAGAATGCAACTTGTCATGCTAAATCTGAAGCATGCAAAAATCTGTGTTGCATGATTGCCAAAAGTCGTCCAGTTTTGACCAAGTCGTGAGGGAGTTTCTCATGCAGGATAGGCATGAGAGAGATCGCACAGAATCTGTCGTGCTAGGTCCTGCATTCCAGGCCTCATGGGTCATGGAAAAGCTGCATGACAAATCGCGCATTCTTCCAGACCCAGACATATTTGCAATCCATAAGAAGCAGCATGAGGAGGAGCCAGCCGTGCCATCGGGGTTCGACAGTGAAGGTCTGCATTTGAAGAAACTCATCGCGAATCTGTGAGGGCGCGATTTTGGGATTCTGAAAGTGGTACAGGCACTGCAGGCATACTAGCGTCGGCTCGATGCCTCGCAAGATGGGAATTGGGCTGAGACTATCGACTGCAAGAAAGGGTGTCTTGGACAGCAAAATAATATACTCAATTTATTTCGGTGGAGTTGAAGATATCGATCATTATCGTGACCATGAACAAGGACGACCCCTGTTTTCTGCATCTTGAGATGACTGCTTGTTCAAAGTCCACTTACTTTCTGCAAGAAGATCACGTTCCGACATAATTTCTATGTCCAGTAAAAAATGAGGACTGTGAACAAATCTATCACTTTTGGCGTTCGGGAGCGAAGCCCTCAGCTGAAAATGCATTTGCACAAGCCTTCCTCCCTACATGAGCTGTAAATCTGCTGAACCAACTGACATCCTTGTGTTCGATACGCCCCGCCTTCAGGGGTAACGGAGAGCTCAAAATCCGTCAGCCTGAAGTAACTCTGGAAAGCAACCATGGCAGCGTGCAGAACGTATACAAGGGGAAAACGATTTTGCCACCGTAATCTACTTGCGACGTCATGCACCGAGTCCCGCAAGACCAAGAGCAAGACGCGCACGTTCTTCATAGCGTGCGCGTTCCCGCCAGTAAAAACCTATTCGATAGCCATACACTCATGATTTGCCTTAAGGGCGGCGCACTGCAGATTTTCTCTCTACTGACACAAGCTAGTCCTAGTTCGTTGCATTTCGTGGTCATGATGATGGTGTCATGGGTAGAATTTGGGTGTCGTGAGACAAGAATTACGGTGGTGCACGTGCAGTATCTGTGTGCGATAAACCCAGAAACCGCTTCAAAAAAGTACTGGTTCCGATAAGCGATTCATACGTGTACCTGTGGCAGTTGTGTACAAGTTTTTCTGTTCCTACAAATTTCCATGGATTTTGATTTTCTATTTTAATGGACTGTCTGTGATGGTTTCCCAGCGCACGTGCTGCTGCTGGTACAACTTTGCACCCCCATGCTGGTGTCGAGAATTGCGACAGTTGTTTTTCTATCGCGAGAGATGAAACCTGACTAAGTACAACTAGCTCAGCAATTGAGTTTAGTGTGCACGAAAGAAAACAATATTGTAGTCCAGCAAACAACAAACAAAAATGAAAATTGTTCTATCTTTATCTTTTTCATTAGCATTACCCGAATATAATGAGCATGCTCCCGATGAGGCACGTGCGCAAAAAGCCCGAGTACGGAACGAACCAGTGTAGTATTGCGCTTGTGATCAGTTGGTTGTTACTGCTGTAGGCGCCACTGGTCGGTGCTGCGGCGTTAGGTGTTGCGCTGGTATCGGCGCCGCCGCGTGTTGTGCTTGTTTCTGGTCCCCGCCCCGTTGGGGAGCTGACGGCGCGACTTAGGGAGTCCAGATTTAGAACCCATCCCCTGCTGGTGTCAACATAGCCATACCAGTCGAGCCACCAAACACCCCACATCATCAGGAAAAAGGAGAAGCAGAAGGGCGGCGCTTTTTTGGTTCGGCTGAACACATGCATCAGAGTAAACACGCTCTTACAGCAGTCTTTGCAGAACTGGGCCGGGCCCTTCTCTGCAGCCGGGTTCCGAACTGCCGACATAGGTTTTCTTTTCGCAGTTACGCTGGAATAAACAGGTTTGAATCTCGACAATCTGTAAACAAAGGGGCTGCGAATTCTGGTCGGAACAGAAATACAAGCTGCCTGAACAAAAGTAATACAACACGTCCTCGCATCTTTTACTTCTTACCTTGTTGGTGGTGGAGAGAAACTAACCCTCGCGTCCCACGGACCCATGAGGGCAAAACTGGGAGTCTGAAAATGTATTTGACTGCTTGCGAGGAAAACGAGAAATAGATCACCTTATCTATACACAGCAGCTGCAGATCAGCCATGCCCTTTAACTCTACTATCGATGTCGGCTTCGGCAGATTGACATTGAAAAAATAGCATTCGATTCGGGCCCACTTGCTTCGGACTTGAATCCTTTTTATTGTACTAGATCTTATTCATTTACTGTGCTCCAGTTTCTGCAGAGCGGGCCCGGGGGCGTGAGGCTTATTGCAAAATCTAATGTTTCTTCGATCTTGTTTCCCGGCCAAATACAAATTCGAACACGATGCGCGAAAGAGGCCAGTACAAAGTCGGTCTCTTTGAGGAGGTCGAGAGCCCACCGAATGTTGTAGCCCTTCGGAGGCGGGTGCTTCTTGTGGAGATGAAGAAATAACATCGTAAAACTCCATATCCAATCGATGACAACCACAACTTCTTTTACTTGCATAATTTCCTGCAGAAAGTGTATAACTGCAATGGCACAACTGCAACTAACAATACTACTACTTACCCGACAGGCGGGCAGTTTGTAGGCAGAAGCCTCTCTTTTAGGCAGGGTATGCTGCGCATACGAAAAACGTTTATGATTTGTCCGTAGCGTCATAACACACACGAATATACAAAATACTTGTGTCGCAGTCCTAAACGTGGTGCAGGATTAGGGAAAGCAAACTCTAGTAAGTGGACTTCGAGTTGCGAACAATGCGTGCATGAATTACATTCTACGGAAGACGAAGAACTATGCAGGGTGTGCAGAAAAAGAAAAGGAAAGCTTTATACTGGGAAAATTAACGAAAAGATGATGTATGTATGGTGAATGTGGCGCTGGTGCAACGAACTCGAACTGCTAGTGCAACTGCAAGTGAATCATGTGATTAAACTGGGTATGACATGGAAATGGTGACACAAAAAAATCCGAGTTAACAGTGTGTGAACGCGGGCTGCTCGCTTCGGCTTCTTACTTTTTTACCAGATAAGAATGAGGTACACCAGGAACCACTCGCCTTTCTCCAGGGTACTGATGTTCTATAACCCTCTCAGGTGTTACAATCTCAAACGTTACAATAGAATATGGAAATCTGTGATGCAACAAGACTGCACGATCTAGCCAACTTTCATAGGATTGCGCATGACAAGTTCTGGAGTCCCAATCCGCACTACAATCTGGCGACATTTGTATTGCAGAAAGTGAAATGCTGTCCGAGTCTGTCATGTTCATCATGCAAGACAAATCTCAGACTCTATTGCAACGCTTGAGATTGTAACACCTGAGCGGGTTATATGTTCACCTCGTTCTTCTTCTTCGGGAGCTTGTCCGTGAGGTATGCAATGGCGTCCTTTTGAAAGGCGATGGTGTCCTGATCCAACTCGGCTTATTACAATGAAAAGTGCCCCCATCCCCGAACTTGGAAGCGTTTGCATTGCAAACGTTTCCAAGTGAAACATTCGCCCTCTTGCATCTATCAGCATCACAGGTTTCCAATCGTGAATACGAAAAGCAAAAATTTGTATTGCAAAAGACCCCAGCAAGAGCGGCGGTTGTCATGCAAGCGATGCGATACTTACACGCCTAGACTCTGCATCGGAAAGATTCATACTCCTTTCATGCATGACAAAAAGTTTTCATTTGGAAACTCCGCATCACAAATTTTTGCAAATTCAGGGGTGGGGGGCACTTTTCACTGTAATACGGTTTGCCCCTTCTTCGGACTCGCTTCCCGCTCCTCGATTTTCTCCAGTGCCTTCAACAGCTTGCCCCGCACCCCGTCTTCCGTTTTATTACAGTGAAAAATGCCCCCACCCCCAAAGTTGCAAAAATTTGTGATGCGAAGATTCCAAATGAAAACTTTTTGTCATGCATGAAAGGAGTATGAATCTTTCTAATGCAGAGTCTAGGCGTGTATCGCATCGCTTGCATGAGAAGCGCCGCTCCTGCTGGGATATTTTGCAATACAAATTTTTGCTATTCGCGATCGGAAATCTCTGATGCTGATAGATGCAAGAGGGCGAATGTTTCATTTGGAAAAGTTTGCAATACAAATGCTCCCAAGTTTGGGGGTGGGGGCATTTTTCATTGTAATACGTTTCGCGTTGGATTTTCTGGGCCTCCTTGATGAAATTCCGGTACATCTTTCGTTCCGCCTCCTGGTCAATGTTCGTGACGCCGTACTTGCACCGAACCACGATTTTGTCATCCTCCTCGTCTATCCACTCGAAAATCTGCAGCAGCGCACCCCCAGTGTCAACGAGCACGAACCGCAAGGCGTGAGTAATGTAGTCGCAGCCGTCCCTCTATCAAATTGAAAAACTGTGCCCCCGCCCCAGTAGATTTTATTTCAGAGAGCGTTTGTACTTCCAAGCCCCCACGACCCTTGATGGTGGAAAAACAAACTCGCAGCCCTGTGCAAGTAGTACTATGTCAGCAACGCGACTTTTCCTCCCAGAATAATCAAATTTTGCGCTGCCCAGAATAATCAAATTTTGTATTGCGCAGCGGTTCAACATCGTTTTCGTTAGCGATGTCTGTAATAAGGTGAGAGCCGCGCAACAAGCCTGGTCGGATTCTGGACCGAATCGAAACGAATGAATTTAGTATAGATACATCACATTCATGAGAAAGAGATTCTTCATGTGGAAGCTCTGCAAGGCAAACACTTCTTCTTTCTGGGGATGCGGAACAACTTTTCAGTGTGATAGGACCGCCATCATGCGCTTCTTCGTCGCTTCATCGTCCATCCTCGAGGATTCGGATTCTTGCACCCAAAGCCGCGTGGATACAGTTTATGGCCTGGACAAAAGAGCGAGCAATTGTATCTGGCACGTGATGTTGCAACTTACTCGGCAGCAAGCACTACGACCACAAGCAACGGGAGAGCGCAGCCGGCTCCGTGGAGTGCCGGTCTTTCTTTCTAGCAACTCAGCTGGTACGCGAATAAAACACTACAATCTTATCAATTTACGCGCCTTGGGTAAAAGCTGTAAAAAATAGGGGAGCAACTTGGGATGGTGTGAACAAGGGCAACTGTAATTGGGTAATATTCAATTTCATTTACAATTGTTTGGAGGCTACAGTTTCGGAGTCGTACATAATTCGGGTCCCACTTGTAGTTGCACGTCGACCACGACCTTGTCAGAGCAGAACGAAATCGGGTGTAGTACGATAAAATAATGTTTCCGCACGAGCGAGACGATGACTTTAATTCGTAGTCAGACACGTGTTGGAAGAGCTCAAGAATTTACGTCTGTGCGAACAGTGTAGGCCTTCCTTTTGTTCCTTCTCCACGCCTGTCTTATCTACAGCTGTACCTTTCAGTTTCATCTTCTATCTGATTCCGTTTCCGTCTATGTTGATGTTCCTTTAGGATTACGACCGAACCGGAGAGGAGGAGAGATACTACTTGTACGTGGGGCTATATTCGAACGGCGTGTGACCGCACGATGAACACGTTCTTGCTGAGGAAAGCGATAGCGAGAACGAATTTTACCGCGATACGGACATAGACACTGAATCATGTGTCTTTGTCACGACGACCTTGGTGAACTCTGCTGTCAAGAGCGACAGCACAGTGGCCGCGGGTCGCGAATTACGATCACGATGACGAGGGTGATTTATGTACTGGAAAAGACCAAAATTAAAGCACAGAGAAGTTTTGAACTTTGTTGAAGTTAAAAGAGAGAGAATGACGTAGGTGGAGTACGTAAATATGAATAATGTGGCCACATATTAATCTAGACTACTGCGATGCGCGTATTGTGGGGGCTGGGGACTTCTGCCCTCAGGGTCCCGCAGGCTCTGGCCGGGTCGCTGTTCTGACCTAGAACATAGGCAACCCGGAGCCTGTGGGTGCTCGCGTAAGTAGAATCAAGGTCATGCGAATGGCACACCGAGGGTGCCGGCTCACTACCATTCGCTGAAACTACTACCGTCCGCAACCAACTACTTTCGCGCAATTAGAATGACTATAGTCTACTTATAGTGTGTATGTATTTCTATAGTGAGTATGTGAAAATGAAAATGATGTAAAACAAAAACCAGAATGCCACGCACTAGAGCGAAGCATTTGCGAAGGTGTACGGATCTATGTGTGTCATGCTTGATCATGTAATTTGTGATGCGTGGGATCGAAACTGGTGCATTTTCAAATTTAGTAGAACAGATCTTTTCTCGATCCCAATCTGTCCATTGCGAAGCTGAAATTAGATCTTTATGAGATAAAAGCTACAATTTGATCTAGAGTGTAATGCTGGAAATATGAATGTCAATTTTGTACCACTTGGTATTTTTTAAAAAATAAAATAAGAATATAAGTGGGGAGATTACTCCACCCAAGGTAAATACTAGTACACTTCTCACGCATATTTACAGTTGCCCAAAGAAAGGCGAAGACGACGAGACTGGGAACATGCATGCATATACAATGTCTGAGCCTAAACTTCGGGCTACAGCAGTACGGGCGTTTATTTCACTCAACTTGTTCCCTACACGCTGCGTAAGCGCAGCCCTGGTTGCAAGACAAAGCCATTTTTTGTATGAAATTTAATTAGAATTAGAGCACGATGACGCGGGTGAGGCACGGGAGCAGCAGCGGGTCCTGGCGCTGCAGCGGCTCGTGCTGTTGCAGCAGCTTCTCCTCTGTGGCGGCCCCCGCCCTGCTCGCCAAGTCGTTGGCGAAAGTTCACCGGGCGGAGTTTCATGAGTGCCGCGCCTATCGTCCCGCGGATAATGTTGCGGGCGTCGCGTGTCTTCAGCCCATGGTCCACGTACAGCTTATTTTGGACCTCCTTACTAGTGATCTGATTGTCCCGGCGGTACATCCCGGCTCGCTTGAGCGTACTGTTGCACGACAGAGTTGGACGAGGGTGTTTACAGTTTGCATGGACGGAGGACCGATTAGCGCTGCTGAGGCGCATTCTCCTAGCGCAGGAGATGTTTTTACAGCCGAGTCATATTCTCCTAGTGCAGGAGCTGTCTTTACGTCTCACAAGCGGATGCCAACCAACCGATTATCCCTGCTAGGGTGCCAGCTACACTCGCACCGATTCTTTCCGACTACTGTGCTTTGGTTAGTTCGCAGTCGAACAATTGACTACAAGCTGGTAGCCCCCCTTCCCTGCAAGGGCGGGGACGCGATAGACACACGACGAGTTCGGTGAGCACCATCCTAGGTGCGGGGTAGCTAACCGTCGCAGGTAGGACGAGCGTCAAGAGCGACAGAATTTTGCTGATCGGGCAAAATTGTATCTATCCGAACGGCTACGCCTACAAATTTCAATCGATCCCCATAAGCCGGAGCAAGGGGATAAGACTCAAGGAATTCGGCCACTGGGCCCCAGTCTCGGCCACTCTCCTTTACTTTCTTATCTTGCACGCTACTAGTACCTGGTCGATACCTCTCGCAAATTCTTAGCGAGGCAGGGAAGGTCGTCACAAAATTCAGTTTTCATCCCGAATGCTTACACTCCCAACACAGAAATATCCCGACGGCAGTAGTTGCGCGGGAAACAGCGGAAACCGATTGCGATGCTCCCAGCGCATTGAAGAGCGGGAACTTTATCTATCAGCAGAGGGGGCGGATGGTTTCACCATCATCATCTTCAAGCTGAAGATGTAGCCAGGCTCGACACCTTGGCGCAATCCAGGTCGCCTGAGCCGGGCTGAGCCGGGCTGAGCCTTTTCGTGCCTTCTTTCAAAGCCTAGCACCAGCAGAGGCAACATCTTGCACAGCGGTGCTGATGTCCTTCATGCTGGGCGTGTTTGGTTCAACTTTTACAACAGATTCGAGACCGACAAATCTGGTTCGAAAACAGAGCGAGCTACTTCTGACACTTTTCTTGCGTCAGAATTCTTCATCAATCTCAGAGCCTCAGCTGCGAGACCCGCCGATGTTGTCGGCAGCTTTTCCTGCAGTACTCCCCGCAGGTGGTCTCGCTTGACTTGTGGCTTGTTTCGTTCCACCAGCACACCCTGCTGGCATATTTGCGAGCTTGCTGTAGTTCACCGCTAGCTTGCACAACCTGAGTAAAGTTTGTAAAACACCCCAAGGAGCAGAGTCGAAACCTGTGTTGCATCTAGTGACTAGCTTGCACTTACAAGGAGCTTCCTATGGAAGGAGCTTTAGGGTGCGTGAACCCAGCATCTTATGAAGATCCCACGCTGCGGAGATCTTTCCGATCGCCACGCGGAACCTCGAATGGGGACCTTCGGTAATGATCTCAGACGAGAACCTAAAAAGACCTCGCGACCACAAAGTGATCTTCTGTTGGTTGAGAGAACCAATCCAAGACCCAGGATACAGAATTAGAGCACGATGACGCGGGTGAGACACGGGAGCAGCAGCTGAAGGCAGGCCCGCGGGCGGCCGCCGGCAGCCCCGGCGAGTAATAAACTGCTTGGTCTGTGCCCCTCTGTCCTTCCTCGGCGAAGCTGTCGCGCGCCGGCAGACCGGCATGAGAAAGCCGACCAAAGCCGTGAAGGACCCTCTTCTGCGGCTTTTTCGCATACGTATTTGTGCAGGGAGGGATCACCTGCCGCCCGTCTGTCTCTACCTCTGCCGAAGCTCTTTCTGGCCCGAACCCATATCGCCAACGGAAGTCTATAAGCCTATAAGCCTACTTCGTGTCGCCCGTTGCAAAGTGGTCTGCGAATTTTCAAAATTTTATTTTTTATTGGCTGCGAAGGTATGCAAGGCTCGACCGTCTCAACAATTCTACCCTGTTTTTGGCTGCAAAGGTCCGCGGAATTTCAAAGTTTTATTTTTATCGGCTGCGAAGATCCGCGAAACTTTAAAGTTTTATTTTTATCGACTGCGCGGGTCCGCGAAATTTCAAAATTTTATTTTTATCGACTGCGCTGGTCCGCGAAATTTTAAAGTTTTATTTTTATTGGCTTCAAAGGTCCGCGGGGTTTTGGCTTTCTATTTTCTTCGAAGGTCTGCAGAAGTCATCAGTCCTGCCTATTCGACACCTTCCGCTTTCTTCTTGGTGATGTGTCCACTTATGCCCCATCCTGCTCACGGTAGCCCTTTCCCTGCGTCGATTACCCGGGCCCGCGGGTCGGCGGCCTTTCGGGGGAGGCAGGGCCCAAGCCCCCTCGGCTTCCGCGGGAGCCGTAGCTTCGATCATATACTAGTAGTACTCTCTTGGTACTACTACGCCCATCAAAGCGGGGGCGATCATCAGCCAGACAATATTAACAAATTTAGGGCGTCGTCTTCTACTGCTAGGTGCAACTACAGATGGAGAAAATGAAGATGAGCGTAAAGATAGTATACAATAATAGCTTGCTTGGTGGCGGTCCACGGCAGAGTTGGCAGCCTCCTTTTGGGGCTGCGTCGTGCTGTCCACGAAGCATTTGGTGTTGCTTCTGCCCCCACCTTGTTGGGTTCGCTGTTTTTGCTATAATAATTCCTTTCTTCGCTCCCTGTTCCATCCTGCCATCAACATCATCAGCACCATCGCCATCGTCCTACCTTGTCTCCCGGTAATTGAAGCTCATAGACGTGGAGTCGAGACTACGGATTGTTCGCTCCGTCTGTCGTGCACAGCTTTTTCTTTCGGAGGCCCCCGTCGCCCAGAGGGCATGTCCTATCCCCGGAGAAAAGCTGCGTTCGCTCTCCTCTAAATGTACCTGCATGCATCGGCCCGGGCTTCTTGAGAAGCTCCGAGGCCGTTTGCTGCGTGCTGCGCTTGTCCTGATGGATAACGACAGCAGCGCCCCAGGGGCCGCCCGCGTGGAGGACGCGCATGCAGGAATTTTTGGCCCCCTAGATGCCACTTGTCCGTGGCATCCCCTATCGGCTAACGAACTATATTCGACCATCAAGAGCCCACAATTGTTGGCAAGTGACGGCAAGGGACCCCGATGACGCCGGAGCCCTCGGGGGGGGCCCAAGTGGGGGGGGTAAAATGGTCGGCCATTTTGCGAGCATACCATGCGGTTTAGAGTTCGTTTTAGGATGCTTTCTGGACCTCAGGTCCCGAAGTTCCTAGGGTCCCCTAAAGGTCCCTAACCCCTAACCTATAAAGTGCTGTATTACGATCACGATGACGCGGGTGAGACACGGGAGCAGCAGCAGAATGCATGCGTACATATTACGGAAAGCACATTGACAGGCAGTCGCGGACACAAATGAAATACATCATCGTCGGTAAATTCCTTTGTCCAGCAAAGACCGGGGTTTGTCTCATATCGACAGTATAATTCTTGTTCATCTATTTGCGGCTAGTAATGCTAATCGCCTTTTTTCACGTTTGCGTTTTCGAATAGCCAATGGTCATCCTCTAGTCGAATTGCCTCGCGACGAAAACCGTCCATAAAGAGCGCAATCCGCTGTCTCTGCTCCTCCTCGGTAAGCTGTGCCACTGGCTATCGAAGCAGTAAACCACACCACTGCGCTAACGTGCCTCGTCGTGAAAGGAAAAAACAGAGGCAGGAAAAGGTGGGAAAATAGGAAATGCGAGAGAGAGAGAGAGAGAGAGAGAAAGAGAGAGAGAGAGAGAGAGAGAGAGAGAGAGAGAGAGAGGCAAAGAGATCCTTCCTTTTATTTTCATTCTACCTGTAGTACCTAGCATCCAGAACCATGACAAAAACATATAGTACTGATAGGCCTTGCAGGACAAAGGCGCAGTGATGCCGTCGCTCCTTCGTTGGTTACCTGTTCCGGATCGAGTGACACTTGCGCCACTTCATCGGCCCGAGCATGTTTCCCCCGTCTGCCATAGGACGCACTTGACGGACCAGCCTTTTTTCTCTGATTTCCTACGGGTCCCGTGGAAGCGAATCCCGTCGAGGACGACACGACAGAGGTTGGCACGGCGTGGAACTGCGACTGGGATACTGGCTGCGAAACAGCAGCCGTGGCATTTGCCGAAGTCGTCGACTGGTCGCCCGCTCCTGGAGCTCCGCCTGCAAGCGCTGCGCTGAAAGCAGTGAAGATTGGCAAGGAAGCTGGGCCTTGGTACTCTGGAGCTGTTTCTGCAATCATATCTTGCTCATTCAAAGACGCAGAAGTGCCACTGCCACCAAACGCAGATGACCCGATGGAAGCCGATGAGCCACTTACTTGCTCGCCTGGTGGAGAATACATGTTGCTGCTTTGCCTTCACTCACCTCTGGGTGGTCCTTTGATAATCAATGCAAATGAAATAGATGAAGACAGTCGGAAAAACAAAACTCTATCTCTATTGCAAAAAACGTCAAAATGGGTCCTTCGGGCTGAAGATCTAGATCAACAACGTCCAGCGGCCTCTAGAATAAATACGTTCATCAAATCAAGAAAGTGCCATATCAAACAAACGAGAACGTGACTTGTGCGATCGCGTCACAGGTCATCTTCACAACTTAGGATTTTTTCATGATCCTAAACTTGGTCAGAAAGTTCAAAACAATCAAAACGCAGTACATTTAGTGAAGCCTGCGGATAACCACGTCTGTCAACAAGCATTGCCATTTTAATCGCCAGCCCCAGCGCCGCGGCGAGTGTTCTCAGACAAAGTATATTGTCGTCTCTTTCTGTACGTTCATCGGCCACGCTCAATGAATACGCCTCCGTAGTTTTTCTTTCTTGCTGGCGGACTGGAGGCGCAACCAGCCAGGAACATACATCGATACTATTTTTACGCACATTATCTAATCTATCAACATGGTTTTTCTCTTACTCTTCTCGTAGCATTCAAAGCAAACAAGCAAGTAACCCTTTACTCTTTCCTTATCCTTTCCTCATGGGAACAAGGTCCAAGAACTTCATGCTTGATATGAGGACCGTGCTGAGGCTCCGGAAGCGCTCCGTGGTCTCGTCGCAGAAGGTTCACAACGATGAACCGTTTGACCCACAACAGCGGCAGCACTCGCATCGCCGTCCACCACGGAACAAACGCATGCAGCTGCTTGAGTACTTTGTTCATCACCGAGCACCACGGAACTTCTTAGCTGGCACGAAAGTTCATAAGGTTGAATTTGGGCACCGATTCGAACATCTCCACCATCGAGCCGGCGTATCAAAGTGCACCACAACTAAACTTACATCTTCCGCGGTCATCATTACACGCAAAGTTGCAAAGAGCCAACAACTTCTGTCGCAGCAGTTTTTTTTTCTTTTCTGCGCGCCGGCACTGCATAAGTAATTGCATGACCAGCACCAGGGGATGAAATCGAAGTGCAAGTGATACAACAACTGTTACTAGGATTCAAGTCCTCCTACAAAATCGAGCGAAAGGAGAGAGGGTGTAAGAATTCTTGTTATGCACTCTGATATGGCGCGATCGTGCAGCTCGCTGGACCCTTTTGCGATGGCGGTCTGACCCATGTCCCACATGTCCCCCATGCGGCCTTCCATGAGGTCCACGTCATAGGAAAAGTGCAGATATGGATTGTAAAAATGTCTGGGTCTGGAAGATTGCAACTTGTCATGGTAAATCTGAAGCATGCAAAAATCTGTGTTGCATGAGTGCCAAAAGCTGTCCACTTTTGACCAAGTTGGAACGGAGTTTCTCATGCAGAATAGGAATGCCAGAGGCTTCGCAGAGTCTGTCATGCTAAGTCCCGCATTCCAGACCTCATGGGTCATGGAAAATCTGCATGACAAGTCTACACTCTTCCAGACCCAGACATTTTTACATTTGATAGCAGATACTGTTTGCCGACCCGAAAGGGCATGATGGACTTGCCCCCCCGCCGGGCCAGGATGGACTGGCACTCTTCCTTGCAGAAGTGCGACTTCTATCAACTGTAAAAATGTCTGGGTCTGGAAGAATCCAACTTGTCATCCTGATTTTGGATTCTAAAAAAATCTGTATTGCATGAGCAGCAAAGAGAGTCCAAGTGTTGCTACACGGAAAGAGCATTTGCCATGCGATGTAGGCATCAGGAAGCCCTCACAAAATCTGTGATGCTAGGGCATGCATCACAGACATCAGGAGTCATGCAAAACGTGCATGACAAACCTGGCAATCTTCCAGACCCAGACATTTTTACATTTGATAACTTCAGCGTGACCACGGGGTTCGTGTTCTCGAAGTTGAAGCCCAGTTTTCGCTCCACGTCCCTGCATATCAAATGCAAAAGTGTCTGGGTCTGGAAGGTTGAAACTTGTGATGCGCATTTCACAACACAGAAAAATCTCTCATGCATAGGCAGCAAAAGTTGCCCATTTTCTGTCACCAAAGTCAGAGACTTGTCATGCGGATTCTGCATTGCGAACGCTTCTCGAGACCTGTGATGCTAGAGCTTCCATGCCAGACCTTCTGTGTCATGCAAAAGCAGCAGGATTCTTCCAGACCCAGACATTTTTACATTTGATACTGAAATGCACCCCGTCTCCCTCGGCTTGCATCTCGTGGCTGACCTGCCGGGGGTATCAAATGTAAAAATGTCGGGGTCTGGAAACTTGTAATGCTGCGTTGGGAATAGTGAATGCTCTGTAATGCACAGGCACGCATGAGAAATATCTGCGCTGCTTTGTGTTGCGTTTTTCGCATGAGAAACTGCGTTTTTGCATGACAGGCAAAAGCGTCTCTTCTTGGACACACACCACAAACTTTTTTATCATGCCAGACAAGCATGACAAGTCTCGCAATCTTCCAGACCCAGACACTTTTACATTTGATAGGGGGCGCACCGCAAACCGCAGCAGGAACAGGTAAAGCCCAGCCGCTGTGAAGAAGTAGCCTAAAAACTTGTCCAGCGGGAACCTCGAGGCGGCGAGGATGTCCGCAATCTTATCCTCCTCCTCCGGGGTCAGATGCGTGTCGCAGAGAAAAGAGCTAGCACGGCACAATAAATTGATGCAAAAACAAACAGATACATGAAAAGATCTGCGCTGCATAGCATAAACACCCCCCTCGTCAGGGCATTTTACAATCAAATGATCCCCTACCAGCTTTTTTCTTTTTGATAGTGTGAGAGCTTGATTTGTAACTGGTTAAAAAACTTCTCGGTTCGGTACTGCCACCACGGTATGCTGCCAGCGAGGAACCCGATGATGACGGCGAACATCTCTAGTGACACCACGGAAAGCCTATGGAAGCGTCAGGATTGAAATCGTCAAAGTTGAAATAATTTTAATTTGTGATACATAAAATGCAACCCGCAAAGCGCCTGTCTTGCAGAGTAGGCAAGGGAGGCATATTGCAAGCCTGTTGAGGGGCAGAAATAGAGCTGCTAAAGTAGCATGACAAAAGGCGTCTTCCTTACCCAAACAGCATTACAAACTGGATTTAGGCACCACCAAACTTGTCATGCGCCACTTGAAAACTGGGCTCCAACTGGCATCCATTTTATGCATGACAAACTATTTCAACTCTGTCTCTGACGATTTCAAACCTGACACATCCATAAAGCCGCGCGCTCGTGTAGAAGGTCAATTTCGACGACATCAGGTGCAAATATTTCTGGCTGAAATACATCCACACGGCCCACAGGATCAGATTCCAAAACAGCAAATGTATGAATGTCGGGCAGGCCAGGTATGACCTGTCAAGATCGATTGTTAGCAAGGATCTTCTTATTTCTTAGGGCGGTTGATTTACTTACTTATTTGTTTCTTCAGTTCGATCATCTTCAACCAGCAGCCACTTTGGGGCCTTGAACCTTTGATGCCGCGCCCAGGCTGCACAGGGAAAAAGAAAAGATAAAGAAGATATTTCATGACGCAATTCCGTTTTTAAGCAGAAGGACGCCACCCGAGGGAGGTTTTGAAGGAGTTATATATGTTTATGAAGTGAGAGTGACAAATAAACTACACTTACATCAGCACACAGCAGAGCGGTAGTGTGAAGTTGACCGCGTAATCCCAGGCGAGGTAAACCATCGGCGGCTCGCAGTGCAGCTCTGCTTTCCTGACCTCTTGAATACGGGCTGACCATACGTCGTCCGTGAAGGGAATAAACGAGTTATACAGCCGCAACAGCCGTCGCAGGACGTAACCGGTGAGCGGCCAAAGCAAATACGGCATCAGAAAAGTGCCCGGTACCAGAAGCTGTAGTCGAGAAATTTATTGAGTAACGCATCTTCAAAGTCAACATGATATTGCGCACAATTATCTCCTTATCATGCCTGGATCTGGAAGTTCTTAGCCAGTTAGTTTTAGTTGTGAGCTGCTTCGTCAGCCAAATAATTCTCAAAATTATATTTTAGCTGAATTTTGTTATCGTCTTAGCAAAAACATGTTTTGAGGTCGAAGCAAAATAGGAGACAGAAGTAATGCTTTGCTTTACCTCATACAGTTGCTTGCCCAAATAGGTTTCCTCTCCTAAAGCGTCCTTGTCTCGCTGCTCGGCCTTTTCGCCGAAAAACACTTGGCCAAACACGATATAGACAGAAAAGCCGGTGTTCAGGACAAAAAGTGCGGAATAGCTGATCATGACCACAAGCCACTGCGACCTGCGGTAGCGGAAGGGGAGGGCGACAGCGATGTACCAAAACATGAGTCCAACCACACCGTTGCCACTGGAAAAAAGGATCTATCCTGCGCAAAAGCGCACTTGCTACCCAAACCAGTACCAGATCGTTTTCACCTAAATTTGCATGCCCAGGATGTGTCAAGTCGTGGGTGGCCCGCCCACGAGAAGCATTTTGGTGCTTGGAGGACGTTTGTCATGCATTGAGGAAGCAATCAGACTGCGCAACTTGTTGACGTAGCTTCACTAGTACCCATTCACGACCGCACTGCCAGTTTGCACGGGTCATGTTGCGCAACTACAGGCAAAACTTCTCGACTCGTGACGCGAAGTTTCCATCTTGACCATGCTGGTGTTGAGGGTACTACGTATTTACACGAGATAGGATCCCAAGAAAGGTCATGGCCCATCCCGAGGGCACGTTCGCAGACTCCTGCAAGGAGTTGAGAATAAAGACGATCGCCGGCGCATACATCAAGAGACCGTACAACACAATCTGGATCACGAACCGGATCGGGCCGCCTATCCAACTTTCGTAGAAGGACTTCGATGTGTCGAAGTTGCCCCACAAAATGTCGCCTGGTTCCACGTTGTGCTATCGTGTAGAAAAAAACTTTAATCACGTAAAAAGAATTAGAATTACATTTTATGCTACAACCACATGCAAAATATAGTTGGTTGTGTCTTGCAAGAAGTGCACGGTTTGATTCTCAGCATGGAACAAGGGACCCAACCATCATCCCCGCTGGCCGCGTATCCTCGTTCATGCTCTACCCAACGGGATCAACATGATGCTAGCACTTTTCCACGCGATATGTGCCGCTCGAAGATCATAATCGGAAATGCGTCCTCCAATGCTTTGCGTGTAGCCGCCGCACTGCTGAGAGCGGAAGGCGCGGAGGGCGGTGCTGCAGAGCGGGCACTGCGAAGGCGAATCTCCTCGAGCTCGGCGGGAGAAAAACGCTCAAATACCTTGCGCTGCTCCGCCTGCAGTCGCTGCACACACACATCCACATCCTTTTCGTAGTCACAAAAACAATACACCGCCCCCCCGCACTCTCCAGGGAAAAAACCGCGCTAGTAGTGTACCTCTAACTTCTTTTTGGGTGGCAACTGCAGCTGCAGCAACACCACCAGCATGCGCATGGTGCATGTTCTGCCTCACAAATAAAACCTGCCACACGGCAAAAAATCTTTTATGCGAATAAATATTTGTACGCTAGAAAAAATGCTGCGGTGTTGAAAAGCTACATTAGGGGTACTCAACTACACAGTTTTTTTGTGTGATAAGGACGGCATTTGCCGCAACTCCTCACGCAGCTCCTCGATCTGCTCCTCCGTAAAATCCGGCGCAACCAGGCCAACCTGCAGATCCCGAGCGGTTTCTTTGTAGAGGCCACCGCTTCGCGGTCTTTGATGATTCGCAAAATGATTTTTTGAAACTAACATAGACATACAACATTCATAATCATTTTCATTGGACAACTTTATTCCGCATAAGAATAAGTATGAGTATCTGCAATACACTGACATATTTCCGCATTTCTGGATCCCGTTCCTGCGCGGCCAATAGGTCAAGGCTCGGCGCGCCGGCGGGTTGGAGTAAAGCGGATCCCTGGGGGACCGCCGTTGTGAGTCCAGAGCTGTGGTCACTGAGCTCGGTGGTGACTTCTATCTCTTGCTTTTTGCTCTGTGCCACTGCGTCCCGCAGCTGTTTTCCGGTGGGCGTGAGAAAGCACAAGAAAAACTCCTGCAAATACAGCCAGCTCCAGGGAAACCGGTAGTCGGTAATCTGCAGCTCGCGTGCTGAGGCGGAGCCCGTGCTGTTCTGTCCCGACAGAAACTCTTCCCGTTCCGCATCGTACACAGGTATACTGTGCTCAGGCGATATTACAATCTCTGCGTTTACAATGAAATAACTGTGATAAGTTTGTCGCGTGCTCCTGTCGTGAGCATCGAAAGCAATGTCTGAGTCTGATAGACATTTTGACTTGTTTCCGTCACTCACATACAAACTTCGGGAGATGAGATCAGGGCGGCAATTTTGCGATTGCGCTTCCGAGAGTTCTTGCGTTTACGATGCACATCGGTATCAAGAGAGTACAACCGCGACTGAGACTGAGGGGTCAAGCAACCCGATCTGCATGAGTAGCAGCAGCCAAAGAAAAAAGGAATCTGTAACAGCAGAGCCTGTAACACCAACGCGAGCTGTAACAGTTTTGAGCACCTTCTTGTCCGCGCGGGCAGGCCTATCCAAGAACAAAGTGCCACCAATGGGAAACGGGAATGCTTTCACTTTCATGCTTCTCTGGAATGACGTCACGCGCGCGCCAAAATGAAAGTGCTTCGCTTCAATTTCATCAATACTTATACGAAAAAGCTGCACTTGCGCTGGTGTGCACTCCAAGACACAGAGAGAAACTGCTTTCTTGCTCATGGACGGAAGTGGGCCGCTTGTAGTTCCGCGCTCCAACCCCCAAATTTGAAATCAGACATAAAGTATTTGCTTTTCTGAAGACCCTGGTGGTGACCACGATCAGGACGGTTGCAAGGGATACAGCACCTTGTCGCAGATGTCATCCAGAGAGAGCCCGTTTTTGGGCAGAACCCGGTGCTCCTTGTAGTCGTGCGCAAGACTGGTGCCGATTAGGAGGTTGCGGCTCGGTGCTGAAAGGGTGGTGCCGCTGCTGTGCGGGGAGTTCCGCCGGCTGCTTGCTAGACTGGTGCCGCACTTCTCCTGGAAGAAAGACGTCACCTCGTCCAGGTTCAGGGGTACGTGGGTGGGTAACCCTTCCACGATGAAGCAGTAGTCGCTCATATCGGCGTTGTCCGCATCGAACATGCGCTCCTCCCGCTTCTGAAAACAAGCGAAAAGGAGAACGGCGAGAAAGGTAAACACGATGAGAATCCAACTCGCCTTTTCTGCCAGCTGCGCGAACTCGTACCGCTGTAGCTCCACAACCTTAAAGTTGCCGGTCTGTGCCCCGTGCGAAACACCCGCGTCGCGCGAGAAGGCCGCAAGCAACTGCTTGGTATCCAAGATAGACATCCCCCCGGCCTCGTTTGAGGGTGTAGTACTGGGAGCTGCTGCCACTTCCGACGAGGAGAGCTGCCTTTCTTGCCTGCCATCGAGGAGTTCGAATGGCTGTGGCAGCTGCAGTGGGTTTTTTTCGCGGCCGATAAACTCTGGTACTACATGTAGTCCCGAAGATACAGTATTTACTCTAGATGAAGCTGTTGCAGCTGCGGATGTAATAGCTTCTTCTGTTCGCAATGACCGCGTCCGCGTCCCCGCAACGGCCGCGACATTAGCCGGGCCAGCGAGCGTACCCACGGGTGGTTTGTACTTGTTGAGGCCGTGAAGGTTTTCCAGGTTTGGACACTCGTCCCGGAAGAGTGGCACATTAGACAGCGCGGATGTCACACACAAAAAAGTAGCTAGCACAACATACATTCGATTGGAATGAATGCAAAAATTAGAATTACATTATTACGTCTGTTTTTCTTTTTTTGAAATCATAAAGATAAAAAACAAAAAAAACCGTCATCATTGTCATTGGCGAGCCCATACTAGCATCGCTCTTATTTATCTCTTGGCTGCGTTTTGTGTTCATTCTTGCACGACCAATGTGATTATATTATGCTAGCTTTCTTCTCTACTAGGGTAGTGGACTGGTGCTGGACATAGCCACTAATTCCGTAGCCGACCACTGCCCAGAGACCGATGAAGATCAGCCAATTGTAGTACATCGGTACCCCAACGCCGCAAATGTAGTCGCGATGCATATTGGTCCGGCAGTAGCTGGGGACCTCCGAGCTCACCACTGCGCGCCCGTCGGGATTCTCAACGGTCCGCGTAACCGTGGGAAAGCACCGCTTTACGTGATCGGCGGCCGCCTTCACGATAGCGGGCCGGCCGGCCGGACGAAAAAGCTTGATCAGCGTGTGTGGCAGGCAGATCGCGATGGCCACGAACATAAAATACGAAAAATAGGCAAATCCGTTTGCGTCGAGCATGTAGGTGCAGCTTCCGTCGCTTGCAAGCTTGTACGCCGGCTCACTGCACTCCTTGCACACTTTCCTACTCATGTTGTCGCACCTGCAAAAAAAAAATTCAGGACTCTTCTACTATTTGTCGAGCATTGCGCTCGCCCCCGCACCCGGACCTCATAACAAGTTTCGTCCTATTTCTAGTGAAGTATTTTCACATTTAGATTTACGTTGCAAATAAAAAGAAATGATACAAGACGCAGCCGACGACCTCGCACACGTTGCAGGTTTGCGTGGTTGCGTCGGCAAATTCAACGCCCTTCAAACCGGAGCCGGCGACGCACTTTTCTTCGGCCACGCACTTCGCCACGCATGTATGCAATGCAGATGAGGCAGCGCACTGATACAAAAAAATGAAAATCGCATGACTACACACTACCTCGTGAGCAGAAATGAATGCAATTGGTCCCCTATTGATCGTCACGGCTGCGACAATCTAATTTATCGTGACGACTGCGACACTTTTGAAGAGGATAGCAGGGGAAGTACTGCGACTGGTCTACAAAGTATCCAAGGAAACAACTGTGTCAGTGCAAGTTGAAATTTCTTGCCGTGATAGCGTCCCATTTCTCTATTTGCAATCGTGCTCTACTACCTAGTGCATGACTATGACAGGAAAGACTGGGACTGCCACGCAACGCTAGAAATACGTGAGCACACATCATACAATGGCGGGCACGAAAAATGTAGCATAGAAAGAAAATTGTTTGCACTGTTGCGGATTTACACTACGTGACACACGTTTTTTGTTGCATAGGAAGGGGCAGCTGGCGGGGCAGGAACTGACGAGGTGCAACACGTCGCTGCAGCTGTTATATAGAGCGGAAGTGACCGTGAGTGATTTTCGTGTCTGTAGTTGCTACTAAATTAATAGCCCGGAGAAACTGAAACATCGCACTTGCTATGCAACTTCGCTACTTTGGAAAAAGCACACCAATTCGCAATCAACTCCACGGGTGCTCGAGTAACGTTTTGGATTTGGTTCTTATGGCTTTGCGCATGCTCTGCATGAGGACAAACCAAAGCGCGTCGCCTGGGTTTTTTCTTACTACTAGGACTTCTAGCAGCAATCAATCTGGAAGATCACTCACTTCCTGCCCTCCATATGTTTTGGTAGGGGATTGCGCACCGCACTGTGGATTTTCCGTCGGGAAGCAGGAATCCACAGGAGCTCCCCTGGTCGTGTTGCGCAGATGCACTACCGTCATCCTCCGCCGCGCCACCACTGCCCGCGTCAGCGTCGCTCAGTTGCCTCGTCCGCTCAACTACAGCACTAACTGCGGCCTTTCCTCTTTCATTTTCGTCTACAGAGACAGACGTTCCAGCGGATGGCCTCGTCCTGCTGGGCGTTTCTGGGGTGGAAGAACGACCGAGGACTCCTGTAGTCGACATTCGCTGAAGTAGCAATAGCCACGGGAGGAAACTCTTGCTCGCTTTTACCCAGCACCTGCAAGACGAGCCCATTGCTTTCCCGTTTTGGACACCTACCGATATCGTGGTCTGCATGTTGGCAGGTACTTTTTCAGTACAACCACATCAATGGAACGCTTGTCCAGAGATTCCGACAACTATTTAAGTACTTACTCTGTCACTTCTTTGCTGTGTACTCTGTACTGTTGCTCGGCTTGTACTCTTAGTGATTCCTCTGCGAGAAACACATTCCTGCTGCTGGTCGGTGCAAAACCGAAGATGCACCGACGATGAAGCCGACAATCACGGCAAGGGCAACTCGAATCATGCACACGCATCTGGGGTGCACCTGCACGCATCCCGCTTTAATGAATACGTAGTTATTTGAGACTTTCTAACGCCAGCGAGGACCGAGATTGCGTCTTTTATTTTGGTTTCCTTCACGTCTTGGAGTGGCCACGCAGGAAGATATTAGTGACACATCTATCTTCATCATCTCCCCCAGCTCCGTTACATCACTCAAGGTCAACCTCAACACAAGACTGACTCTGGCGACAATAAACGAGTCCACGAAATAAGTGCTCGCATCACATACAGGAGCTTCTTACAGCCGCCACACAGCACATGAGCTCACGACCGCTTCTACATCGATACTTTGCGACAGTCCAGCAAGGCGTAGAAAAAATTTGAAGCTCTAGATGAAAGGACCAAGCACCGTCCGGCAACCACGTCGAACATCAGAGGGCTGCTCTGATCAGTGCCGATACTCCCGCTTCGATCTTGTTATTTTAATGAGACCCACATCCAGAAACGCGCGGTTATAAATTGTAGTGCGCTGCATGTGCAATTTTCATAGAAGTTCCTCCTTCTCAAGACTACAGATTGAATTCTTTTGCGAAGTTTTCGAGTATCTCTTTGTCAGGTCCTTTGACGCCTTGGCTCCTCCCGCATGTATGTTGCGTCTCTCTGGCTGTCTGTGTGTGTGAAAAGGAATTTCAGTTGTGCGTGGTGCTCAAATCTTTAGGTTTAGTTGTAGTTCCCATGCGGCATAAGTCTCACTGCGCGCGCGCATGGTTCCTTGTGCTTCACTTCCACCGGTACTTAGTGCGAATAATGCAGACAACGCGAGGGCGAGCACTTTCTGTTTCTATTTGAGTACAAAAGGAGCGTTGTTGATCTCCTTGCCAGGCCCGGCCCTGTTGGTCGTGACACAACTCTGCCGCCTAGGGATCGACGGAAAGCAGGGGGATGGGGCTGCGGCAGGAGTCCACCTCGTCCGTTGCCGTTATGCCAGCTACAGAGCTGCTCGCTCAAGAAAACTTCGCAGCTCGGGCGGGCCTTGGCTAGGTTGTCGCTGCAACTCGCCCGGCTTGCTTATCCTCCGTTCGTATCAACTGTAAAAATGTCTGGGTCTGGAAGACTCATGCTGTTTTTGCATGACACAGAAAGTCTGGCATGGAAGCTCTAGCATCACAGGTTTCGAGAAGCGTTTGCAATGCCGAATCCGCATGACAAATGAATCCCCCATTTTGGTGACAGAAAGTGGAAACTTTTTGCTGCCTATGCATGAGAGATTTTTCTGTGATCTGAAATGCGCATCGCAAGTTTGTATTCTCCAGACCCAGACACTTTTACATTTGATAGTTCGACCGTGTGGTTTGCTGCGAAAGTAGAGCCCCCACGCAGATGCGCGGCAGAGGAACCCGCGGCCACGGTCGGCGTTCCAAGCGGCCCGATGGTGAGCAGTGGGGCGGGTGGTCTGTGCTGCTGCGCAACTACGACGGTGGAGCTCATGTTCTTGTTCATCAGGGAGCGGCCACTATTATAGGTGGTGCTGGTGGCACCACCCAACGCATTGGTGCCGGCCTTGCTTGTGGCCGGGAAAGAAGAGCAAGAGGTAGTACTAGCTGCACCAGCTGCACTTGTTGTATTGTGCGGGACCGCCAGAACAACCGCTCCTCCCGTGGCTAGTTCAAGTGCCCGACCGGAATTTTGGAATGGGGCAGGTGGAGCCGGCTTCACGCCTCGAATCGCAGCAGACGAAGAGGGCGCTGCGGAAGTACTGCGCAAGTGTCCAAACCCTATCACAGGTTCCCGCCACGGCATCATCAACATGAAAAACAGAAGAACAAACTACGCAGCCACTTTTTTGTAATGTTGTGCACATTGATTCATTCCCGGACAATGAAAATTGCAATTTCTTCAGAAAGAATGCCCTATCTAACTACTTATCTATCTCGTATCGCTGTATGATGCGACGTTGAAAAGAAACTAATACTAGAGCTAAACAAAAGTGCACTTCTCATCTCTAACGTACTTACTTCTAGTTCATCTGACATATCAGTTGCCCCATGCATGCTGGTGACAGTTCTTGTAGTTGTTCCTATATACACATTTGCCTATCATCTTGTTCGATTGAGCAGAGCCAGCGGTTACTTGCAGCAATAGGCCGCATAATTTATACAACGAACTGTGTCCTCCACGTGGCTGGCAAGACTGTAAGAAGAGCTGCATCAAGGTACGCACATTACGGTGGTAAGTAGCAGCAGGCAGAAAATTCTCCATTCACAAATCCATAACCGTGGACGATACTGCCACTGGCGCAATTTTGGGACTGTCTGGAGCAACGGCTGCACCAGGTAGACGTGCTTTCCTTTCCGCTTTCCCAGCGGGTGGCGACGGGTTTGCTGTTGAGCCCCCCGTGTGCACTTGATGGGATCCGAAAGAGCTTGCAGCACCCGATGTAGAAGTAGAGCCCCCCGCTGCTCCGCCCGCTGCCGAGGGCTTTGGTGCGGGGGCAAGAGGCGCGCCTGGAGGATTCTTGATAACGTGCAGCATCTGTGTCCAGTTCTGTGTGGTGAACTGGGTCATACTCTCATGTAGCGGGCCGTGCGCCAGGCTGTCGCCGGAGTCTGAGCTTGTGGCCGGGTGCTCCCACTGTAGGTCAACTGGCTCCTTCATAATGAGAAGGTGCTCTTTCGATGACCTTCTCATCGTAGTACTTTGATGTTCCGTACCAAAACCAAAAGATGGCGTCCCGCCCGCGGCCATACCACCTGGGGGAAGAGACAGCAACCTGTCCTCCTCAGCAGGTCCTCCCCTGGTCTGCACCACAGGTCGCTCAAGATGCAGTTCTACTCCGGCCTGCCCTTCGGCTACCACGCCGGGTCGTGGTAATGCCGCCCCCGCAGTCCCATGGATGTGCGACTCGAGAACAGCTCCGTTACTTGTTGTGCTGTTGTAGGTATTGCGGTTCATTGCGGTACCTCCTGAATCACCAGTGTGGTCCACGAGACTGTCTCCGCTGTGGACTGGGTATAAGAGGCCTCCCTGGTCCTGCACGACGTGGGTAGGCTGCCCCGAGGAGCCAAAACCATGCTCGTTCACAACTTGTTCGTCGTCGCCACGAGCAGCTTCCGGACGTGCGACCTGCTGGCAACATGAGGTGACATCGTAGCACCGGAGCGAGTTTCTGGTGCCGTCAAACATGTCGGCCAACGGGAGCTTCCCGAGACTGGCCGAACCTTCCAAAAGCCGATTTCGGATGCGGTTAGTGAAGTCTCGAAGTTTGTCCGCTGAAGACGAGGCAGAGCCGCCAGCTTCCTCCTCCTCCTCACTACCAATAGGCTGCTCGTCGACGCTTTTAGCAGTGATCAAAGCATCGTTCCGGTAATACCAATGCTTCACGAAGGGTTGTGGCCCCACTAAGGGAACCGGGGGCGACTTTTGTCCTTTTTTCTGGGATCCGACCATTGCGGGGCTCTCAACTCCTTGCTTGATGTAGTCATCCTCAGCAGGAGCGGTCATCTTCTTCAGGGTGGCGGCACCGAAGTGGTTTTCTGATTTTGCTCCTTGTAGTCTGGGAGACATGCCACCATGATGAGCCTGGTCCTGAAGTAACACGCCGCCACCTGCAGCTTCAGACTGCTCGGAGTTCCTTCCATCCGGCTGTTCTGCCGAGTGCTGGGAGGCGACTTGCGGCGTGTTGTTGCGCCGCTTTTCAAAGAGCCTCATCAGCCTCCCGCTGCCACTCAGAAATTTTCCTTTATCATACTCCCCAGCCTCGAACTCCCCGGCCATGACGCGGAAAAAGGGATGATAGTAAGCGTGAGCTACCACCGTGAGCACCACGTCTCGCTCGTGTCTCTGGTGTGCCCAATCTTGGTCGAATTTGTGCCGCAAATCGTTATATTTCTGGTACATCTTGTCGGGACCTTGCTGCGCCATCAACCCCTTCTGGGTCGTAGCGGTCCCGAGCGCAATCGCGGCCTGGCTGCGGAACAGCTTGCGGAATTCGTGAAGCGCCAGAAAAAACAGCAGCGCGAAGGTCGGCACTGCGCCAAACTTCAACAGAAAATGCGCGAAATAGTGCAGGTTGCGCATCGTGCTCTTCAGGTCGTCGTCGCTCCCCCCGCCGAATAGATCTTCGTCGTCCGCACGTGGGCCAGCAGCTGATGTGGGCCCCTCGTCTTGCATGATCCCTGCTTTGTCGGTGTTGCTGTCAACTACACTAACCTCCTCGAATACAGAATACAGGTACTGCTTTTCGAGTCGCGAACTGACCTGCGTGCTGTAGTAGAGGAATACGCTGCCGACGGATAAGGCCGCGACCATGAGCGCAAAGTAGTAAAATCGCAGCATCTGCGTTTCCAGTTCGGATCCCCGCGGGCCGACAGCTCGGCTTTTCATCTCGGTCACGTTGCTAAACAATGCGAACAGGAAGCAGTACTTGTCTACTCCGAACTTCGCCACGAACACCAAAAAGGCCAAGAAAAAAGTGAGCCCATATCGACTACTACCCCCAGCAGCTTGTTCTAGGGCACCGGATCCGGAGTGTAGAATTGTTCCCGTCCCACCAGAGGACGTCCCGAAGTCGCCGCTGGTGGCGCTCGTCGTACCAATAAAGCCTGTATTCGTGGCGCCAGAACCGGACGAGCTTGTTCCGCCGGCCGAGCCGGAAGACGGGCCGAAAAAGGGCACGTGGTCGAGAAGCCATCCGGTGACACCCGTTGCGTGCGCCTCGTGCCGGTTGTCGCGCGCTTCCGCGAGGACGAATACTTCCAGGGGATTGTCGAGCGCCAGTCGCTCCATCACCCCAAACAGCAGCGCCAGTGTGCAGACAATCGACGCATTGGAAACGAAACGCAGCGTCTCAATCGATTCGCTGGGTTCTTCAATTCACACTCAAAATCTTCAATTACAATTTTTGCTATTCCGATATCAATGAGGATATGATACGTCCTCCTACTCTTTGGCTTTTTGCCGCAAGCTGCTTTGCGCAAGAAACAACCCAGGCACCAGCAAACGGCTACAGGGAGCTTTCACATTTACATGATGAAAAATTCATCGCCCTGGGTAGAATCTGTGTGGTCAAGACCGTGCGGGTGCATATCATATGTGAGACTTTCTGCTGGCTAAAACATCGTGCATGTACGCATGGGAAATCCAAAGAAGAAGAACTACTTATTGCTTACTAGAAAGTACGAGTAGGTCGTCGTCGTCCTTGAGTTGACGGCGAACGGTAAAACTTAATGACCAAGAGGACAAATTGAAATTTCCAGGCGGACGGACGCGCTTGTTTCGTTCTGATACACGCAAACGCGTACCAGTAGCCAAAATCAAATGTGTTTCCTGTACAAAAACGTACCCGAACCATAGTCAAGATGTTGAGATGAATTCCGCTAATATACAAATGCTCTTTCTCATGCTGATGCACATGGCGCTACACTTAGCCGTGAGAGCCCTCCTCATCATCATCATCATCATCGAGCGGGCACCCATGCCCAGTGCCACAGGCTAAGGATCCCCTAGTCCTACCCCGCCGGGGGTGGCACAGCCAGCACTTTTTTAGGAACCTCGTGCCAAGTCGGACGCTACCTTGATCTACAACGAGGAAGATTTGGTAGCGGACCGGGTACAACATTTGTACTTGGGATAAGGTGAAGGGTTTGGTCATTTCGAACTTGTCTGCAAGCGTGACGGCGAACAAGGCGTTCAACTTTTGGTACAGAATTTGAGGCGCCTGCACGGACTGCAGCACCGTTGAAACCATCAAGGTGGAGATCAGGTACTTCAGCGCGAACATCCGCCAGCGCTCAGCCTGCTTATGAAAGTCGTTGAACAGACCCTGGACTTGCTCGAGCAGGTGGTCCGCGAAGGTGGTCAGCAGCGCCTCCACCGAATCCACGCCAACGACAGGAATCAAGTATGCCACAGCCGCTCAGGTGGTGCGCCTTCGAAATGGGGCAGGCTGCTCGGGGAGCAGACAATAAACACAATGACCACGGCTGAAAGAGTAGGGGGTCGACAAATACAAAAAAAAACTTGAAGCGCTGCATCATATTAAGATGCGCTTTACAGCAACAAGGTGACGACCGGTCCTGCCTCCTCTTCTTAGTCTTACGTTCATCTGCCCTTGGTAGCATATCGCTTTATCAGTGTATCTGTCTGCTCAAAAGGAAAAGGCATGAAAAAACATAGTTGCTTTATAGTATTTGTTTCTCCGGTCAAAATTTCATCATGGTGCTCCGACGTGCATACCAAGCATTTGAAGAGCGCCCACCTACGACTGGCATACCAAGATCAAGTTCATGAACAGAAAGCAGTAGTTCTGAATTTTGAAATTTTTGTTGTGAAGGCCTTTAGAAAGTGAATGAAAAAAGAACTACCATAAAGCGAGAGCACTCTTCTCCGCCTCTTCATACTTCGGCTGCATCTTCGCGCCTCACAATCCATGTGTTTGTTATCTTTGCAGCCATGTCGGTCTCTGCCTGCTTATGTAAGTACATAGCAACTTGCTTCTCGCAAAAATCTGACTCAACATATACAAAATAAAGTGCGCGGATAGAATAAGAGCAGATAGACTCACACAGTCCACTGGAGGACGTTGCCAATCATCACAAACAGCAGTGTAAGTACCAGGATCAGAGATGATTCAAACTCCCGCTGCTTGCGCCAAAACCGCTGGTAGTGAACTATATGGTACACAACGGTGGGAATCACGGCGCCGTTGATGAAAATGACGATCAGGGTGGGCAGATACTGCGCAGACAACGCACTGAGGTAGTAAAGAAAGCCCTGCTCCTGTTGCTGCTGGCCCACCAACATCTGCTCGTTGTTGTAGTTCATCCCGAACATGCTCGGGCTAATATTACTGGCCTCTAGTGCAGAACCCCCCAGCGGAGTTGCGGTTGTTCTGTCGCGCACTTCTGACGCTTCTGCGCCCCGAACTTCTACCATGTTGCCAGGAACAACAGCGACGCCGAGAAGCCCACGCGAAAGCGCTGTACTACTACCGTCTCCTGTAGTTGCCAAAGATGACAGAGTCCCCGTTATCTGCGATGCGACGGCTTCCGCCGCCTGCTTGTCGCTCGGAAAAAGAAACCAGGACGGGCTATCGTCTTGGAGGTCCGGGGCATCGTAGTCCTTCGATGCGGTCGAGGAAGGAAAAAGACTCCAAGAGGACCTCGTCTCGCTCCCCTGGCTGTCTGTGCGATCATCCGCAAGGTTCTCCGTCCTTCCGTTTACCGCGAAGAGAAATGGCAGAATTTGGGCCGCAATGCTCACTGGGGTGACCACGAGTGTAAAGAAAACGAACCCCACCAAAGCGTACACACCGCCTATGATTCGGGACTCCCTATCCGATGTGTCAAGGTTTGACCAATCCACGTCCACCACGTCGGGGGCAGGTTCCATCCGCAGTTCGTTTTTGATTTCGCGCTCCAGTCGGAGTAGCCGTGCGTGCTGGCGCCGAACCTCTTCTTCGCGGGGTTTCAACATCTTTTTCCGCACAAGGATCTTTTCTCGTTCTTTCCGGGTGAGGCTGACGTGTTGCAGGTAAGAACTGTGGTCGCGCGCGCGGAAAAACATGCAAGGTCCGGAAGTGAGACAGAACGACACCCGGCTGAATATGGCATTCTCAATTGTTACATTCTCAACTGTTACACGGATTTGTCATGCAAAATTGCTATCAGCCTCCACTTGATCAAGGTGGTTAGCATGGCAAATTTTCGAAGGGCTAAGCAGCATGATGATCTGTGGCAAATCTGTGACGCGAAAGCTGCAATATTGCCACTTTCACTAATTGCTGTTCTTGCATTACAAATCCATGCAACAGCTGAGAATGTAACGTTTGAGAACGCCATACTGAAGATTTCAGTGAACCAAGAAAAGAAGCGAGCGAAACGCTCCAAGCAGTCCTGGACTTGCTCCCAGCAACTCATTTCGTCCTCTTCTTCCCCGCTGGTTGCGACACCTCCTGGAAGTTGGACAGCGCTGTGGTCCACTCCGAGGTCGCCCGCCTGCAGCAGAGGGACTACTCCCTGATGATCTCCTAGGATCAGGGGAGTAGATTTTATGTTGTCCTTGTCGCCGTCATCCAACATCGCATTGCCGTCGAGGCGCCGGCTCGAGTGGTCCACCCTGCTTGGATCCGTCGCAGCCCCTGTCATCTCTCCTGCGACGCGAGGACCCCCGGCCGCGAGGGCGCGACCTGCCGGTGAGTGCGCCGCCCGACCAGCTGGCTCAGCTGCCCGCTCCCCGCGCGCGGATGTCAGTGGAGAGGGATGGTAGTGTGCGCCACGCGCAGACATGATGATCTGTGGCGCCGGGCTCTGTCTACCCGAACTGCGCGCGCTCGCGGACAAACGGTCGATGGCGGTACTGTCTCGGTACTCTGTTTCTCCTTCCCCGGCTCTGTTGTTCGCGGCCGACAAGGCGGCGAACTCTCTGCGGATACGGGCAAAGTAGTCCTCCGTGAAATACTCATCGCGCGGCGGGTCGCAGAGCAGGTTCTCCTCGCACGCCGCGGCCTGCCACCCGCGGCACATCTCCTGCACTTGTTTCCAATCCGAGTATTTCTTGCGTTTCAAGATGTTCCAACGCTGCAAGGCCTGTTCCTTGGCCTTGAGACTGTTGAACGTGACAAATGCCCGACCCGTTCCGTAAAACGGCTTCCTCTTCACCAGTTCCTTCAGACTGCGCCTCGCAGCCTTCGTCTGCCGCCAGTAGTAGCAGTTGCACAGAGCGTAGTACACTAAATTCAGCGGCAACAGGTAGTCGGAGAGCCAGGGTTCGGGCGCGGCGTGGGTCTTCACCTCTTGCAATAAACCGACCCGGTCATCGTCGCGGGGATCCGGCCCTACTATCTCGGGTGCAAAACCGGCTTCGCGCTCCTCTGCCAGTACTTCAGTGTCACGTCGTGATTGCGCCCCCTCTTGTTGTTCCGAAGCAGCGATGAGGACCAAATCATTGCCGCTGTCCGTTCTCATCTGGGCAAACGGCTCCCTGAAGATGTTTGACTTTTGTTCTGTAGTTGCAGAAACGGGCAGAAAAGGTTTGACGGGACTTTCCACACCTGCCAATGCCGTCTTCGTGGTCGGGTAAGGTGAACTACTCGCTTCGTGTGACGAGGCGCTCCTCTCCGCAGCGAGCGCAGGGCTCTGCAGCTGCTGGCCACCGCTTTTGCTTGCCGGGCTGGAGCTGGCAGCAGTATGCGGCTTCATCTCGCCCGGACTTTTCAAGGCGAAGTCTTGCTCCGAAGCACGCGGGTCCACGTCGGAGCCAGCCACGCCACCCTCCCCTGACGCTCCTCCGTTGATAGAATGCTCCACATAAGTCGCTTCTGCTGCTACGGACGGTAGATGCGACTCTTTGCTGCCTTGCTTTGAAACTGTGCTCTTTTTACTCGATGAAGACGCAGCTCCTCCGCCTCCCGCGTTCTTATTGGACCCCTTGAAAACAAGCGACTTGCCACCCGCCATTAGTCTACCAAACATGCTGGATTTCTTTTTCTCTGTGCTGCCCTTATTTGTCCTGGCGCTCAGAGGATGAAGATGTTGACTACTGCTTTTATTTGCCTGCTCACCTCCTGCGACGGCTGAGCCATCGTTCGACGAAGCTGCTATTTCTGCACCGCTGGTCGTCCCGCGTGTCGTCAAACCCGGGGACAGGCGGTCTGTTGCGTGGCCCACGACGTCAACCTCTTCCACAAGTGGCGGCGTGTTGGCTTCCGTCTGCCGAGCGGGAGTTTGATCCCCTGCGTGGCGCGCCAAGTTGTTCTGGTGGGTCGTTTGTTTGTTCCCGCGTCTCTTGTTGCGTAGAAGTTGTTCATCTTCTGGAGCACAGGAGTCCGCTAGCAGCTCTTCCTGCGAATCGTCTGCGGTGTCCACATTAATCCGAACGTCCAAGAACTCGTCACTCTGCGCCCGTTCTTCCGAGGTACCGAGTGGCTGATAGCCCCCCTCGCGCGTAGAAGTAGGCCGCCCCCCGCCACCAAACATCGAGTACTGAGCAGACCGTGTTGCTTTATTCCGGTCCGTCTCGTCATCAGACGAGAACTCGTCATCGGGGTCTTCCGCAGCACCGCACGCTAATATGCCTTACAAGAAAAATGGGTCTCCGTCTCATAGGATGCAAACTTGTGATGCGGATTGATTCTGGAGGAACCCGAACGGCCAGAAATCAGTGTGACGTAGCCAGCAAAAAATGCTGTGCGAGTATTTTTGAGCGCAGGAGAGGGCATCTCTCATGCGCAGGACCAGGCATGGAGAAGCTGGAGCGTCCTCCGAAACCGAATTTGTGTTTGTCCTCCTCTGTGCGCATTTTTAGAGACCTTCTTGTAGATCGATGCAGATGTTGCAAAATAAACTGCATTTACATAGTACCTGCTTTCTTCCAGCAGGAGACCCAAACATATTTGCAGTTGATACATGGGCAGCACCAGGCGCAACAATGTCCGAAACCCTCCACCAAGCGTTTGATGGTGGAGCTCTTCTTCTTGGCAGACTGGTACCAGGAGGCATACACGTTTATCGCAAGAAAAAAGTGTTACAGTTACACACTGTGTTGCAAGACCGGCAACACAGATAACCTCTCTCATGCGGGAAATGCTTGGGATCCTTCTTCCTGTTTTCCCTTGTGACCTTCGCATTACAAGTTTTCCCTGCCACACAGAGAAAATTTGTGATGCAGAAACTCCAACAAATGTGTAACGGTAACACTTTTATTTTTCTCGTGATAACGTTCCGGCGATCCTTGCTATCTTCGTAGTGCCGAAGGGCGTCGTGGGCGTCCGCGAGCGCGGGCACGATCTGCACGGAGAGGATGTTATGGGAGCGTCAGGATCGAAGTCGACAAAATCGAAAAATTTGTAATGCACAAAATCGATGTCACTGTCAGTTAGAGATAGAGCCTCAGTTTCCAAGTGGCGCATGACAAATTTCGGGAGCACCCAAATCCAGTCTGTCATGCTGTTTGGGGAAAGAAGACTGCTCCTGTCATGCTACTATGGCAGCGCATTGCCTTTCCCTAAACAGGCTTACAATCGGCCTTATTTGCCTGCTCCCCAATACAGGCCTCCAGTGCCCTACATTTTACGCATCACAAGTTTTTCGATTTTGTCGATTTCGATCCTGACACATCCATAGATGTTGCGGTAGCCGTAGTCCTGCCGCAGGATGCGACAGAAATCGGAGGCGGACAGCTTTTGCGCCTCCTGATCCTTTGGCAGGCCCGTGCACAGGAGCGTGTACATCTGCGCGAACTGGGTGATATCCTGCGTAACCCGTCGTCGCTTGTCGTGGTCTATCAAATGCAAAAATGTCTGGGTCTGGAAGAATGCAAGTTTGTCATGCTTGTCTGGCATGACTCGAGAATCTGTGTTGCACAGGCACGAAAAGGCCCTCTTACCTGTCATGCAAAAACGCAGTTTGCCATGCGGAATACGTAAGACATGGCAGCCAAAAAATTTGTCATGCGTAGCTGCGTATTGCAGTGCGTCTATCATTCACTTTTAGCATTACAAGTTTCCAGACCCAGACATATTTGCAATCCATATGGTCCTGCTTTATGCGGCGCCCAAAATAGAGAAATAGGAAGAACAGCAACGCGGACTCGAAAAAAAACAGGCAAAACCCGAACCCAAGCTGCTCCGTGGTGTTTATTCCGCCCACCTGCTGGGTCGTGGTGGCGCCAAGAAGGCGACTCGTCTGAAGTGATGTTCCGAGGACGACGTCCTGTGCGCTCGACGTGGAGGTCGTGCTGGTCAGTAAAGTTCTGCTGGGCTGCAGCCCGTGCGCAAGAAGGGCGGCAGTACTCGTATGCTGCAACTGGTCCTCACCGGCCAGGGACATATTCGAGACGACGCCGCGGGCCGCCGCCGCGTCCCGAGGCAGTTCTTGCACCGCTGCGCCAGCAGGTCCAGTTAGGTCGTAGGTGCTGGTGGCGCTTCCCGAGGTGCCGGTCGTGGCCCCGTCGGAGGAGGACGATCCCGCGAAGGCGCGGGCGGCAATTTGCGTCAGCCACAGGGTGAGCTCCCACACATACACACACAACTGCTGCAAAACCACCAGGAAGTACTTCTGCAAGAAGTAGACGAACTGCACAAGCAGATGGTTGGCGAGCGGATGACCGTGCAAAAAGGACAGCACCCAGTCCAAAACGAACGCGCACCCGAAGGCCTGCGCGAGCCGCCACAAAAAACTCAAGTACCCGAGCGGAATGAGGGCGACGGGATGGGAGCGGTCGATAGTGAAGAAAATCTGGAACAGAATCCACTGGTAGGGGCTCTTGAAGTGCTTGTTCAACAGCTCAAACCGGTTTCTTCGGTGGAAGAACACGGCGGAGAAGTTATTTTGTTCGCCCCCTCCCGTTATCGCGGCCTCCGCCACCTCACCGCCTCGCTCAATCTTTTCTCCTCGGATCCAGTCCCAGATCTCCTGTTCTGTCGCATCAATTATCCACTTTTTTGATGTTTCTTCTGTGGCCGGTTGATGTTCTCCTATCAAATGTAAAAATGTCTGGGTCTGGAAGATTGCAACTTGTCGTGCTAAATCTGCAGCATGCAAAAATCTGTGTTGCATGATTACCAAAAGTCGCTCAATTTTGACCAAGTCGGGAGGTAGTTTCTCATGCAGGATAGGCATTAGAAAGTTCTCGCAGAATCTGTCATGCTGGCTCCGGCATTCCAGACCTCATGGGTCATGAAAAAAGCAGCATGACAAATCGCGCATTCTTCCAGACCCAGACATTTTTACACTTGATATCTCCGCTCTGGGGCTTATTCACCAGTGTCTGCCGTTCGGCCGGCTCCTGCGTCAGCGCGGCGTCCGCAGAGTCAAGAATACCTTCCCCAGGAAGCCGTGGCGTGTTCGATTCGCTTGACGGCTTGGAGGATGCGGTCTGGTGCGTCCCTAAGACACCACCTCCTGGCGAAGTTCCAGCTCCCAGTACAGCGGCCGGGGCGCTCCCGCTGAGTCGCTCCTGTTGCAGGAGCGCACTCGTCGTGGTGCTGCCATTCAGAAGTATTGCCGGGCTCGCAGAGATGACGTGACGAGCAGGCGGACTGTGCAACGATGCGCTCGCGGTGTCCTGTTGGTGCTGGTAGTGCATCACCTCTTCCAGCTGCGCATCGATATCAAATGCAAAAATGTCTGGGTCTGGAAGGGTTGGAACTTGTCAAGCTAAATCTGCAGCATGCAAAAATCTGTGTTGCATGATTACCAAAAGTCGTCCAGTTTTGACCAAGTCGGGAGGGAGTTTCTCATGCAGGATAGGCATGAGAGAGATCGCATAGAATCTGTCATGCTAGGTCCTGCATTCCAGACCTCATGGGTCATGGAAAAGCAGCATGACAAATCGCGCACTCTTCCAGACCCAGACATTTTTGCATTTGATAATCGACCTGCGAAAACGATCCCTGGCGTGGTCTCGATGACCCGGCCGGTGAGGGGCTGGTCCTACTTGCAATCGCGCCCTTTGCGTGGCCGGACGGGGACGAAGTATTTGGCGGCTGCTGGGGTCCTCGTGGATGGCTCGTCGTACGGCCCGCTTGGGAGGAAGCAGGAGGCGAACAAGTGCCGCTCTGCGGTACGCCGCTCCCTCCTTTCTCGGCTTGTCTCGACGAGGACCCCTCTGGCGCTGCCCGGGGAGGCGTCACTCGATGCGCGCCCTCCGCGTAGTAGTACTGCCGAGGGCTTCTGGCGAACGCGTCGCTATTTGTGTTTTCGTCCGGAGGTTTTGCGAGGACGGGCGCAACTGCGAGATGACGAGTAGACTCAGGCACGAACAAATCATCCGCATTTTTTTCACGACTCCTTCCTCCTTCAGTAGCCCTTGCCGATACCGTGTCGGGTGAGCGAGGGGGCGACATAGAAGGAGACGTCGGCGCCACGGCGCCCGTGGCTGCGTGGCCCTGAAGATGTTGTGCTGGTACTAGTACCTGGGTCATTTCCACGACCGGGGCAACCCCCGACGAGCTGGCAACTACAGCATCTGCATCGCCCTCGTGGCGAGCGGGGCCTCGGCCTCGCAGCTGCTGCTCCTGGTTCATCGCGCGGCTGCTCAGAAGTAGTGGCTGTCGACTTGTTCCCGGAACTGAGTCGGTTCCCTCCCCAGGGGACCCACTTCGTCGCGCGCTGTGCATTTCTTGCAGAGGTATACCTCCTCGCGGCTGCTCAGACGATACCGGTGCCGTCTGCTGCAAGTCCGGGCTGCGGAGATGATCGCTTGGGCGCGCGGTGATCGCAAAGCTCCGGCTATCAAAAAACGCCTTGAACGGGTTCATGAACTTCTCCGCCGTGGTATCAAAACGACAATAAATCCCCCTTCCCCATACACAAAACCAAGTTTCTGTTGCTGGATTTGGATCGATTTCCGCGCACAAATAATTTAGGTCTGTACTGCCGTAAGGAATTGCAACCAGATAGTCAGCCTGGTGTTTCGGAGCATGTTAAAGGTCTAGCAGTGTGACATGACAACCGCCCGCGCAGCATCGTAAGCTAGCCCGACAGCATGGCAAAGCGCCTCCACGGTGCGGGGCGCACCTCTCCGCTTCCCATTATTTTGCAGGACAAAGCTGATTTCTTGTGACCACAAATCTGCGGAACAAGCTGAAGTTTTCCGTAATATGCGCATGGGAGGGACGAGAGATGCTTCCTCACGATACGTGGTTTCCGAAAACGAGAAGGACCCAAACGAGCCGGCGTGAAGCTGCCCGCCGGCGTCCTGCTCGTCCTGAGGAACCGCGGCGTCACCACTGTTGGTTGCCGCAGAAATAGACGCTCCAGGATTTGCCGGGCCGATCTCCCGACCCTCCGCCTTTGCTCGGGCGGCGTCTTGTCTCTGGTCCAGCACCATAAAAAAGTGGTTTTCCCACATTTCAATCATGGTCAAGATCAGCCGACGGCGCTCGCACTCCTGCGGTTTGGAGGGATTCAAATTGAAGATCTGTTCGTATAACCGCAAGATCATAAATCCAAGCGGGGTTGGCGTCCCTTCAAAAAATTCTTCTTCTGTTGCACTGCTTTTTTTTGCTCCTACTCCTTCTTGCGTTGCATTTTCCTTCTCATCCTTCTTTTCGGGTTGGGACGTGGAAAAATAGCCGCAGCACCAACCCTGATTTACGTCGCGGGTCGATAAGCCGTCGTTCGCATTTGTCGTGTTCGCGGTTGCACTTGTTGCAGAAGTGCTGTCTTGTTTCAGATGCTCCGCACCGACAACGTCGTCGTGCTCAGCGGATGGATTTTCTCCACCGCCAGCTCCGTGAGGACCCGTTGCCGCAGCGCCCGTGGCATCGCCCGTGATGGCGACTGCCGCCGAAGACGTGAAAACAGTGGCATGCTGACTCTGCCGGTAGAATTCATCTTTTGCGTAGAATTCATCCGAGGATGCATTGTAGAGTTTGTAGAGATTGTTCTTCCTCCGCTTCCACAGGTTACACACGTAGGTTACGATCACAATAATAGCACACACTATCAACTGTAAACGTGTCTGGGTCTGGAAGAATCCAACTTGTCATTCTGATTTTGGATTCTAAAAAAATCTGTATTGCATGAGCAGCAGAGGGAATGCAATCTTTGCTACGCGGAGAGGGATTTTGTCATGCGCAATAGGCATCGCGAAGCCCTCAAAAACTCTGTGATGCTAGGGCATGCATCACAGATATCATGGCCAATGCAAAACATGCGTGACAAGTCTCAGAATCTTCCAGACCCAGACATTTTTACAGTTGATACACACCACGGCGTTGCAAGTAAAAAAGAACAACAAGAACTCGTTGTTGTCATTCAAGTCGAGCATTCCGAGCATGTTCCTGCCGTCTCCTCGTGCCCGATGGTCCGGCGGCGGTGAGACGTCGCCCATTTCGATGTCGATGCTTTGCTCTTACGGTCGTGCGAGGATAAAAATCAGCTTTATGGTGCGCCGCAGGCCTTGTCCTGTCCGGTTGGACAGAACACAGGTGGAGCAATGCTCTTCACTCTTTTGCTTTGTGCTCCCACGAGACTGATGCATGGATACGCCGAGTTTTGCCGCCCTACTGTTCCTTCATCTTCTTTAGCATGACAGCGCTGGCTTTTCGTGTGGGCGGATCCATACCAAAACTACGCGGGGGATGCGATTCTGTAAGGTCGCGCCGTCGCGACCCATTTTTTGTAGATCGCCGGTAAGCTTCTTCTGCGTTTCTCATGACATGAGGAAAATTTCCGGCGCATATTTTTTTCGTCTCTATTAAGTTCAACAAAAGACAAAGAGGCGCCGATAAAGCACGGGCAGCATGCATTTGATATTTATTTCGCGTCGTGGTCATAAACACGTGCATGCATGTAGTTCATCATATGATGGTAACAGAAAAATGACGAGAGCAGGGAGAATCCAGGCCATCCGGGCAGGGTGGATCTCACACTGCTGCGCTCACTAGCCTCTCCGTGTTGCCTGCAGCTCTACCTTTGCAGATCAAACATACGAAGACACACGCCACGTCTTTGCTTCGCAACGGCAGGAGTCGACTCAACCAGTATACTCTGAGTCTGACCTTGTTTAACAAAACAGTAAAAGAAGGAGAAGATGCACGAGACAACCAAATGCACATCATTTTGAAGTACCCAGGGGACTGACAATGAAATCTCTATCTCGCCATGCATTTTCATGGAAAAAAAGAAACGCCCACGCGTTCACGATAGCGACATCCTGAGTCGCTGTCTCTCTCATCTCGTGAAGATAGATACTTGTGTTCTTTTTTTCGAAGCCTAGAGTTTCAGTAGATTATCGAGCAAGAACACTCGAATCTGAAAGAATATATCAATGATTGACTATATTAATTTATACATCCGTAGCGTTCTTAAATTAAGAACGGCGTTTTCAACTATGTTCCAAACCCGAAGAGTGATGTTTCAGCGTTCCCTTTGCTTATTTCTGCTGTCCGCTAAAAGTAAAACGAAACCATTCCTGGGGACAAATATGTATATGCCTGGCCATTTGGCGCGCTCACGTGGCGGGTAGTACTTTTTCATTCTGATGTATTTAATTCATTCTTTTTGTCTACTCCGTAAAACAGAAACGAAGTCGGCACTTTCTGACCAGATCGAGCGCAACTCAACCTCAAAGCGGCGCAAGTCACCCACCAACAAAGACATGGGATGCGAAAAATGATTGATGGAACGCATTAAGGCCGTTGTCTACTTCCTCCTCGCGCAAACATCGCCAGCAATATCCTGTGCAAATGTGCCTAGGGGGTAGGATATTTGCTTCGAAGCTCGAAGCTTTCAGCACAAAAGGCGAAAGTTTGCCACGCAAAAAACGCGAGCTTGCGTGAAGGACCGAGCAGATTGAAACTTTTCAAAAAGGTCGGCAATTGTCGACCTTTTTCAAAAATTGCAATCTGCTCGGTCCTTCACGCAAAGTCACATTTTTCTTTTAGAGCTAAATCATTTCTGCTACGCCAGAAGCTGGTGTAGAAGCAGGTGAAGAAGTTGGTGTAGAAGCTGGTGCAGAAGCTGGCGAGTATATTCGTCAGCTTTTCCTACCCCCTAGGCACATTTGCACAGGATAAGCAAAGTGCACATGCAACTTCCGAAAATCTTCCATGGATGAAATTTCAAACTCAAGAAGAAGAAGAAGTCTGTATCTACTTATGACAGGTGCGCGTGCGCACTTGATGACAGAAATATCGCAGAATACCATCCCCAGTATCGTCGTCGCATACCACGTTCCCTACGTGTCTTCTTCCTACAACCATGAGGGTGTGCTCCGTGCGTTGCGCTCGGCTGCCTCTCATTTCAGTTTCAGACTCAGGACGATGATGAACCATTGCTTCGTATTCCATGTCGAATCGGTGTAGGTGTTGATCTTCATGTCTTTTCCCCCAGCGCGTCAGGGTCGCCGGAGTCTGGCTCTAGTGGAATTTCCTCGATGATCCTTTCTAGCATGTTCAGAGTCTTCGCTCCGGAATTCTTGCTGTTTCGTGCAGAAAATGCCTAGCATATCTTCAAGCGTGACTTTCAGTTTACCCCCGCCACGCATTGCATGCTGCTCCTGCATAGTAAAATAGAATACTAATCTTCATTGCGCGCAAGGCAGAACTTCCATCGCATGTTTCACTTTATTCAGCCATTCATCGCCAACATTTCAACGGAAAAAATACTGATATCATAAAAAAATTCATCACTTACACATACACTGGCTGTTTCCTGCATGATACCGAGTCAAGAAGTGCCAGCCTGTCGGCTGTGAGGTCGCTCCCAGTCCCATCGCCACCCGTCACTCTACTAGAACTAGCTCTCAAGTTCTGGTGTTGAAGATCACCTTCCTGCTGCATTAGCCCAGATGTCGTGTCTACGCCGCGAGAAGAGCGAGCGAAGCTCAATCTCCCCATGGCCATTTGTGCGCCTACCGATTTGCCAGTGGTACCGCCGGAGAAGTGAGACTGTGTGCGCATTTTTCGACTTCGAGGCGAAAAGCACCACGACCAGAGGACGAGCTTGCTCGATTCGTGTTCCTCGAAAAATGCTGGAGGTTGCATGAATGAATACAATACAACCAAAGATATCAAAAGATATTGACGAGGCGGGGGGATCACGCGGCGTACACACGCTTACTCACAGTCACATAGAAACATGAGGCATTATCAACATCATTTTTGTGAGAACAGAAGAGGTGTGCGCTAGTTGTTCATCTTGATGCACAATTTTCTATTTCTTTACGGTCGTAACCGCAACCAAGATCTTGGTTTGAAATTTTTTCTTGTGGCACGTGGACACTTGTTCAGATTTGATATCGAAAACGGACCGTCGGGGGCGGCTTCAAACTGCGTTCCTGCTAATCTGCCCTCGTGAGTGGAGGATCGGGCTTGCGATCTGGGATCTGCGTATCCGGAGAAGCACTCGGCGTGGTACCTGGTCGATATGCGGGACCCGCGTCGCTCGGTGATGGGCTCCCCAACTTGCGTGAAAGGTTTTCGACACTCGCGGCACATGTGGCCCAGGTCACTTCTCTGCGCCAGCCGGTGTATCAACTGTAAAAGTGTCTGGGTCTGGAAGATTCTGACACTTGTCACGCACGTTTTGCATGAGCCATGATGTCTGTGATGCATACCCTAGCAATACAGATTTTTTGAGGGCTTCTTGATGCGTATTCCGCATGACAAATGCCTTCTCAGCGTAGCAAAAATTGCATTCCCTTTGCTACTCGTCATGCAATACAGATTTTTTTGGAATCCAGATGCAGCATCACAAGTTGCATTCTTCCAGACCCAGACATTTTTACATTTGATACGGTGCTGATAGTCCCAATACATCGTCTCGTCCCCAGCCCCAATGGTTGTTTCGCTGCACGCAAGGGAAAATGCCTTCCCCGACGCTGCAACGCTGGGATGCAGCGAGGGCGCTGCTGACCAGGTCGACCTTCGGGTCGTCGCCACGGATGCCGTGTCGTCTTGTTGTTCTATGCAAAGAAAAAAGTGTTACAGTTACACATTGTGTTGCAAAACACACAAGCGAGACGACTTCTGTCATGCGCAAAATGCTTGCGAGTCTCGTTTCGTGTGTGTTTAGTTTTGCCTTATGATCTCTGCATTACTCTGTCATGCGGGACAAAGTTTTTATTGTGATGCTGAATTCACTACAAATGTGTAACTGTAACACTTTTTTCCTTGGATATGTTGGGTCGCACCGCCAGTAGCTCCTCCGGGGCGATCATCTCCTGAGGCACCCTGCAGCTCTGCTCCGTCCGGCTCTTCGGGCTGAATGGCTTTGCGCGACGCCGAGGTTGCATTGCCGCGGCCTCGGCGAATAAGGGTCTCGTCCGCCCGAGATAAGAGCCCACCCCGGCGGGCAGCTCCGGCTCCATGATCAGCATCGGAATTTTTGGACGAGGCGGTGCTCGTCGCGGTCACGGCTTTCGATGGCTTGGAAAATCCTTTTTCTTCCAAGAGCTGCTGTTGACGCTCGACGAGCGAAAGCCTTGTTTTTTTCGGATTACTACTAGTCGTTCGGTGGTTTGAAGAAACTTCGTTCTCAGACATGTTGGCGTCACGTCTTGATTTGATCGAGATTCAACATGCTCTAGCAAGTAGGAGCTTGATGTGGTCACACACTACATCCAATTCATTTCGCAACATTATATCGGATATCATAATGAATATGTAGGCAAAGATTCAGATTGTATATTCTAATTGTATATTCTAATTGTCCGCAGGTGATCATAAAGCAAAACCACCAGAGGGTGCAACGTCTTCCAACAAATTACGGGGCCCAGAACAGCCAGCTGCCAGAACAGCTAGCTGCGTCGCAGAAGGCGATATCGATGGGTGTAGGTTATATGAGGTTCTAATCAACCACCCTGATAATGTCCCTGTTCGAAGAAGATGGAGAGTAACAAGGCATCTGTCACAAATACGAACAGAATTTCATGTCCTGTTCATTATCATCCTGCACTACAACCACCCAAGCCCTACGGTGCTCTCATCATTCGTGCAATTAGATGAAAGTAAAAACAAATACAAGCCACACAACCGAGTCGCTGGATATCAAACGAGCTAAGTTATTGATTTCACAGGCCACATATGTGTCACGCAGACGTCGACGCGGTGCTGCATCGGCATAGATGCAAAAAGCTGTCTCCTGCAGCAACAACAAGCGTCGTGGTGCAATTTTGATTTGTGTAGCACACAAAAAAATATTCGCCCAATATTCTTCTACGCAACCACGGCCCCCGTAGTAGGTGCGTGGAAGTGCAAATCGCATCGTAAGTGTTGGATGTGATTGCTTCGGCCGAAATTGTAAGGTGCGAACTACTCGTGTCCTCTCTGGTACTTCACAACTCTCAGTACAATTACAATGAACGTGAAGTGTTCCAAAACGTTGATGACGAAGAGTAGTTTGCATTTAGAGTAACACGAAACTGATATTCATACTTATCGTTAGATTGCGTGCCTGCTGCTACGACTACAAATAAATCGTCTGATTCGCGTGTTGTTCGAAATCCAATTTATTCTGGCTTTCTTCGTATATTATAAGAATTTTTTATCAGCTCCCTCTAGCGTTTATGAACGAAAAGGAAGAAAGTTGTACAGCTTAACTTGATTCTGACGGTTGCAACGCCAGACCAAGAGAGGTCCCGTGAAGTAGTTCGCTAGATGAAGGAGCTGGGGACGTCCTTTCTGCGTGCTTTTATTTTAGGCGCGGCGACTCTTCCACTGCAGCAAGGCCCCCAAATCGTTTTGCACGAGGTGCCTATGGATGCGTCAGGTTCGAAATCGACAAAGTTGAAAGGCTTTGCCACGCATAGAAAGATAGAGATACTGTCTAAGTGGCGCATGACAAATTTTGGCAGTTCCGAAGTCCAGTCTGCCGCGCTGTTTCTACTTCGGCAAAGAAAACCGCTTCTGTCGTGCTGCTTCAGCAGCCCTACCCTTACCCCTAAACAGGCTTGCAATCGGCCTCATTCGCCTGCTCTCTTATAGTATACAGAAACAGATCGTCGGCGGGATGCTTTTTATGGATATGCAAATTTTTCAACTTTGTGAATTTCGATCCTGAGGATTCCGTAGTGCATGTATTTCCCGTAGTTGGCCTGCCCGCGGGCCATGCCTAGAATCACTCTGGCAGCATCCACCCCCTCGCGGTCGTTTAACTTCTTGACGAGTTCGAAGTGCGTCTCCAGGAGCGCAATGCTCTTCTCCGGCTTTTCGACCGCCAGCAGAAGGCCGAGACTGAGACACGCCTTCGCCTTATCCCGTGTAAAAAAGCGTTTCAGCCCATCGGCAAGATGGTAACTTTGCTACGGGAAGCAGCAACCTTTGGCTGTTGCGCATGACCAGTTTGGCCTCGTAGTGCAGTCCGTTTTAGCTAGGTAGTGCATCCGCGTGATAAATCGACTACATTATCCTGGTTCCACATTAAGAGGCAATCCCCAAATAGCATTGGAACGTGCTCCTCATCATGGGGGTGCGCATGAGAAGATGAAACTTATTTTACTAGGCTTATCCTTATGCATACTGAAACTAATTTGCATGAAAACTCTGGGGTCGAGACGTTTTTACTCAGGATACGCCTGCGCTTCCAGTTCTCCGGCCTCCGCGGCCACCGTCAGCAGCAGCTCGAGCTGCAAGACCGCTTCCTCGATATTGCCCGTGGCCTCATACGCCTGCGCCAGTGCCGATCGCGCATTCGCTTCTCCCGCTCGATCCCCTTGTTTCCGACAGATATCCAGGTATTGCTGCTGCAACCTGATATGGGAGGGGCCATTGGGAAGTCAACGAGTAGGCGAAAAAAATGATTTGTAATTGTAATTGTAGTATGTCTATGTCATGCACTCGCACTGTCACCCACGATAATAAACATCTTCTGCCTTGCCAAGAAGTAGAATGTGCATGTGGGCGTTTTCTATATTTTTGCAGAAATTATTGAAAATATTTTGTTTGAGGGTCTGCAGGCCCTGCAGCTGTTCGAGAAACCAAGCAGAAATTTTTGCATCACCCAACACGTGTAAGTACGACGGTCGGTCAAAAGCATCATTCTCACAGAAGAATCTCATTGAAAATCACCATGGAGTGCTGAACATCTAAGTTGTATATGCTAAAAGTAGCAGGAGACGAATTTGAAGTGTCCGTAGGATCGAAACCAAAGTGAACGGCGGGTGCTGAAACGCATTATGGCAGGAGCACACCGCAAAATCGTACAGAACGCGAGACCCTGACACTAAATGATCTCTGGAAAGTTTGGTCTGTTGTGGAAGCAAGTGGACTCAACGGGACGGAGGTCGAGGTGTCGATGTTTATAAGTAAGAAGTAGATACTAATTTATGCATGGCAAATTTTTTTCTTCCCAAGTTGGCGAGTTCATCCAATCTAACATCTTCATACCTGATGGATTCTCCGTATTCTCCGGACAGAGTTTTCGCCTTGCCGAGTTGATGGCAATTCGTGCCCTCGAGCTTACTGTCTTTCGCGAGTTTCGCACAGGCCACGCATTTCTCAAACAGGTCGCATGCGGCACGGACATCGTCGTCGGTGGGACTATTACTCAGAAATCGATCCGCCTTTCCCAGAGAAAAAAGCACAGGTAGGCCATATTTGTATAATGCAAAAAGAAATACACAGCTAAATCCGTCATGGGCCGCGGCCCCATAGCATGCTGTTTAGGATATGCAAGATTTTTTGTGTATTAGTATTTATTTTTGCATTTACATAAACAAATTATATCCTGCCTGCTTTTTTCTGTGTGATACCGCCAACACCTTGTAGACATGGCAGAGCTGGAGGGCGCTCTTTATCTGCAGTGGCAGCGCGTTGCTCTGCGTGCTTAGTTCCAGCGCAGTCTCGTGGTAGGTCATGGCGTTCTCCCAGTTTCCTAACTTCTCCTCACACGTTCCCAGATTGAGGTTGGCGGTCGCGATGGACTCCACTACGCCAGCTTCCCCGGCAACCTCCAGACAGCGATGATGAAAGTAGCGGCTTGAGGAAATCGCGTCTTGCTTCTCAAAGAAGTGTATGGATGGCAAATGTGTCTGGGTCTGGAAGATTGCAACTTGTCATGCTAAATCTGAATCATGCCAAAAATCTGTGTTGCATTTGAGTGCCAAAAGCTGTTCACTTTCGACCAAGTTGGGAGGGAATTTCTCACGCAGGATAGGCATGACAGAGGGCTCACAGAGTCTGTCATGCGAGGTCCCGCATTCCGCCCCTCGTGGGTCATGGAAAACCTGCGTGAAAACTTTGCACTCCTCCAGACCCAGACATATTTGCAGTTGATAAACTCGGCCAGGCCACTGTACGCGTCGACCGCCAGATGATAGTTTTTTGCGCGTCGGGAAGTCTCAGCTCGCTCCAAAACGCCTTTTAGGAACCCCAGGTCCACTGGCTTTCTTTCGTGATCCAGTTTTTTGGTGGAAGTGCCATCGTCTTTGTCGGCTGCTATCCTGAGTAAAAGCGTAGCCACACCAGAGTCAGGATGAGGATTTTGCAACACAAGCCTAGGAGTTTTGTGAGTCACGCATGGCAAGTTGCTCTATGCAGTGTAGTGCAGGTTAGCAACTGCAGCCGCGTCACAGATTCATCTGCTCATCCTGTTCACAGCATCACAAATTCCAAAACACAATTGGAAATGGCTCTCATGGGGATGCGCATTACAAGAACAAGTCTTCCTGTCTTTGCAAATCTGCATTACAACTCTGGTGTGGGTACGTTTCTACTCAGGATAGCTGCAACAGATTCCTCATCGGCCTGCGCCATCTTCAGAAGATCCACAAAAGAATCCACGCAACCCTCTACAAGAAGGTCGATGCAGTGGCTTTTCCTATCCTTCCTCTGTTCTGCGGCGGCAGCGGAACTCTTCTCCGCGGTCTGGGCATCACCCGCGCCGCTGCCGCTCTGCACCGCAGTTGTTCTCCCCGTTGCATCCAGCTGAGAGGAAGGGAGCGCACCAGTAGCGCGAAATTTCACGCTCGTTTGGTACGCCGCTGGTATTTCCATCTTGTTTTTGAAATTTTAAATCGTTCAACTTGCGCTGAGTCCTTGAGGGTGCAAATCTATATCAAACTTGCGTCAGCACCCACGGCAGCGGTCTTTTCAGGTACTTGTCTCGCGGCTGTAGTGCGTGCAAGTCGCAGCCGCCCTTGCGCGGGACGGGAGCTCAAGTGTCGAATAGGGTCCAGCTGAGCGAAGCAACCAAGTATCGGCCGAGCAGACCTCCAGTGCAAACTGCTACTGCCCTCTCGTTCGCTCACTCACATGATGAGCGTACTATCGCACGACGACAAGAGGTCCTACGCTTGTTCCTTGCGTAGTACACCCACTCTCATCTCTGAGCTCCGAAACAGCCGATTTTCTTCTCCGGCACGACTCGATACGAACCAACACGAAACAGGGAAAATAAATATCACCTCAGCAAAAACAAAAAACGCCGTGTCGCAAGGCGTAGATGACACGTAGGCGATTGAACCCATCCACCAGACGGTGGAGCCCACAAACAAACGGCAACATCAAATCCGTGCGAGCATTTCTTTACAAGAGATGTAAAAGGCACCGTCGTCAAGATCCATGTCGTTCTTATCAATCTATCTGAAGTTTTCATTTGATTTACTTATTAGCAAAAGAACCGGGGTACGGTTTCTTGTCCCTTTCGTGAGAGGGGAGTCGTCCCGTGCTCTGTGTGGTCTGGTCATCTCTTCTTGTTTCTCTTCGACGTAGGCCGCGCGCCGTCTGCAGGCCATTTGTACCAGTGCAACATTCGCGGCATTCAGAATTGTATTGTTGCATCAACACGGCGACCCAAGCCCGATATGCATGACTATGCTCGTCGTTGTATATGTAAGATTGGCAATACATGCGGATCTTTAAAATGTATCAAGATGGCTATCATGGGTCTACGTACTGGTGCAGTCTTCCTCGAACAAGAAATACGAGACCTTTTTTGACTGCCACAGTATCGTGAAGCGCTCGAACTGAGCTCTGGAGCTCTCTGAGCTGCGGACATCTACCGGCACACTAGGCTAGGCAGTTGCTTCATCAAAAAACAAAGAAATCGAGGATTGATCATTGACGTATTCATGACAATTATGAGAATGACAGAAGCAGAACATCACAGCATGTAAGTAGGAGTATCATTTCTGCACCAATACCAGTCTGAAGCCCGCACCAGACACATCCCTACAGCTTGTTGCTGGCGCCATCCCCCACCAGCGTCTTGCCCTTCATTGCTGCAGCTGGCGGTCGCGGCCCTTTATAGGACTTTAAGAAGGCCTCGATATCGTCGGACCCATAGCCCTTGGCCCGCATGCGCGCGTTTCTGCCCTTCGGATCTTTCGTTTTCAAATCCAGGCATCCATCCTGAAACTGACAAATCGCTTCCACAACGGACAACCGGCCGCTCCCCGCCGCGAGCAGGAGAACAGAGAGGCCCTCGCGATTCTTCTCATTTATGTCAATCGGGTTCATATCCAAACAAAAAACTTGTACTTGATCACAATACAACATTTTTGCACATTCTTCTTGCGAATACAAAAAGTCCAATTCTACTGGTGGCATGCGTACTACTATAAATGCATCAACGTAAAGTATTTACGAAGAAAAAAAAAGAACTTTGTCACGCGAGAGAAATAAATTTCTGAAGATGCAAGACTTGCAAAAGTGTGAGTACTATGACTGTGTGGTTTTTTCTCGCATAATTCATCAGCTGGAGTTTCTGTTTTTTCCGCAGGATCCTGTGGGAGTGGTCCTTTTCTGACAGACTTGTGCTCGCCCCGCCGCTCCATCGCGTGGACCATTCCAAAACTTGCTGAATGATGTGTGCGTGACCAAACGCAGCGGCAATGTGGAGGCAGGTGTTGCCGCGCTTGTCCTGCGCCGAGAGGTCCAGAATGTCATCAGGGTCGTAGGCGGTTTGCTTTTCAACAGATACGTCGTCCCCCTCCCCCAGATGTTGTTCATCTTCAGTGGCTTCTGTGGTCGTTTCTGTTTCTCCACCCCTTCCAGCAAGAATTGTCGTGGAGGCAGCTGCAGTGTCTGGAGCAGCCGCGGATGCGTCAGAGCAAACGGTTCTTTCCCAACTGAAGAGAGCGCGCAGCGTTTCGCTCCACTTTCGCTTTTGTCCCTCGTCTGCTGACGAGGCATCCAGGAGATCGTCAGCCATCATCAGTTCCGCGCATTTGAAAATGGTAGCGACCAGTTCTGTTTCCCCGAGGGCGCAGGCGTGGATGAGCGGAGTGGTGCCCTTTTTGTTCGCCAGATTCAGCAGCTCCTCCTCGCGGATCTTCCTGCGCAAAACTACATTGTCGAGAAACAAGTCTTGCAATATTTTTCGGCTCCCGTTCCTAATCGCGTACAGCAAAACGGAATCTCCGTCACCCTCGTCAAGAAGGGAAGCTTCCTTCCCTAGGTTGAGCTGCAATGAAAGGTCCAACTGCGCCGCCAGGTCTGGCGACTTGCATATTCGGTCGTAAAATATATCGTTACGGTATCAAAATGAAAAACCGCCCCACCTCCACAGGTGATAGATAAAATAAGTATGTGCGCTGCGATTGCGAAGTAATTCTGATAACGCCGCAAAAAAAAAGTGGCCCCCTGTACATTGATGCAGCCTTCTTACCGTCAACTTTTCGCGATGGAACCTTTCTATCTGACGCACCAAATGCTGAGCAAAAGTTGTCTTTTCCTCTTGCGCTAGGCACCCAGAAGTGCCAGAGCGGCCTTTCCAAAAAAAAGTCCGTCCCACATGACATTGACAAAGAGATGGCCCCGCGCCCGCCCTGCAAATGCAATAGAAAAAAATACAACGAAAAATCTCGTCAATGATGATCGTTCGTCTACTAAACCGGGGAGTTGTACTTATCTAAACGTCCACATAACAAGGTGGTCGTCCATTTTCAGCGAAGAACATTCCACCTGCGTGGAGGTGGGGCCGCACTGTTGGCGTTTGATATGCCTCCGTGCACCGCAACCATCAGCGGAGATTCGCCGCGAAGCGTCGCCAAGTTCAGGTCGAGCAACATTGGCGGACTATTCTCCACGCTCCGCGTTTCATCGTCGTGAGACGACGCGGTCGTGAAACAGAAGGCTTCAGCGATTTTCACCTGCCTGAAGAACTCGTCGAGAATCTCTTTTGACGCGTTTTGATTGGCTAAAATGTGCAATGCGCCCTGCCCCATTTCGTTTTGCGCGTTCAGCACGGTTTTCAGCACGGCCGTACAACCAGAAGACCTTATTTCGCCAGCGCGGTCTTCTTCATCCTTCGCTTTCTCGAGAATCTTACCGAGCAGCAGTTCAAACACCGCCTTGCAATGCGCCACCGCTGCACTAGGCTCGTCGCACGACTGCTGACACAGCATGAGCAAGGCACTGTCGCCCCATCCATCCTTCAGGCCCAAGTCGATTTTTGGCGCGCTGGCGAGTTTTGAAACCACTTCTACGGGTAGCTGTCGCTTGATGGCGTAGTGGAGCGCAGTTTGCCGTCCCGGCCCCGCAGCGTTTACGCCCCCGATGGCTACCAAGGCGTCAGCGGCTTGGAGGAATAGCGACGCGTCCTCAGACGTCTCGGCGTCGGAAAAGACTTTCAATTGCTCCAGCTCCGCAGAGGCAATACTCCACTTGCCCTTTTTGTCCTCGAAATCCACCATATTTCTTCACTCCAACAGGTAGACCTACGCCGAATCTTGCACTTGGATATGAATGTTGAGAAAAAGAATGAAAAGTCTGTCACTAAAACTAATGCTAGAAATTATAGGGGGAGCAAAACAACAATTATTTCTCGTGGGGAAAATTCTGCATGTGCATGATGGATTGGCCTGGAGCTAGGTACGTAGAGATGCATGGACTAAATTGGAACCAATGCCCAAGCTCGAGCCAATTATCCAAACCAGGTTTGTATTTTTCATTTTTATGTTGCACATCTTTCGCTTTGCATTGTGTGTATCTGTATTTCTTGACGCGGAGAACCATACAAAGGCAGAAGCCATGGGGATCCTGTTTCGCACCAATTGAACCGGAGACCAGACCTGTTTATTTTTTGCTTCTACCATCATGATTCATCTTCGGGGACGAATAGCGAAGAAACTGGGACACCTCAGTCAGCTGATACTGACACTAGAAATTTCAATGACCAGCTGCACGACTTTATCAGATTTTTATCCGCTGATGTCGTTGTAGTAAGTACCTAGCTGTATCTATAGGGGACAGAAAAATAACCAGCCGACAACCAGGAGAACACAACAATGGCGGTTTCGATCCTCTGGCCGCGGCGCAACAAGTGTCTTCGTGCCCACGACGAGTGCGCCACGAACATCTTCACAAATTGAACAATGACACACAGAAATCCGTTCCGCGCCGACCGCAAGTTTGTTTATTGTTTGCAGCCTGACATGATACAGGTCGGCATGCATAAAAGTCAGACGAAACCACCACCAATAAAGGTACAATGAATTGCTGCAGCATCGATGAAGTACATTTCAAATTTAAGGTACATTCAGAAGATGATTCGCATCCTACAAAAAAAAAATTACCCGATCTGGTTCAAAACTACGGAAGACAATGCCGCCGAGTCCCAAACGTTGTAAGCGAGCGTCATTGGGACACAACGCTTACTGTTTCAATCGATTTGAGTGTTATTTTTTGTACTTTTGATTTTCAAAAAATGCAAGAAAGGATAACATGAACAAGTACAATTACTTTGTTTTCCAACATGCGTATGATTTTCATTTTACACTATATAATATACCACCACATTTCTTCCAACGCTTCGTGGTGGTAATGAAACAAAGATTTATTTTCAATATAGAACACGAGCGCGTGATGGCTCAGCGGGAGGTTTTGTACATTACACGTTCTTCCCCCACTGGATACTTATTTCACCAAGGCACACCCGCGAACTTTGCTAGAAGCAGAGCCATGGCACCGTAAGAAAAGAAGCTGAGATGGACGGGGTGCACGTACTTGAGGACGTATCGCCACTCGTTTTTCTTCGCCGTTTTCTGCAAGTTTTCGTAGTCCACACTTTTGACGAACTCGTGCACATGCAACGCGTTGCGCATCCGATAGTCGAAGGCACCGATTACGCCGCCCGCGAAAAACCAATGCCACGCGGAATGCCGCTGATGGAGTTGCTGGAACGGACATTGCAACGCAAAAAACAAGTAGACGCGTCCAAACGCCAGTGGAATGGGCCACGGTCTATGGCCGACGATCGGGACAGTGCGGTCAATCAGGATCTGGGCGCTGCCACCGATAAGAGAAGGAATTATCGGCCACGTGAGACACTTCGTGTAGAATTGTACTGTGTCACTGAACAACTCCCTCCGATAAAGCGTGCGACGTGTCAGAAACTCTTGCTTCTCATCTTCCAACACCTGATGCTGGTCCCCCGTTGACGTCGTCGCAGTAGTACCTCGGTCAATCGACGGCGCGGGTACTAAAGCTGCAGCTGCGTCTTTGGCTGGCGATGGCGTGTCCGTGTTCTGTCCTGCCGTGCGCTGCGTGTGGTCTCCTTTTATCGCCTTCTCGTGAAGTGCAGTACTCAGAAGCTCTTCCGGCTCGTCGGCGTACGGTCTTCTTGTACTTGTACCACGACTCCATTGATTTATTTCATCGTCAGAACCGCGACCGCTCGTGTCTTGATTCTCGTCAAGTGGTCGTCCGCGGAGTGTGCTGTGGTCGATATTATGGATCAACCCCCGCCACCCTAGAAGTCCGAGATTGCCATCGGGAGCGGTCTGCAGCTGGTCTGACGTGCGACCACTGATGTCTTGCGCGGGCGCAAAACTTTCCCCGAAAATGAAGCCGCGACTGCTTTCAGAGTTGTGCCTGTTGCGCCGCAAAAAACTATCACACAGAAAAATATACATATACTAATGCCAAAACGAAAATTAACAACGTATATCGATAACATTTACATTAAAGAAAAAGAGTATGTGTCGTACACCTGAAACAGCAATCAATGCGCACCCGCACACACCACGACAGATTTTCATAGGTTTTTGGATATCCCTGTATAGTCTTTTTTACTACATGACATGCTAGATTTTTTCTGCACGATATAGAGAAAAGTCTTCCGGGGCTTGCGGCCGCTCGTGCTATGACAGTGTCAGGATCGAAATCGACAGTGTTGAAAGAATTTGCGATGCATAAATAAAATGGACACCAGCTGGAACCCAGTTTCTGAGTGGCGCACGGAAAATTTTTGCAGCATCGCAATCCAGTTTGAAATGCTGTTCGGGGAAAGAAGGCATCTTTTACGCATACTAATTTTGCAGCTCTGTCTCCGGCCCTACATACGCTTACAATCGGCCCTATGTGCCATCTCGGCAAAGCACAGTGTATCTCATGCGTTGCATTTTACAAATATATGGATGGCGAATGTTAATTTCAGCTGTGTCGATTTCGATCCTGACGCTTCCTTACGTGCGTCTCCGGGTGTAACACCTCGCGATGTCGCTTTTATGCACTGCAAACATGTTCTTGGTCCGCGAGGCATACCACAAAATGATCTGCAATTCGCTTCAAAAAGGTGAAGTCATGCCTTCACGCCTCACAAGAGACGACCCGCCGTTTCATTGTCATGCGACCCTCAGTAACAGAAATCAGGTGCGCCTTTGTTCCATACCCAGACATATTTGCTGCAGTTGATAGGTGTAGATGTAGCCCCATAGATGAAGTTCCTGGCAGCACTCGTCTTCTCGCTACCCTACGTACGAAGATCCTGAAATTATTCTGTCTTGCTGCCACTGGTTTCGAACGGAAACTCCGTTACGGAACAAAGACGCTCGAGGATATTGGTTCTGGGAGACACAAAAGGTCTGCTTCAAGAGCAGTGCGCATGCAGCAGCGTGCCGGCCCTTATATATTCTTCACGAGCGACCCTGTCTCGCAATGATAAATATCATATCTTTCTGGTGCAGTCACGTACAGTGTGCTCATTTGAAGTATGTCCTGTGCAACAAAAAACCTCACTAACGGATGTAAAAAGTAGATTATTATGCTCGACACTACCCCCACCAAGCGCGGCCTACACTAGTGGAAGTACCGCATGTAGACCCCGTACTGCCAATCTCACGATTCCGAATAGAAGTATTGCAGCCGATGTGACGGATAAACATTCTACGAATCAATGAAAAAGGACAACACATCCAGGTCTATCATCCAAGATTGCAAAATGCATTCCGACAATTGGAACCGTCTCCGCCTCAGTTCGCTCTTATCATCAGTATTTACACTTCCGTCTACGTACGACAAATCGCTATGGTAGGTACAGCGATGCGACCCACACTCGGTATTGCTGTTGACGAGAACGAAGCTTGCTTCAGCTAGACAAACACAAAGGCCCTGACAACGACATGAAATAAAACACCCAAGATTTTTACTGCACAGGAGGGGCTTCTGCAAAGACAGGAACCTACAGTGTTGGGCAAGAGTGCTCGCTACTTCTTTTTTTCAATTATCTTCTTTTTCTTGTTTTATTTACTTTCGGACGACACAAAAAATACGCGTCTGTAGTGAGCCAACGGTTTCTCATTCATTCAACGCTGCTCCAACAGTGCGAATCTTTCCACCTAGCCAGCTGGCGAATCGATCCGCTCTCTGTCCCAGTTTTTCCCCAACCCTCTTCACATTCTCGTTCTCGGTTATGTTAGTGATTGTGCCCCCGATAGCACCGATGGTGTTAGAACCCAGATTCTCCACCGCGGTAACAGTATTTTGCGCCACATCCGCCAACGCTGTTCCCGCTGCGGACAGGAGCAATTTTCCAGCAGCCAGCCCGCGTAACCGAAGCTCGTGTTGGCGCATGAGTTTGACCGCCAATTGGACCGTTTCGACCACGTAAAAAGGTGGGTAGTTCTGCAGAATCTTCATGTTTTCGATGAAGTCGCCCGCAAGCAGCACCTCCCGAATGCGCATGATCATCGCAACGCAGACGTAGTGCAGAAAAGGCATCCTACAGAAAAGCGCATCCATAGTACCATTTTGAAGAACAGCAGCGATGCTGTTTTGAGTCGTGTCACAGAAAGGAAGACTCCAAGTCTCTTGCAAGTTGGTATTCAGTCTGACAAATTTATTTCAGGCCACCTCTAGTTGTACCATCGTCCTGGTCTTCTAGCATATTAACGGAGACTCGTGGTCATTGCCTCACTTGCGACTCAACCTGCCATAGCGAAGTTCGTTTCGTTGAAAGGAAACGCAAAGCAACAAGAAGCAGCTGCAGCGAGAGCGACTGCAGTGAAATCATAAATCATAAAATCTTTTCTTCTATCTGGCATCTATGGGTGTCGTGCTTTTCTCTACGATAAACGGTTGCTGCTGGACACGAGGCAGCAGATCGTCCACTTTCGGAAATTCATCACGATGGTGGTCCAACGGAACAAGTGATCTCGTCGTGAGACCGGATGTAGAACTGCTACCGGCAGTAGATGAAGATGAACTACCCGCCAGCAGCAGCTGCGAATGCGATGCAATCGTCACCGGGTTGCTCCTTTCTGAAGTAGTAGCTGCGCCGGTATTGGCGTCCGGCGCGAACGGGGTGCCGTGGGTCCCCGGCCGAGGCCGGGTGTCCTCTGGGGCAACGGACGGAAAAAAGGTGGACGGGACGAAGCCGGCCGTTTGCCGCCCGGAAATAGGCTGCACTTGGTCAAGAACGGTAGACTCAGAAGTACTGGTCGGGCTAGGGCGAATATCGTAATTTTTGGAGTCGAAGAGCTTGAAAGGATCTTCGTCCATGAGCGCCGTGGGATTGGCAAAGTGGTCCTGATCTTCGTCTTCGTCCTGCTGCGCCAGGTCGAAGTGCTGCACTTTGTTCACAGCGCTGGTAGACGAGGACGTAGAACCGCTTCCAGACACTGGTGCTGGCATATCACCAGGTCCTGACTTCTCGGATAACTCATATTTCGTCGCAACAGGAGCTAGAACGCTGCACGTCGTATACTGAGTAAAAACTTACCCACACCAGAGTCAGGATGAGGATTTTGCAACACAAGCCTAGGAGTTTTATGAGTCACGCATGACAAGTTGCACTCTGCAGTGTAGTGCAGGTTAGCAAGTGCAGCCGCGTCACAGATTCATTTGCTCATCCTGTTCACAGCATCACAAATTTCAAAGCACGATTGGGAATGGCTCTCATGGGGATGCGCATTACAAGTCTTCCTGATCCTGTCTTTGCAAATCTGCATTACAACTCTGGCGTGGGTACGTTTTTACTCAGGATACGTCGTCCCGGGTTCTTTTGCAGCGCTGGGTGGAGCCTGAAATTCCACCTCCTCATCTGCAGGCGTAGGACTCTATCCAGGAAAAAAAGCGTGTTCTTACAGCCTTCCATGACAGAGACAGCCTGCCATGTGCAGCTAGTACGCTAATAAAACGCATATCTATGAGAAGAGGACTTCGTTGCGGGCCAGGATGTTGACAAGTTTAACAATAACAGTAACTATGCTGCATGATTTTTTACATGACAGACTCTCATTTACACAGTTCTTTTCTTGCATAGACTCGGCGTGTGATGTCCTAGCTGGGTGCCGTTCCTCTTGTTCTTTGGCGTAGTTGCAAGAATGCCCTCCCGATATATAGTATTTTTTGGAGCTGCACTACTCTCCGGAACTGATACGACTTCGGTAGTCGTCCTGCTGGTGGGCGAAAACCCTAGCCCGCCAGCGGGCCGTGCCCCTGATGTAGTCCCCCCGTCTGTGGAAGAAGTCATGGGTGCCAATACCCGGACGGCAACTTCAGGACCGGCGAAGATGCCGGGCACATTGGTAGGTCGCGGGAGCATCGGATTGCTCACCTGCAACACTTCGTGCGGCGGTGTAGTTGTCTTACCGACTACTAGGAGAGATGAAGCCGCAGTGCTTTGGCCGTTCGTTGCGGACGACGCGTGCTGCGACTGGGAAGTAGATGTGGATGATCCACCATTGAGGCTGGCGTGCAGATCTGTGCGCATGTGGCTGACCAGCGCATTCGGGCTTGGGTCATGCAAGAGCGAGTCCCACAGCCGGACCGTGTTATCAAATGCAAATATGTCAGTCTGGGTATGGAAAACAAGTGCAAGAACTGTCGTGCAGGTTCTATATGTTATGGCTCACAACATCTAGTTCTGGAATGCAGGAGGTGGCATGGCAAATTCGTCTCTGAGATCTGGCTCTGGATCTCTCTCAGCATGCCTATCCTGCCTGATAAACTTCCTCTCAATTTGGTCAAAAGTCGACACATACTTTGGGCAATCATGCAAGACAGATACTTTGCATGATCCAAGAAACTTCTTAGCGCGACACGTTGGAACCTTTCCAGACCCAGACATATTTGCGATGGATACGTGTCCGCCAGAGACAGCTCCTGGCTGAGCAGCAGCATAATCCAGCGCAAAGAATAGAATGTGGGATCCACCGCGTTAGACTCCAACCGTCGCCAAACCTGGTAGTCGAGCGCGCGTATCCAACAGATAAAGAACACACGTACTACCGGAGAAAAATGGGTCTGCGGTGCTCCAGTTCTGTCGCTAAAAACTCTGTAAGAACGCAAAGACCGTCCAGTAAGAGACAAGACAATATACTGCCGTCAAGAGTGCAGTTTGTGCTGATGTTCGCTAGCAGCTAGCTAGCGACTAGGTCGTGAGAGGCACCAAAGAAGTTTGTCATGCTGAACTTGGTTGTGACAGTAATAACCGCAACACAAATTTGTCTGCATTCATTCTAACATGGGTGTAGTTTTCTGTTAGATAGCGCGAAGCAACTGGTTCAGAGATGCGATGCGCCCGTGCATCCCGGACTCGCTGTGGTCGAGGGACTTCAGAAAGCAGTCCCGTTGCTCGCCCATGAGAATCGAAAAGCAGAAGAAAGTGTCTGCCTCCGCCGCTAGAGCTTGAGTGCCCACATCGCCCATCGTCCTGCGCAAAAACGTCCCCCGCCCACGACCTATTGTTGGATGTAGATTACTTCGATAAGATTTTCGCGCAAAATAGATGACTTACAGATGAAATCCGTGCGCGGCGGGACTGCTTGCGATACCTGGGACGATTATTCCGTCCAATTTCCCAAGCCATTAGGTGGAAATGGCATCGCATGCACACACGCGACGCGCACAGACATGGAGAAAAAAGGGGCCGGGCCATCTTTCCTCACCAATTGGGGCAACTCCACAAAGTTCTCGTGGCGGACCAGAACAGGCGAAGGGACGAAAAAGTGAGCAAAGTCAAACACTTTTGAGCTAAAAGTGTTAGATTTTGGACACTTTTTGGTCTCTGGCCTGTTTTTTCTGGGTGGGGACCAGACAGGCAGAAGCTAAATACCATAGCAGACACAGAGCCAGAGGCCTGTCCGAAAGAGCGAGGCCCTTCCGGACAGGCACGAACAGCGCGCACTTCCGCAAAGAAATGAACCAATGCAAATCCGCATTACAGATTCCATTTCTGCATTGGAAATGGAATCTGTGATGCGGATTTTCCTCAAGAAGTTCTTGAGGCAAATCCGCATTACAGATTCCATTTCTGCAAGCATTGGAAATGGAATCTGTGATGCGGTGCCCACATCGCCCATCGTCCTGCGCAAAAACGTCCCGCCCACGACCCTTAAGGGTTGAAAAAATTAAGTTTCACATCAGGGTTTTGGTTCGTGGTTTCATAGATTTCGCAGCCCCCGCCTTTGTCCGTCTTCGCACCGCCCGGCAGTTGCCCAGGTGGTGCCTTGGTTCGTATTTCGTCTGGCTGGCAAAACCAAAGCCGCCGGGCCTTCAGAGCTGAAGGCCCTTCTACCTTGATGCCGATCCAGATTTTGTGCGAGGTGTCGCCACAATTCTGACGAGCGCACGCTGGCTGATTTGGGGGTCGGCATTTCCCTGGAGATCTAGGCTGGCATCTAGGCCAGGCAAGCCCACATCGCACATCGTCCTGCGCAAAAACGTCCCCCCGCCCACGACCTATTTACTTGGGTAAGGCCCGCAGCTTCTGCGAAACTTTTAATCGCGCAGCACATTCTTTGTTTTAAGCCTTCGAATGCTTAATCTAGGAAATCGCGTTCATAAGGTTTAAGCATTAGAATGCCTAAACTAAGAAGTCGCAATTTAAGCATATGAATGCTTAAACTCACGGAAGCGCAGATTGCAATTTGCTCTAGCAAATTTCAAATTTGCTCGCACAGCTTCAAAGATAACCAGTCAATTAGCGGCCACTCGAATGCTTAAAGTGATTGTTTATTTTCAAGCAGTTAAGCATTCGAATGGCTAAGCTGATTGCTTGTCTGTGCAGCTGCGTGAGCAAGTTTGAATTTGCCCAGAGCAAATTTCAAATTTGCTCACGCAGATTGCAATCTGCGTTTCCGTAAATTTAAGCACTCGAATGCCTAAACGCTATATCTACCGCGACCGAGCGCGAGCGTTGTTGGTGTTGCTCGAGAGGCAAAGAGCTTTCGCACCATGGGAAACAAAAGCGCCGCCGGTGCAAGAGCACAGAGCCAAAGCGTCCCGCGGCGCTTTTGTTAAGTGCCCACCCCGCGCAAAACCGCCGTGGGCGTCGTGATCCCTCCAGATCGCGACGCCTGGGGCAATTTGCCCCATTGGGCCCCCTGCGGGCTTCGGTGCACAAGGTTGCAGCGCGGCGCGGGCGCCTGGCGCGCGAGGGCGAGGAGGCGAATTCAAGAGCAAAGCGTGGCGCGCACGCTTCTCGCTGGGCCAACTGACGCGCGGGTGGGGTGGAGGGGCGTGGCCGCCGGAGCGGCGCCGCGCGGGCGGCACTTTTATCGGGAGCGACGAAGCAAAGGGCAACGAGAGCACGAGCCCGGCGTCGCGATCTGCTGAGATCACGACGCTAGCGACAGTTTTGCGCGGAGCTTGCAGGCACTTAACAAAAGCGCCCCGGAGCGTCTTGGCTCTGTCTGTGCTCTTTCCCTTTGCTTCGTCGCCCCCGGTAAAACATTCGAATGACTCAAAGCAGCTTCACAAAGTTGGCAAATAACGGCTCGCAGGGTTAAAATCGCAGAGTGCCCACATCGCACATCGTCCTGCGCAAAAACGTCCCGCCCACGACCTATTGCGCACACTTTCTTTGTTGCAGCTACAATGTCTTTTGCAGATGCGCGTCCCTAGTGCAAAGGAACAGGAAGTTTGTGTGTGCGTAATTTTCGCACCACACACACTACTTGTCCTGTTGCTCCTCCTGTTGCTGCTCCATGTACTCTTAGCGTGAAAAACGTTGCTGACCACAGCCTCACGATGCGGCTACTGTCGACTGACTCCACTGCATGCACACGCTTGTCATACCATAGCCGTAGTCTCTGCGTCTGCAGCAGGGCTTCTTCATACATTCTCATGACAGAACGCATTTTGACAACTGAGATCGCGGCGGCCGTGTTTTGTCCAGCTGATATCAGCTTGTTCACGAGTCGGGTTAATTCCGTGTAGGGGTGGCTCCACCTTTACCGCATCCATCCTCGCAGAATCTGCTCCGCTTTTCTGCTGCTCGCCCTCCGCTGAGGCAGCTGCCACGCGGTTGCCAGCAGGAGCCTCCTCGAGGTCGTTCATCCTGTTGTGGGGGGCCTCAGCTGCAGGAGGTGAAACCTCCTGAGCTATCGGATGCAAGCTGAGCGCGTCGGAGTGGAACAGGTAATAGACCACCGCACACAGCTCGTTCATGCCCTGCACGTACCGAATGCCGGGGTTGAGCTTCGCGTAGAGAAACAAAATCCGCCCCATCGCATCGAACCCTGTTTTCGGACTGCAAATGTCGCAAACGCCACCCAGGCCTGCTGCGCTCGCAAGTGCGCTCAGTGGGGCCGCGGGAGTAGGAGCCCGCCCGGAGGGAACAGTATTAAATCTTGGATTATCAGTCTGAATGGTCGCCGTCTCTGCGCTAGCGGCACGGGGATTTTTGCCGGGCGTTGGCATTGATGAATTTGCAGAAGCGTCTCCTTCTCGTCCAGTTCTTTCAGACTGGACTTCATTTACGGCATCTGACTTCTTCGTTGTTACGGCAGGCCCTCGCCCAAGAGATCCACCTTGTAAGTCGCTGCTCGTGTTATGGCCTGGGAGGGTCGTTACAGCGGAGGAAACAAGTGCTCCTGACTCATCGCGAGGAGCGGCCCTGACTGTGTCACCAAACAAACTTTTCGCGAAGAACTCGGTATGCTCTCGTCGCGTGCGGAACAGACCTATCATCTGCAAACGAACCCGTCAAGGCTCGCTCATCAAGGAAAGTCAACTACCATATTAGATAATATTTATCAATATTGAACAGAACGGCCAACTACCTGTTTGCAAAATCAGACTTTTCACTTTTTTGCATCATCAGACTTTTCTTTCATCTAGTGCGGCTTGACACCTCTTGACCACAGGTCGCTTCGTGCGCGCGGAAAGTGACAGAAAAAAACTTGCTGTGCGTTTCAAGAGAGTTTTTTGGACCTTTCAGCACCTTTTTTTCCCTGGCCTTGATGACTTTTTCGAGTACGTTGAAGTCACATCGATAACGTCCTTGTTAATCTGGTCATAAATTTCCAGATCCGCCTGCGAAACAACGACCTTCGCGCTTGGCGCGGATCGGGTCGCGGTCCCCCCATCTGGATCGACGCCATCGTCTTCCTGCTCAGGGTCAGCGTTTACAAGCGTCTTCTCCACCGCCGGTGGCTCAAGAGGTCCACCGTTCCCAACACTTTGTCCTCGTTGAAGAGGTGGCGCAGCACGCGTAGTTTCTGCAGAAATGATATCCCGTGCTGCAGAACTATTGCCTTCCTCCGTTTTTTCGCCCGCCGGTCTTGCGGCTGTGTTAGCAGCAACATCTTCACTGATCGTCGGGTCCCCGAGGATGGAGTGCACCAGTGCTCTTTGCAACTCCGGATCCGCGCATAGCTCCCGCACCAAAGCAACATACTCGGCTCGCTTTTTTGCCAGCACTTCGTCCCAGTTTTCTATTTCCAGCGGTAAGTAGCCCAATTCGTTGCAAAAACGTCCCCACCCCATGTTTGTCACGCCCATCTGCGTGTCCCGGAACCGGAAGTCTGTCATCATGCGCAGCCCCATCCCCATGAGAAGTCTTCTTCTTCTAGTCGTGTTTTGGCATTAGAATTAGTTGTGATCTAATCACGATATTAAGATGGCCAATTTATATTTCCTTTTAGTAACTACGCGGCTTATACAATAGCCAAGCAGGGTGCGCGTCCAAGTTTAATATATACCGCACCGGTACCCGTACCCATATTGTCACGCGGTGTGGGAGGTGCACATCACTTGCGATGAATTTCCTATTTTCACTGTGGCTTGGGGCCGTTTTTACAGAGGATAAACCCATCGTCAACTTCCAGTACACCGCACGGAGCTCCGGGCAGTCCACATCTAGCCCTTCGAACCCCAGAGCGCGCACCTTGTGCAAGTCGATTAGGAGACTCTCCTCGTCGCACGGCCGCTTCAACAGAAGGGCGATACCAAATGTAAAAATGTCTGGGTCTGGAAGCTTCAGCTTGTGATGCTGGGTGGCATATCATGAGGAAGCCACAAGTGCTGGCTCAGCATGAGAAGTTTCGGAGCTTCTAGGTGTTGCCTATTCTGCATGACAAACTGCGTTTCTGCATGACAGAAAAGTGGCGCTCTTGGGTAACGTGCATGACAGATTTGAGAGTCATGCCGGACACGCATGACAAACATGGACTCTTCCAGACCCAGACATTTTTACATTTGATAGGCGAGACACTTGGCTAATTTGTCCGCAGTCTCCACGTCCGACGATGCGGACTTCTCCGCTATCTTGGTAAATACCAACTTTTGCAACTCCGCCAAGAGTGGCATTTTATTTGTATATCGCTCTCAAATTGATGTTCCCAAAATCACTTAGCAGGGTAGAGCAACCTTCAGGTGATCCGTTGTACTCGAAACCGGCTTACTTTGGCTTTCGCTGGTAGAAGAGTGGTCCAGTGCATATTCAATTCTACTGCGATTTCTACATCTACACCGCCACCCCTCCAGCGGCCGAACTATTTATTGGAAAAATCATGTGGATGGCTGTGGGCCGAATCTTCGTGCGGCTGATGCCCTTGCGAAAAAATGTATGCTACAAACAAACTGTGCTGTTGAGGGTTGACCCTCGCAGAGCGAGATGAATACAGTCAGTGCAATGCCCGTCAGCCACAAGCTAGGCAGGAAGATACGCATTGACGTCTTTTTTTTGTACAAGATATCGATCAAGTAGAAAAAAACGGTGAACATCAGAATACTGCAGCATCACCAGCTTATGCGACTGCGCGGCCTAGTGAGTCTTCCGCAGCCCTGCTCCTCGTAGGGTCAGAAAGGGATAAATGATCGGAAGAGGTATTCCTCTACTCCCCTTGAGTGCGACGAGGCATTCCATAGGGAGCCGCGCAAGCTGTTTGTTTGTCTCTAGGGAGGACAACTGTATGCGGAGCCATATCAAGAAAGGTCTTGTATTTTTGGCACGAAAATCGCAGAAGCAGCTGTTAAGTACGAAGAGGCTGAAGCACGCAGCCGCAGCTGTAGAAGCCATACAATACGTGATCGGTACGGGCAACAGGAAGTTGATGCACAGCTTATCTTTTATATTATCGGTGGTACAGTCTTTATTTTGTATTTTTGCGTAGGGCCCATCAAGAATATACAATTTACAAGCTATCTCTACTGGGGATTCATGCGTGCTACTTCAAGAACCAGGTGTCAACTTATTTACACAGCCCGGGTCGGAGTCGACAGTCCGTGATGTTGAATGGGAAAAATACATGTGGGTAGTGCTGAAAGTAGACTTCTTCTTTCCTGACAACCTAGTTTCAGGCAGTCTCTGAACGCGGCCTTGCTGCGAGAGCAGTTGATCATGTGATACATAACGCGTATCTTTTAATTTAGGTTAAATAATGTAACTCTTTGCGCTTGGCCAGCGTCTATAAGTCGTTGAACCATTCTTCGTTCTTCTTTTTTTCGGACAAACTCTAACTAGTATGTATTTCTTCCGAGATCTCCTCAATGCCTCAGCGGTTGACGAGCGCACTCGTGGGTGCGACGGATTAACGGGTATGGTGAAGATATGAGTGACTTTGCCTACGCAGCGATTTCGGAAGTGCTGTCGAAAATTCCAAGTCACGATGGTCTTGCTAGTTGCCATGCATGAATGAGGACGCAAAAATTCTGTCGTGCTCTCGTACTAGACGAAGATGGTTATCGTTCTCATGTTTTCATCTGAAAAAAAAATGAGAGTATTTTCATTTTGTGACTGATGATTAATATCAGTCGGTCCTTATACATGAGTGGACAGACGAACATGAATGCAAAATAGCATCAAACTGTAGCTGGAATTTCTTGAGGACCAGACCACCTCTAAAACCAAAACCACTCTGCTGCAAAGTCAGTTACATCGCGTAAGAAGAGACACTCGGTCCAGGCGGGTGGTCCGGTGGCGCCCCCGGTACAATATCAACTGCAAAAATGTCTGGGTCTGGAAGAATGAAACTTGTGATGCTGAACTTGGATTCCAAAAAAATCTGTATTGCATGAGCAGCAAAGAGAACGCAATTTGCGCTACGCGGAAAGGGCATTTATCATGCAGAATAAGCATCAAGTGGCCCTCAAAAAATCTGTGATGCTAGGGCATGCATCACCGACATCACGGCTCATGCAAAACGTGCAGGACGGGTATCAGAATCTTCCAGACCCAGACATTTTTACAATCCATATACGAGTTCGAGGCGCAACTTCGTAGTTTGGAGAATGGTATCAAGTCATCAGAGTGATCATGTGGCAATATCAACGAAGTTGTAGCCACATGTCGGCGGCTATCTCGACGTATGTGCCCCGTCTTTCCTGGTGGACCCACAACCACACACATCAATATAATGCCATATTTACTATTCCTTCGGGAAGAAATCAGTAGTCATCATCTTCATGCTAAACCAAAAGAACCAGCCACAGGCGGGACCAGGAACGCACGTTGCTGACGAGAGACGACAACTGAATACCATTCTGCATTCTACAGTCGCTGCTGCAGGCTTAAACGACTACGGCGTCTGCCCCACTCTCGCTGGAATCGGAAAGCTCGGCTGCGTGGGATTTCTGCGAGAATTTGGCAAACTTGTGGTACATGTCCTCAGCCTTTGTCATTTCCGCCCGCAGGGTTCCGAGGTCCAGATCGGCGTTTTTACTCCGCATGGCCGCAAGCGCCTTGCGCCGGTTGATATCCGTCTCTAGTCCGTTGAACTCTACGAGGCGGTGCAGGTGTTGCAGCGTCCACTGAAGTTCCTTCACGCCTAGCTTCTGGCCCGTCACCTTCGACAGGTCTTGCTGCACCTTCAAATCTCGCCTCCGGGAACCCGGTACCTGTTTCCGCCGTTTCATCGACGCCCCTGTATCCAAGGGAAAAAAAAACTATTTCGATTTCATCAAGATCAACAGCAACTACACGTAAACGCTGAAGTTGTCGCATGAAATAAGTAATATGGGCAATCAGGGGAACATGCGACACAGCAGTGGCACTTCTTCATCTTCTGCTGGACTGAATGTGAATATCCGAATCTTTTTCTTTTCTTGTGACAGAAAATGCATCAAATTGGCAGCGTGCAAGAGAACAACCGTCCTCGCGGTGAATAGATTATAATTTTCCCATTGATAAAGGCCCTCCTTCGAGTAGTAGACTCGGTCTTGGTAACAAACTTCTTCCCCGAGTAAGCGTTCCTCGATCACGGTCACGAGGTGCTTCTTCTTCGAGTCCAGTGTCCATCGCTTGTAGTCGCGTCGCACACCACTTGCGAGCTGCCACGCGCGCACTTTTGGATTCTCCGTGTCCGCATCTTGCCGCGCAGCATTGTTCTGTGTGACGTTGTTCGGTGAAATCTTTTTTCATGATGTTGCGCAATTACCAGTGACGTTAGTTTCTTTGTGCTTTTGCAACATGGAACTGCGATGAATTATAATTCGCTTTATTTGATAGATACTTAAAACTTATCTCATCCAGCAGGAGCACACAACACATGAAAGAAACATGAGATGAAGATTCATTGATATTGACAAAGACGTAGCTGCACCTTGAAATCGAGAAAAGCATCGGCCATCCTGGGCGATGGTCCGAGGGCGCCGTGGTTCCCAGGGTCGGACTTCATGCGCTTGCTGCTCTTCGCCGACGAGCTCGTGCTTTTCTTCCTTTGCCACCCCCGCATAATGTGGTCCAGGTCTTCCTCGGGAACGCGCCGCCCCGGATACAACCCCTGGACCTTCACGTCCTTTGTCTGCGGAGGTGACGCTGGAGAAGTAGAACCAGCGCTGCTGCCCACGGAAACTACCCCAACCGTGGCTCTGGCCGCGGTCGTCCCGGTGAGCTTCTTCAGTTTATCCTCGGCCCGGTGGTAGATCTGTTCCCCGCTCAAGTTCAGCTCTGCTTGCGACACCTGTCCGCGGTTCTTGGCCGAGGAAAGACGCGGAATCGCCGGATCACCTCCGGACGAGTGCCTGCCGCTCATCCGCGGCGATGCCGACGCGGAACGGCTTCCAGCAGCGCCCGTCATCAGCGGGAGGAGCGCCAACTGCTTCTCTTCCGGACTGCCGCCGGGGCTCAAGGACTCGACCTCCGCTTTTATTTGGGCGTACTCCTCGGCGTCGATGGGATCCGCGGGTACCAAGTCGTGCCCATTCTCTTGGAAGAACCGGTCTCGCTGGGTCTGCAGCGACGTCAAAACGTCGTCCGGGAGCCGCAGGAACTCCGCCTCCACGCAGAGACAGCGCAGCACTTGGTACTTCACTTTCCCGAACTCGCGCCAGAACGAATGATTCAGAACGGTGTCCTGCTCGTATTCCCAAAACAGGTCCAGGAAGCGATTCGCTTCGTACACGGACTCAAACGCCTCATCGTGCCGGTTCTGGGGGCTTAAGATCGCGCACAAAAGGACCCGAGCCTTGCACTGCGCAACCAGGTGCACCGCTGGATCCTTTTCTGCTAACCTATCCGCAGACTCGACCTAGTACAAGTTTGTGGTTAGATTAGTTTTACAAGTACGATTTCTTCTTCTGGAATTAGACACACAAAGCAAAACCGACAACGCACAGACCCGAATAAGCAACTTTCGCTTGCATGTGCGGATTTGTTTTTCTTTGCAGAGTGAGACGCTGAGCAACTATGTTGCGCGAACGTTCTTACTCGGCATAAGAAGGAGGACGGACGTAGTTCCCTACATCTCTAAGTATCGGTCCTCAGTCCACTTCGCGAAGCTTTGTAGTGGAAATGACAAAGTAAAGTACTCTCCTTAACACTTGAACTTACACTTAAATGATACATACCGCATTTTCCACCGCTTTCAGAGCTTTCCCCGGTGCTTGTCCTTGCTTCAGGTACCAGCAAGCTAAGTTCATGAAATGCTCTGGGGCGGTGTAGACGGGAACTTCGGCATCTTATCCTCGACAAAATCTAAATCACCATCACCCCCGGTTTGTAATGAATGTAACGACGCGCACGTTTTGCATGCATATCCGCAATGACCAACAATTGAGGGTGATGGTGAAAATCTTGTTCAGGATACCTCCGGGCGCAGCTTCAGGTAGTTCAAAATAGGAATGCGCTCAAAGTTCACGTTGCTGCCGCCGCGATTGAAGATTTGCGCCATCTTCTGTCGCCCTCCAGCGGGAGCTCCTCTCCCCGAAGATTTATGCTTTTTGTACCGAGTTGCCGGCAGCTGCAAGTGCCACGCTTCTTCCGCGTCCAGCTAGCCGTCACGCGAGCGACCACCCGCTTGCATGGTGCTGACGCGACTGCATGAAGATTTTTGGCCAGTATCCTCTAACGACACTATCACTTGTCTGCTTCACGCTCTTCTCATCGGGTTCATTCCCAGACGCGAGTTTGCTCTGGGTTGTATTCGTTCGTGTACTATACGACAATTACTCCATTTGTTACATCATCATGCAATCAGCTGAACGTGGTGCCTGCTCGATTCTGGCCGTTGATCGACCAGTTTTCTCCAGAGTGTTGCGACCTGCGATGAATGCGACAAAAAAAGGTAATCATCTAAGGAAATAAAACAAAAACACCGACTTTTTTCCGAAAAGAGGAAGAGAATCTTAATCTAGTCCCCTTACTAGTAAAATCAATGATCACGAGGATGCTACTACTTGAGGCATCTTGATCTTTCTCTGTTATGGTGGTCAGATATGAGGTATCTAAGGGCCTGGAATCATCTTCCTCACGACTTTCGAGCTCGCATACGGATACGAGTTCGAGCAGATATAGAACGGAGAGCGCACGATTGAAAACCCCTGACGAACTTGTCGAATATGAATAAGTATCTTATTCGGGCACCCTCATGTACCGATATTGACGATGGTCTCTCAGTCACGACGAGAGCGACCAAAATGAATGAGTCCTGCACTTGCTTCCGGGACCTGACCCGAATTTTACAAATAAGAGCCTACTACTGTGGCGCCATAGAGAAATGGATCTAGCATGACTATCGGACCGAAACTGACTACGAAGGGCGTCGAAAATTTGTTGAACACGAGGCTCGATCTTTTCTTCGCCTACAGTGATTGAGACCGCTCCTCCTACGCCGAGGGAGGCTGTGCATATTACCTACAGCCCTCTCATACTTACTCACGGCAATCACATTTATTCTCAGTTTCAAATTTGCGCACGACAAACATGGAATTCTAGAATTCTTTTTCTTCTTCTAACAAATATCTTTGACTTCTGGAGACAAGTCAAACTGCTGTGTGCGAGGGGTGAGCGTGAGTGAATCGTCGCCAAGAATAAGGTGCGACGAGGTGAACACGAGGAACGCGATCATTGCATTTTTATGCCCTTATCTGACTCGTGTTTTCCCTTATTTTCTCGTTTGCGGAATGGAACCGACCACCATCGATCTACTCACGCTTCTCGTGTATTTCGCTGGCATGATCGGCCGTCGCTAGCCCTTTTTGTGCTTCCACGACCGATCGTCGAACGGACTGCACCGCTCCGGGGAAAGGACTAGTTCTGCTGTTTTTTATGCAACAAAAAACACCACCACAGCTACATTGTTACAAGTTTTGCTGCTGCAGCAGTTTGCCTAAAGATGGTAAAAATGCTCTTTGCGTTGCGGAAACACGGCCGTTGGGTAAATCAGGTGCAAAGTTCTTTTTACGCATGAACATAAATTTTTGCACAATAATAACAAAAATGTACAAAAAGTAGGATGGTAATGTTGTTTTCTTGTGGGATATTCTTCTGCGCGATCGCACAGAAATCTTTCAAGAGAAATAAATTGAATGCGATGTTCCCCAGTAAGACGGTGGGCCATCCGGCGCAGCGTGAGGAGCCCGCCGACATCGTTCCCGATGCCACTCCGTCCAGGAAAAAATCCGTGATCGGATAGATATAGACAAAAACGGTAATCACGAACGCAGCCACCGACATGGAGTTCTCAGACGTTACATTGTCAGACGTTGCACGATTTGCAGCCACGCAAAAATGCCATATTACACTTCATCCACACGATCAAGCGACTGCTCATGACAAGAAATTATCGCAGGGCTAAGCAGCATGGCAAGAATCTGTGCCGCATTTGTAATGCGAGAGGGGCAAGCTGCACTCCTCCCCCCTGACGCTTTTGCTTTTCCTTTTCTTGTTGCGTGACAAATAACTCATGCACCAGTTGATAACGTAACGCTTCAGAACCCCATAGATAACGGAACTGAGGAACTGGACAACCTGGAGTCGCGTCACCCAGCGCTTCCAGCTTGGCGTCTTCCCAGTGGTCTTCCGCTGAAGGTAGTAGAAGTACATTACCACGTGCACGCCGGTGTTGAAAAGTAGCCCGATAAACTGTAGGGACGTCCTATCCCGCGTAAAAAAGAGGCCCCCACCCCTGAGCCTGACCTGTCCTGCAAAGCTGCATGCTCAAAATGTTTGTTTCCCAGGCGGCTCACCTCTTTGGCAAAATAAATATCTGATGCTCTAATCAGAATAAGACGCTGGCTCTGTGAAGATGCAGCTGGGGTAGCTAGTAGGCACGACTATGCTACAAATCCAATTTTGTTACGCGTCGTGACTCCCACAACCTCTGGATTTGTGCTCGCAAAATCAATGCGAACCTCGACTTTGGGGTGGGGAAATGTTCACAAACGATACATCTTGTAACGCACCCAGGCCCAAGCCATCACCACCGCACAGGCGTGATGGTACACGTGGAGGCAATATCCACTGCAAATATGTCTGGGTCTGGAAAGTTGGAACTTGTATTGCTTGTCTTACATTTAACATTCCTGTGCAATCTCTGCCCCCTGACCAACAAAAATCGTGCCCTCTTTTGTACATAAGTACAAAAAGAAAACCAAAACGCAGCTTCTCATGCGAACTGAAATACTAAGACAGCGCTGCTCTGCAACTTTGTCACGCTTGGCTGGATTGGAGAGCGTTTTCAGCATCCACAGCTCAGCATCACAAATTTCCCGACACACACATTATAAACATATTCGCATCTGATAGAAAAAAGTTCGGAGGAGGTCGCCCCCGGGCGAGCAGCAGAAACGTGTCCAGGTGCTCGTAGTATTTGCTCACATAAAAAAGAAAACTCCAGAAGTAGGGGTCTCGCATTCTCGCGGCCCAGGAGAGGACCGGCGGACCCGTTGCTGCTGTGTGATCGCGTGCTGTCGTTTCTTCTTCTGCCGCATTCGAGGAGGTTGTAGCCCAAACACCGCTCGAAGAACTCCGATCAAAAATAACGGCGGTGCTCGGCGCCGGGGCGAAAAATTCACCCACCTTGGCGACATACTCCTCATCTGGCAGGTCCTGCTCGCAAAATAAAAACGAAGGCACGAAGCCGTTGCTCGCAACGATCCCATTGATAGTGTTGTTGTTCTTGTAAGCTACTTGCACGCTCAGCGAGTACAGACAGCCACAAAACATGGCAGCAGACGCCAGAACGAGAATCAGGTCGTGCACGATGCCGATCCGCTTTAGGTCGGAGTTGAAAAACCAGGGGCGCCAGCATGTTCCCCCCTTATGGGAGTGTCAGGATTGAAATCGACAAAGTTGAAATAACTTGTAATGCATAAAATTAAAATCGATACCAGTCGGAAGCCCAATTGCCGAGCGGCGCATGACAAATTTCGGCACCGTCTAAATCCAGTTTTTCATGCTGTTTAGGGACAGAAGGCGTCCTTTGTCATGCTACTTTAGTAGCTGCATCGCAGACCCCAAACAGGCTGACAGTCGGCCTCATTTGCCATCCCTGCAAGAGAGGCACTTCATGCCTTGCAATCTATGCATGAGAAATTATTTCAACTCTGACGATTTCAATCCTGACGCTTTCATACCCCTCCAACGGCCGGTATCTGCGACTCAGAAACGTACCAAGAAGAACAAATAGAAGATAGAAAACTGCCGCACCCACCGGTGCCTGCCACTGCAACAGCAGTCTGGTAAAGCCACCCATTTATTTTCGATTGCCCGGGCAGAAACGGCAACGGGGCGAAATATACAACCCGATGCGATGTCGATGAAAACAACTAACTTACTACCAGGGCGAAGCGAAAACAACCGCCGGCAAGCCAGGGCAGTAAAGGCAAAGAAAAAGGAGGCGAGACTGACATATCAAAAAACAGGTATCTGGTTTGAATTCGCTACTGGCCAGAAAGAAAATAAAGATAAGCGACCTCTGACATCGTCGTATTTCAGCAATAGCAGTAGTGGCTCATTTTTGACGAAGCGACGACCTCGAAATCACGAGAGCAGTACGTCTTTCTATGACGGAGGATCCTCTGCCTGTCCGGCACCGGCTATGATCGTACTAGAAGATCTCTTCCACATGCGCGATCTTCCGTTACCGTCATCTATATCTGTGGATTCTTGTATATCACCACCTAATTCCCATCCCATCCCATCAATTTCTCGTTGTCGAAATTGACCGAACCTCGTCCGGTCTACTTCTTCGATTGGCACACACATGTTTTTGTTTTCTTGTCCCTTCGTTTTGTTCTGACTTCGTTTTATTCCGCAACTTACATACATTTCTGTTTTCCGATACTTAAGAATGACAAGATGAATGTTACTCGCTAGGTTTGCTGCTTCTGCAGGCAGCGCCGGGCGCAGGTCTGATAAAAGCTTCTTCATCATACAGGGCTTGTATAGTTGGAAGCAAAAACTGCAGTCAGTGGTGAGTCTCAGAAGCTGGAAAGCTACTACATTCCTAAATACGCTACCACTAGGAGCTGCGAAGTGTGGCCTTCGTGTTGAGTATAGCGCACTCCTTTCTACGACATCACTTACTTATAATATATAAATATATCAGTAATTATTAAATCATCCTTCGATTCTTGAGTATGCGTCAAATTTGCGAAACAGAAGCAACATCGAGGACCGTTCAGTGACTAGTTTTACCTGGCCTAAAATTTCATCTTCTGTGTCGATTTACTTTATTTGTTCCTTCAGTCGAGGCAGCATGGTGAGATCCTGTCATGCGTGAAAGTAAAAAGGTAGCACAATCGGTCGACATCTCTACACTTGTATCAGTCTTACATCTGCGGCATATTTTACATACACGCTATATGTTTCCTCACTGTAGACTTGCACTTATATCTTTTTGTTTGTGATATGATTCCTTGGCTGTCTCTGTCAGTCCTAGCACTACGATTCTCTAAAAGCTTAAATGCTGTGATCATCATGAATTTCCAAATTAGTAATAGCTGGGCCGTACGACGGATAAAGTTTTAGACAGAACATCACTACTTTCATATTTCTATTTCTATTTGCATTTGCGTTATCTCTGTAGAGCTCGTGCCATCTCAGCCAGCTTCTCGTCTAGAGATCCCATCTGATTTTTCATCACGACAAGGTCCTGCAGTGACTTTTTGGCAAACTGGTTGGTGGTCTCTGCGCTTCCATTCGACGTAAGTGAGACGTTGTTGGGCTTCATGGGAGACTCGCCAAAGGCGGGACTGGCTCTGGCCTGCGTATGAACGTGGACAATTCCCCCCCCCCCTCATTTCTGTAATGCCCGGTCGAGGTCCGGGACTCGACATGTAACGTACACAGTTCGCAAAAATAAGCACCGTGGTGTTTTGGTATTTTGCATGCATTCGTAGATCTAGCGGCCGGGAGCTGCGGCACGACAGGACGAGCCTTCTACTGACTAATGATAAAGAAGGCGTACCGTGAGGTTGCGCTTGCTGTGTCACAGCACAGTAAATCTGGTTGGGTTGGGTTGGGTTGCGGTGTGGCGAGTAGTGTAGCACCTAAAACTTGTGCCAAGTACGACTACTTGTGCTCGACAGACGCGGGCACCGCAGAGCAGTTAACCCTCCACCATAGCACTACACTAATAAGACTATTGCGTGGAAGCGGTATGCGCCGTGCGTAACAGGGTCAATCACGTGACAATTGTCGTGTGGTAATTTTTCGCAAGGGAGCAGTTGTGCACTCTCATACTGTGGCTGATCGCTGTTGAGCAGCAGTGGAGCTGGTCCCGGTGGCGCGTGGGCGTGCAGCGCTGGCGCACCTGCACCGCTCATCTTTTCCAGCGCCGTCTGGGTTTTCCCGCCGTCAGACGAGGACGAAAAGCGCTTTCTTGTCGTCGCACTCCCAGCAACATTCTTGTTTGCTCCCACCAGCATCGCCAACGCACTCTTTTTGTTCGCGTTGGACCACCATCATCGACAAAACCACCGGCACATGACACTTTTCAACTACATACTTTATTTACACATACTACAACAAGAAAAGCCATAAGTAAGCAAAAAAGTCAACGTCTTCCACATCTGCTTGCTCTCGTCGTGTCAGGAGGCGATCTGCTCCACCAGAAGCGCTCTCTGGAGTGAGTAGAAGAAGAGCTACAGATTAATATGACACTGTATATCGTCATCGTCTGCTTATATGCCAGTAGATTTTTCCGTACGATATGGATCCGGCTGCTGCGCCGGCAGCTTTGTTCTTTAGCTTGCTTGCAGCCAGCAAAGCCCCGAGCCCCCCGCCTCTCTTCCTATACATACAAAATATGTCTGGGTCTGGAATGTTGTGATGCTAGTGCCTGGATGACAACTGGACCTGCAGTAGCTAGAAGACAGCCAGGTGTGCCAAATTGAAATTGTAAAGCGGTTCTGTAGTGCGTATTGCGTTTGCGCCAGACAGATCACGTTATCGCATGACAAAGTGAGCAGCAACGCTGTTCCGCAACATGCATATGACACGCGTCAGAAATTCTTATTTAAGTACTTATGCCCGCCAAGCCTGCATTGTCTTGCATCCTTTCAGAGCTGCCAGACAGATGTGCATTATTTCATTTGATACGTCCCCGGTGACGAGGATGTCACAGCAGCGAGACCAGCAGCTGCACTCAATAAATCTGACGTGCTCATAGTACTCGCAGCTTGATTCTGATCTCCGTTGCTGGAGGACGGCCGCTGCTGGGTGACACTGGATGATGTTCCGTGCTTTGTTCCGTGCTTGCTCGCGTCCGCCTTGCGCGTCACTATCCAAGAAAAAAACACCATCACAATCACACTTAGGAGGTTTTGCATCAGAAATTTGTCTCGCATGACAAATTTTTCTTGTATTGCAAAAACACAAAGGGAAATCGCCTACAAGTCTTGACTGTGATGCATTTTTGCGCATGACAAAAATTTTTGTGTTGCAAAAGTGTGCAAAAGTGATTGTGATGGTGTTTTTTTCTTGAATAGTCACTTCAGCGATACTACTACTGCCATCCACGACAGCGCTGGCACTTGCTGCTGTTGTTTGTTGGGGAGAATGAAGATAAAAAGAGTAAGCATCAAGTTAAGGATAAAAAGCCTTAACTTTTCGGATAAATCCGCAAACCCTTTCGGATAAATCCGAAAGAAGTGAAGTTGCGCCACACAAGAAAAGAAGCAGGGGGCGTCAAAAATCCACCGAAAAAACGCGCAAAACAGCAAGAAAAACCTTGCAAAAGCGGCGGCGAGGCCTTGGCGATGGCCTATCGTGCGTGCTGGGCAGCAATTGCACAGAGGGAAAAAGAGGTGTCGCGCAGCCGGAAAAGCAGACAGTGGGAACGCGGAGGCCTGGCAAGACTGCGAGGACACAATACACCCCCCAGGACGCACATTGTACGCGGGGCGGGCTCCGCTGCTGCTTGGCTATTTCGCCGGTGCCCAAGCGAAGCCCCCTGTGCCGGTGTTGGCCGGCCATGGAAACTGCTGCCCCTGCCATGCCCACTTTGGTGCGAGTGTGTTCGCCTGATTGCCCGCCGGGCCGGGAAACTCGCGCGGCGGGACGGGCGTTTTATCCAGGCGCCCCCGCCTTTGTTCTCAGGCGCCCAAACGCAGCCGCGCCGCCCGGCCAACACAGGCACCGCATGTACTCGCATGGCTGCAAGCAAGGCTCACATCAGACCACACATCTGACCGCCCTCGCCGTTCCTTGGCCTGGGTGGGCCGAGCGACACAACGACCAACGCCCGGGCCCGCCCCTGCGGCCTTGCGCTGCGGTTCACGGGCCTGCCTTTGGGCGGGCGCCCCCCCTTGAGGCGGCCAAACATGCCCCGCACATTGGTAAATGGCAGAGGCCACAGACCGGCACCACCGCCGGCCGGGCAGCCGAAGTGGCTGCGCGCCCAGCCACTGGCCCCATGCATGGGCCTGCTCCAATATCTTGCATGTCCCACCATGCCCCCCATCCATTACAAGAAAGAAGCGCGGCCGCGGCGTTCCATGTTTTTTCGCAACAAAACTACCACCACGGGGGGCGCGCAGCTCCCTCCCCCCGGCCGCGCGCCCGCCCCGCGGGGCAAGGGCCGCCTCCCACTTCCTCCGAAACCCCGCGCCCCCATTCGGGAGACGGCTGGTTCGTTGGCAAGACAGATTCCGGCGAAGCGGGAAAGTGGCACTGGGTGACACTGGATGATGTTCCGTGCTTGCTCGCGTCCGCCTTCCGCGTCACTTCAGCGATACTACTACTGCCATCCATGACAGCGCTGGCACTTGCTGCTGTTGTTTGTATCAAGAAACGACGAAGAATCAATTTCATCTGTTGCAGCCCGAGTGAGTACTTATGAAGCCTTTGCAACACTATTATGGATTTGAAAAAGTTTACGACCGAAACGCAACACAACCAAGTTCAGTTCCTCATGACGCTGAGCCCTGTCTTTGATGCCCGCAGAAGACTTATTTGATGGGACTCATTGAAGTGAAGTGAAGTGAAGTGAAGTGAAGTGAAGTGAAGTGAAGTGAAGTGAAGTGAAGTGAAGTGAAGTGAAGTGAAGTGAAGTGAAGTGAAGTGAGCAAGGCCCGGGTTTTGGAGGAGACCGCCACCCTGATGCGACTGCATTACGCTCCATCAAAGGAAGATCCATGGAAGAGTGACCAAGGGCGAGTCAAACTATTATGGGAACCATAGACGCGCGATGGGCTACGAACCGGATCCCAGGGACTGGTGCCAGAGCGTATCGTATGGGGCCGAAAGTCTCTTTTTCCTTTGGTAAGGAGGCACGAGGAAACAGAACGAGCTGCTGACTCCATCACTTTGGGAAATATGATCTCCGACAGGATGAGAGGTGTAATTCTCACCACAGGGTACACAAACCGAGGACTCGACGCCTCGTGAGGGAGAGGAATCAACTGGCTAAAGTGGACGGAATCACAATAGCCAGGCAGACCGAAGTGGGCATTATGAAGAAACCAGACGAAGACGAAACAAACAATGACCAAGGCCAACCACCACGAACAGAAGCAAGAAAAACCATTGTTAGAGCTTTCCGACCCTATAGTATATATTTTTTACTTTACTGTAGGGCGGAGTGAAGTGAAGCGAAGCGAAATGCTTTCTAAATGATATATCATGGTATATATTTTTACAAGGATGGATACAGAACGGTAATAAGACTAGGTTTGCCACCAGATTTGAACGAATGACCGAGGTAGGAAAATAGCAGCACAACAACAACCGATGGAGGAAGGAGGAGGGCAACAACAACCGATCCCCGAAGGGTTTAGGGAGGAAGAACTCCAACCGAGGGTACAGAATTACCGGAAAGAACAGAAAGGGGCCCCCTTTCAACAACTGATATAAAAGGACGACACCGATGAACTAGCACAAGATTTCCTAAGGTAAGGGGGGCGGGAACGAAACAAAAGCTTTGAAGTTTACCGAGGTATTGAATGAAAGAATTTTACATCAAGAATAATTGAATTCCACGACTACCGAGATCGAAGAATAGTGAATCCAGATTTTTTCATGTTTTTTCTTGTATACCGATCGAATTCATCTCAATATTTTCCAACTCGACAAGAAAAAAAATCGGAAATTTCGAGGCGAGTCAGACGGGGGCCCATGACAACAGAGAGAAGCTGAAAATGGCAGAGGGGCTGAAAAACCGAGACGCATTAGATTGTTGACATCTGCATAAACCGAAGAAGCAAAGGCAGTAAAGACCGCAGAGGAATCAGACTTTCCTTATCCAATATGATAGGAGAGATCAAAGGATGCGTGTGTGGAAGAAGCGCTGCCAGAATTCAGAGTCGTCAGGGCCCGGACGCAACAACAGGGACAGAACGAAGAGGTGAACCGAACATGCCACGTGTTTACCACAACAGGGGGTAACAACGAGGGTAGAGCAGACGCAGACGGACAGAACACAGTCCTGAGCCTGATTTCATCAAAAGATTCATCATCAGGAGTACCAGACGTCCATAAATAAAAAAAAATAAAAATACATCCCGCAAGAGAGTGCAATCATGCTGAGGGGGGAGAAGTGCATTACACACAAGTTTCAAAAATACAAATCATGTGATGATTATTGCCCTAGTTTTAAATAAAAATCAACTAGAACCAGACGAGGGAAGGGGTAAACAGGGAACAATAAACCGGAAAAAAGTGGGCAATAATCTAGTTTTACACGCATACAAAGGGGCATGGAGGCCCGTGTAAAACCGTCCTCCCTCCAGGGCCTGTGCGGTCAGGTAGAGGGAGCGCATTCCTTGGTTACCCGGCTATGCCCCCGGGGGTGATGGGACTCATTTTTATATTATAATTTATGCATCAAAAAATGCGGCCATCATGCCCTTGCCTTAAGTACCCTGCAACGCAATCAATAGTAGATCTGGTGTAAGGCGTTTAGCGGTCCGCACTTAGTGTGCCTGTATCTCCGACATGCAGCATGCCTTCGCAAACGCCATTCAACATCAATTTTCCCTTTACAGGATCTTTAAGCTGCTCAAACAGATTGTCGGTGCGACAACTTCATTGCTACGCTACAACCAACCAACAGAAGAAGATTTTTCCACGTACGTACTCTTTCTGTCCAGCTCGGCTAGAATATCGAGCGCCTGTTTCTTCAACTCGTCATAGCTCGCTCGTTCCTCGGTTTCGTCACTGGTCCCAAGTTTCATCTTATGCATTGCAAGTACGCCTGGGTCTGGAAACGTCCCAACTTGTGATGCTGAGTTTGGAGTAGACGAATATCCGTGCTGCATAGACAGCAGAAAGTGCGCGCTCCGTGTCTCCAAAACAGGGCATTTCTCATGCAGGCTGGCATCGAGTGGCCTCTGCGGATCTTGTCATGCTCTGCGTGCATTTCAGACCTGCCCCTTCGTTCTTGGATGTCCACAAGATGCATGACAAATGTCTGCAGTCTTCCACAGACCCAGAATAAATATTTGCACTTGATACACCTGTTGCTGGAGTAAGTGCAGCCGTCGCGCCTCGAAATTATCGACTTCGTTCTGTGGTAAAGTACACAGTAGATGATTTGCAGGAACTACAACCCAGCGGTCCACTCTGAACCTTCTTCTTTTTCGAAAACGCTAAGTACTTTTTTTCTTCGAGCCTCCAAAAATGGACCGGGTAAACGCGACAATGTAAAAAAAAGTAAAGTAAGTAGTAGTATTACCCAAAAAAACGGGGTAAAAGTAAAGTAAGTACATAAGTACCAGCTTTTTTGACTTGAGACCCTGCACCGTATCGAGGAGGGAATTTATCTTGTCAAACGCCTGCTCGCTACTAAGTTGTTCTGTTTGCTCACGCGCCTCAAACTTTGCCACGATCGATTCCACGACCGAATCCCAGGTATGCATTGCAAATCTGTCTAAGTTCTGAAGCGAAGCTCTGTACCTTAAGCGCAGCTACATCTGTACTTATGCCAAAGAACTTTTACTCACGTTTTTTGGAAGAATTCTTTTCGGATGAAAAATTATCTCCTGCCCCCCTATTGTGAGGCAAAATTGGCAGGCAATACATCTTTTTATCAGTTTTTTCTTTCCTCGTCCACATTGATTGAAGACTACGATATCAACAGACTTCCATGCTTCCAGGACAGTACCCACACCTATTTGCATTTCATATCGTGGCGCAGGCGGCGATAAGACTTGCATCACGTGAAAAAGAGCCCGGCCCCCAACAGCAGAGTGAAAACAAGAAATGCGCTCGGTGTAATTCTGAGAGACCGACGAGGATGGTACATGTACAAAGTAGGGTCACTATACAACTCCAACCACGAAAAGCCAAAGCGACGCGGGCTACAGCAACAAGCGCGCCCGGCTGCGGCCTCAATCGTTGTCGAATCTGAGGAAGCGCAAATAGGTATAAATAACAAAGTCAAGCAAGATGTGCACCTGGGCAACACCATTAGAAAAGAGACCCAGGCTTCATGTGACTACAATGGCTGTTGCAGTTGCATGTGCCCCCGATACAAATTTTCAATGAACCGTCACCGTCTACTGCCGCTAAAATGTTGTCTGTGTCTCTTGCAACTACATAAGTACAACAGCTTATCGTGGGTTTCCTAAGCTGCCTCTCATTCCGCTCGTCCGAGAAAGATAAATCTTCCTGTTCCTCGGTCTCGAGTTCCTCGAGCTGATTGCGGCTGTACTAGCCTTGCCTGCGTAGTAACTTTTTCATTATTTGTACTTTACGTGCTGGCTCTCAACAAGAAATGGCTTCTCGTCATGCTGGGGTCATGGGGACCGACCTTATTTGCGTGATGATACTAGGCACCAGTAGCGCTCCGTCGCTATGTGTCACGGCGGCAGGAGTACTTTCCACAACTGGCGCGATGTTTCCGGATTCACCTCGATCCGAGATTCGCGAGCTTGCATCTACTTCATCGTTTTGCAGCGATATGGACCCGACATCGACATCAGCGATGTTGCTGTTCTTCTTTTTCCCCTTGTTGGCTCCTGCCGGACCGTAGGCGTTCATTTTTCCCGAGCTGCCTTTCTTATTTTCCTTCGATGAAGGGAGATACTTGCCGCTAGTACCGGACGCCCCCTTCATCGGGGAGGACAATGAACTCTCGCTTTCCTTAGCGGGCGAGCCCTTTTTCCCAACCTTTGACGCCTTGTTTTTTCCACTTCCATTTGCAGTCCCGGGGGTTTGCACAGCGCCGACGTCCGGCAGCTCCCCAGAGGTCGCGGCTTGCGGTTGTCCGCCCTTGCCTTGTTCAGCTTTCTGGATAGAATTCTTCGTGGCTTTATTTCTCGGGGTTGCCGGCAACGATGCCTTGTTAAAAATACCCTGTACGTCGGTGAAATAGTCGAAGTGCAGCTCGGCCTCAGTTCCTTTCTTTTCGCGCGGCGAAACAGGGACCGACTTTATTGCTACCGGCTTCTTATTTCCCTTGGGCAGAAACTTCTTGCCGCCTTTCAAACCGTTCTTCGCAGTTGCCAGCGGCGGCGACCCCGGGGGCTGAACCGCGCCAGCCGAATAAGACGGTCCTTTCTTTTTTCCCGTTTTGGTAATTATACCGCTGTCGCCTTTCGCCTTGTTCATCAGAGACGAAGCTGCAGAAGCAGAAGGATCCCCGCCCTTGATGTTAGCCTTGCCAAGGTGAAACTTGGCGGTCTTTCCTTTCGGCGTAGCCTCCCCGCCTTGCGTGCGGACCGCAACTACCGGGCTCGACGGCGCTGACTTTTTCCCGCCTCCCGTGCCCTGCTTGTTCGACTTGCTCCAGCCAAAGAGTTTCCCTTTCCTCTCTGCAGCATCGGGCGAGTAGGTAGTTGCACTTTTGCTTTCTTTATTGTCTTTGGCTTTACCCGCTCCTCGTGGTCTCGCGCCTTGTTTATTGCGATCTCCGCCGTGCTGCTCCCCAGCGGCGAATATTACAGGAGAGCTGCTAAAGTTCACCGTGTATCATAAGCAAACATGAACATCCCCCGACCCGCGCCGGCGGATCTGTGGCGACAAATCAGCACTGTCCTGCGGCTGCGAGCAGGCAATTACATAGGATTCCGTGGCGTCGCGCAGGCGATTTGTGACGCTGCTCCTCATGCGCCTGAAGAGAACCAGGGGTCTGGCACGCTAAAGAGAACAACCTAAAAATCCATATCCAGGCAGCTTAGGATCTAAACTTAAACAGCCTTGTGTACAACATATACATCCAGCTGCATGACAAGTACCCGTGTCCTTTTATTCGAGTCGTATAGGGAGGGGGATGAAATTTTCATTTTCGAATTGTGTGCCGCTTGCCTTGACTTGTCTTTCCTATCGGGCTGCGAACACCACCCTTGTAGTTCTTACCTCCAGTTGCTACTTCGGCGAGGGACTTGGACCGAACAGGGCTGGATTGATAGCGCGTCGGGGAGTAACGTAGGGAGCTGCCGTGCAGAGCCCCTTCCACCTGCAGCGAAGAGAAACCGATCTCCAAGAGAGGATCCTTGTCGGACGTATCTTCCAGCACAGCCTCATCTGCAAAGTAGTTGTCATCGTGGTGAAGATTTAGCACACGGTCCGCAGGAGCCTCGTCTCGGCCAGTCATTCTTGGCGAATTAGAAAACAAGATATCGCTGGCAAACATAGCCCCCGTCGTCCGGGGCGTGCTGTAATCCTCCAGTTGCAAAAACAAGGAGGAATGATATGATCCTCCTGCTCCTTCTATAGTACCACCTTCGACTTCTTGCAGTGCATGCTTTCTGTCGTAGTCGTTCCGACCCGTGCTGTATCAAATGTAAAAATGTCTGGGTCTGGAAGAATTCATGTTTGTCATGCTTGTCTGGCATGACTCTTAAATCTGTCATGCACGTTACCCAAGAGCTCCGTTTTTCTGTGATGCAGAAGCGCAGTTTGTCATGCAGAAGAGGCAACACCTAGCAGCTCAGAAACTTGTCATGCTGCGCCAGCATTTGTAGCCTCATCATGAGACGCCACCCAGCATCACAAGTTTCCAGACCCAGACATTTTTACTTTTGATATGCTGATGCTGCTAGCGTAGTTGCCCAGCAGGTCGAGGCTTCGTAGGCTTTCTCCTTTCCCTGCAGCGTCCACCTCTTCCTCTCCGAGAAGCGCGCGGTCTTGTTATCAAAAGGAAAAATCCCCCCTCCCCATATTGACAAGGTATCTATGTTTTCGAAAATTTGCTGATTTGTGACCACAAGACAAGGCATGTTTTCGTCTCTGATGCTGATTTGTGACAAGGACAAGGTATGTTCTCGTCTCTGTGTTGCATGAAGGCAACTCCACAGGCAGCTCCGCCGCATTCTACAGGCGGTTTCTCATGCTTATGCTCCTACAGCGTAGAAGTCTGTCACGCTAAGCGCCTAGGCCAGGACCTGTCTTCTCAGGCTTGATATGGGCCTGCAGTCCTCGCCAGCAAGACAAATCTCATTTGTGTACGCAAATCCAGCATGAGCAGTTTCGTTTTGATATGGGGAAGGAAGATTTTTCATTCTGATACTTGTTCCTCCAGCTCTCGTATCCTTCGCAAATCGACTGCTGTCGGCGGTCACAAACAGAATTTCTGACCGCTGCATTTGCGAAAATGCTGAAATTGCGACTCATATGACTTCGGTGTCAACGTGAACGTCGTTTTTTTTCGCATGAGAACCGGGGTGCTGTGCACGTGCACTGATACTAGCACGGGGTCGCAACAAGCTTCACGGCGCCAGGCAATCCCGCAGGCAGAGCTGGAACGGCGCGATGATTTTCAGCTACAAAGCGCTGCATTTGTAACGCGCAGCTAGCAGTAGAACTCCTTCTCTTCGTCCCTAATGGAGGCAGAGGTTCCAGCGACACTTTCCTTTGGGTCCTATTTGGGCCAATCTTCCATAACGAATGCTGAGAAGCCACTATGGAGATGAAGAGCCTGTATTTATTAAAGACGTCTGTACGTCGTCGCTGTCTGCGTGGGTACGCACGTTCATTGCTTCGGCACCACTCCTGCAAAGGTCACCTTCGCAAATGCTTTCTGCCATATTTCCCTAAAGGCACACTGTAAATAATGCTTTCGCAGTTGATATCGTCAAGTAATCGCGAGATATTTTTCTTCCGCTTGTCCACACTGGCCAGCAAGGCTTCCACCGATTGAGATGCGTTCGGTTCTGTCTCCAGCAGCGTGGTCCCCGGATTATTGTCGAGCAATCGACTCTATCAAGCGTTGCAAATACGTCTGGGTCTCCTGGAAGAGTGCGACCGTTTTTCATGCAATGCAACTTATGGGCCACATATTGCAGAAAGCGGCACACTCTCCTCTGGAAACAGATCTTTGTTGGAATTTCGTTGACGAATCACGAGCGAACTCTGGAACCGTAGGAACGTGGAACAGTTTTCACCGGACGGAATTCGGAGTCATTGACTTTACGCGATCACGCGCGAAGTATTTACTTCGGGACTTATTTCGTGGCTGGCTTGTTAAAAAATTGCTACACAATTTGGGACCTTGAGCCCGCAGTGGAGCACACGAGTTGTTTGTGGAAATTCCATTCAAAATTGTTTTCAGAAGAAACAAAAAAGCATGAGACGATGTCTCGTATGATGAAGAAGAAAACGGCACGAATAAACAAAAATCCGACTTGCGATTTGCATTTCAAATAGACGACTTGTCCGAGCGTTTTCCTTTTCACTCTCGAGTCTCTCAATCACGTTTTCCACTCGACGCGAAGACTATGCTCAGAAGAACAAATCAACAGTGCCCGGGGGGTGGAGTTTGTGATTGAGAGCCCGAGCCACACGCATCTCGCAGACCCAAACCACCGCTCGTTTACTCGTCGGGGCCCCCTGGTACTCGCCTCCCCATGTAGGGTGGCTCTTCAACGATTGGTGATTTCAGCTCGTGCTCCACCGCGGTTCTTTTCCGGAAAAAGACTCGACAGAGACCCACTCGCGTCACCAGCTAACAAGGAGAATCCGTGCTCCTACTCTGAAGAGATTCTATCCGACCAGGAAATATTCGCCAACACTGCTGGACGAAGGGTTTTGTTGATACAGGTCCTGCTGGAGTCGACTCCACTCGAACCACTCCTGCGGGAATTCTGTTCTGGTGAAGGTTTCGTCTCTAACTCCTGTATCGGTCCGGTGAAGGTATTTCTAAACTTCTTTTGTTGTCGACTTGATTGTTAGAACCGGGCGGCGTCATCAAGAGATTGGTCACCCTGGTGCTGTTTCGTCAAAACTGGAGCAGAGGTAGAGAGTTTTCTGAAGATAGAACCAGCTGACGGCACCGCAAAACTTTCGACCCGATGATTCGTCGTTCCGGAGCAGAGGTAGAGACTGTTGTCGATCAACACAAAAACTCATCTTACACTGTTTGTGGTAGGCGGTTCATTTTTGAGAAGTGCTCGCACTAGAATCCGCCGTCGGTAGAAGAGAATTTTGAAAATCCGTCCGGTCGGAAGCAAAAGCTGTGGAAACAAAAACAAGTTCTCGGTCGAGTCGTTGATCGTACACCTTTTCGGAAAAAAGACAAAACTTGTAGTGCATTTTCTAGATCGCGGTCGTGGTCGGAGCTAACGGACGCTCCCACGTATAAGTGCGCTCGAAGACAAAAAGTTGCCCGAGTGGTGCGCTGAACTTTCCTTGTAGCACCTCGAGCAGCTCGCCCATCTTGAAACCCGAAGAAATTTTTGCGAAGGAATCTCCCGGATTCACCCTATCCGTACACGAGCCGACTCCCCACTCCGACTTCATGTAGAGGTCCTTCAATTTCGCTAAGGGCTTGCACACATCAGCATCCTGCACGGAGATCACGCTTTTGCTGACGATGCGCGCAGCCGCAGACTTCGAGTCGCTCAGTGCGACGCTTTTCACGGAGAGCCCCCATGCTTGGCACTTCAGCAGGCACATTTCGAGGATGGGCACGCTTTCCGCCAGAGCCTCGATTTCAGCAGCGTAGGAGGAATTCCGTGCGCTTGCGAAGAATACAGTGTCGCTACCGAGGTAGGAGCACCTGATGCAGAATTTTTCAAGTGCATCGCATTCTTTCGACGTCATTACTCGCTTTACGCTTTTCTGCTGTTGCAAGTAGATTTCGAAGTCGTCCTCCGACAGCGACAGCAGAATGTGTCCGATCACCGGCCTCAGCTGCTTAGCGAGTCTTTCGGTGTCGTCGACCACTCCACTGGGCACGGTGATGCTGCTGTAGCGCTTCTTCTTTCGCCGTTCAGTGTCGGACTTCTGGGACAAAGCAAGAGCTTCCTCGTAGGTGCTCCTTCCACAGAAAAGAACACCGGACTGCTCATCGAAGTGTTCTCGTCTAGCAGCGATCTCTTCATCATCCAAGACGAAGATTGGTCGGGCGTCGAATTCTTCGTGCACGGCGTGGACTTCTTCCGGAGTAGCAGGAGACTGGTAGCTTGCATCAGGAAAGAATGCGAAGATCTCCCGCTCGTAACTCAGGTCGATTTTTACGCCGACCGTGGAGGATTTGAGACGACGAATAATTCCGTTGTGCGCCTCCAGCCATCTTCCGTCTTTGGAGTCGTCGTTTCCGAGAGCAAGAGCTCGAACCGGAAATCTTATCTCGACGTGTCTCCTGGAGATGAAGAGAAGACTTCCGCTTGCTGCTTTTAACGCTGTAATTTGCTCTGGGAGAAGTGGCGCGGAGAGGTCCGACAGGATCACGCTTTCCTGAATTTCTTCGACCTTCTGCGCCATGTTCGTGTCAATCACCTCCTGTTCCCGAAAATATTGTATGTGAGTGCCCGTGTACACGAACCCAGATTCAGCCGAGGACCAATTTTCTAACCCAAAGCGATCCCGCATCTCCTTCGCAAATTTTCCGAATCCGTCCGAAGTTCCTGCAAACAGGACGTCGCCAACGTGCAGTCCAATTCGATCTTTACCACGGACGAAGATGCAGGGGCTGTTCGGAGAGACTCGGAATCCGATGGAGAGGAGGTGCTGCGAAGTGGTTCTATACCATAGCAACGCTGCCTCCTTCAACCCGTGCAAACTTATGTTCATAAGTAGCACGGTCCCGGGTCCTATGCCGAGTCTGCTTTTCAACTCCCGCAGGACGTCCGGCTGTGTCACGTTGCTGGGGAAATAGAACCTCGGACGGTTCTCCTCTTTAAGCCTGACACTTTTCAAGAATGCTCTTGGTACATCCCCCGAGCGAATGCGTCGGCTTTTGTTCCGGATGTGACGCAAGACATTCAAAATGAGGCTGAGGCCGTGTTCTCCCATCGTTGGCGACTCTGCCGCTGTGCTGATGCTACTGCGATGTCCACCTGGTACCACCCTAATGGCAACTTTGTAGTGCCATGGTGTGACAAGTTTCAAATCGCAGAGCGCACGCCCCGGAAGGATTCGCTCCGATGAGCACAGCTTTCCTTCAGTCCACACTTCCACCAAGTTTTCGTCAAACATCTGCCCCCACTCTTTGTTGTGGCCCTTGACCAAGAGTTTTGGAGCGGCGAGACCCGACGGACTTTCCACAAAACTGTGATCGACGTCCGGATACTTGAGTGGGCCCTGGATGCGACGGACAACTTCGGGGTGCCTGCTGCTGTTCCTGTCAAAGATTGAAAGCAATCCCAGGTCTTCGTAGCTGAGGTTCGGGACCAGGCTCCACATGATGATCCTCAAACACTTCCCACCGCCAGCAGCAGCGTGCTCCTCCTTGCTGTGCACAAAATCGATCTTGTGGTAGTTCCGCGCCGCAATAAATTCCTTCTGCAGCTCGGGCTTGTCAAGCGGCCTGCGTTCCTCTGGAGGAGCCCACCCGTCCATGACCTTGATGTCCTTCGCAGTGATTTGGATGCCGTCGATTTTGTTATACATCGTATGCGTGACCAGTTGGCTCAGCATGTCGTCCTCTTTCAAGATTCCAGCGTCTGCGTGCTGCAATACCTTGTGGACTGCTCGGCGATGTCCTCGCTTTGGGAATGTCATCACTTCTACCATCTCTGCGAACTCGCTTGGAATTTCATTGCTTTCATCATCGCCCTGATCTTGTTCTGCTTCTTTCAAGATATGCATGGTGGATGACCCCAGGTTCTCACGTGCAGCCGCTACTTCTTGAACCTGTTCCGTGACATTCACAAAACCAACACTCTCGAGAAGATCATCCTCGCCGCCTTCTTCCTCTCGTTCTAGGATAGCATCGTCTTCCCTGTTGATATTTGCGCCACCTTGATCGTCCTGGAGAAAGTCGACGTCGTCAAAATTGTTTTCTCCCATCGCTGGTTCCTCGTTTTCGTCATCTTCCAGCGCAAGAGGATCGGCATTTTTGCGCTTTCGCTTGCTACCCACTCCCCGGGGGTCGGAAAGAACAAAGAAAGGACCGCGCTCGTGCGTGGAAGCTTTCTCGCGATGGATTAACTCGTCTCCATACTCCTCTCGCTTTGCCAAATTGCGACGCTGGGCTTCAAAAATTTTACCTCCTCTTTTAAAATCCAGCTCACAGAGCGGCTGCAGGCTTGTTGGAACGTCGCAGAAGGTGCCAAGGTTGTGCTGCGGGCTAATACGGTTCTCCTTTGCCGTCTGTAGTCCGCGTTTGGTCTGGATCACGTAGTCAGTTCCAGATGCACCCTTGTTCGTGTTCTTTTGGAAGATGGGGCTGACGGTATCGACGCCATGCATGTGCGGGCTGTGAGCGTTCACATACTCCCCGACCTGCATGTCTTCGCGATTAGCTGATCGAAGCCGCGCGCGACAGTTCGCGATAATTTTGCTTACCGCATCCACGTAGGATTTTTCGCACTGCATGCTCATCAGCTCGCCGAAGATTCGGGCTCGCGCTTCGTTTAAGTGTTGGATCGTGTACTCGAGATCCCCTCCGGTGAAGGTGTGCACCGCCACCGCGGCGTCGTCGGGATGAGTTGCAAGCGTGTCTCGAGCGGTTTCAATTCCCCACCATTGTTCATTTGGCGACCGACCATGGAGCCCGGTGGAAGAAGCATTTCCCAGGCACTCGCTTGCCTCGTTGAACAGCACGCGCAGCGTCATCCTCGCGAACGATGGAACTCTTCTCAGTCTCTTCGTGATTGTTTTTAGTGCGAGAATTCTCCGCTCGATTGGGTACACTGGCGCTCCGGTGGGTAGAGTGTACACTTCCCGCCCGCTGTTCGAGAGGGGAGTCCAGTCTTCCAGTCCAATGCTCTCCATCCCCGCGCCCGCGTAGATCTTCCTCCTGATCAATTTCAAACTTAGGAAGAAGCACACGGCTCTGACGATGTCGGATTTCGTCGGGGACGCACCGCCGTTAAACAGACGTTCGCCAAATTCGGTGAAAAGGTTGATCATCACACCGCCACGAAGCTCATCTTTCTCCTCTTCGGTGAGTTTCGAGCGTGCAGTCAGCCCCTCGAGTTTGAACTTTGTCCCGCAGACAAAAGCTCCAGACCTCTTGTCCGGAAGCGAGAGACACACAATGACCACGCACACGATTCCGCTTTCGGTCACGAAACGCGTGTCGATCAGAGTAACGCCTCCCCGCATGCCTGCAACGCACGGGTCCCACCCGGTCAACGCCTTGTTGCGTTTGGACAGTCCAAATTTTAACCCTGCCATCGAGTCCCGTCTTACAATCGCCACAAGCTCGCCCAGTTCCTCCTGCCCGACCGTGTGCAGTCTCTTGCGACACAGGTCGTAGCACTGTTTCTCACTTCCGACTTTTCCAGTGAGATACAGAATCTCTTGGATTGCCCGAAGTTTGCTGCGGTGCTCTTTCTTCACGAACCTGAAGCAGGAAAGAACCGCACCAGCCCGGAGTTGCTCTTCCTCGCTATACCGGATAGCTGTTCCGTCATTGAGGAGGGTGTACTCATGGGCGAAGAGCTCCTTTGCGGTTGAGGAATGGAAAACGACGCTCGATCTTCCGGCTCGCTTGATTCTTTCACCGACCGCGACGCTTAGACCAACTCCAGTGCCATCGATCAGGATGAGCTTGCGTCTACTGTGCTCGCGCAGCATCGTGATCTTGTCGGAGATGTAGTTTTTGTCGATGCTGTCGATGAGTTCCTCGCTGAAGCCGGTACGAATCTTCTTCTCGGTCATATCCCGAGCAAGATCGGGGAACGAGTTTTTCACCTCTTGTAGCTCAGGATCTTCATCGACGTGGATTCTGAATCCAATCCCGCGCACTGGTTCGGGTAAGTCATCGATGGTTCTGCAGGTAAAAACTCTCACTCCTTCGAGAGCTCGCGGCTGTCGGAGACGGAGCGACCCGCTCTCTTCGTTTTCTGCCTTGACTTGCTTCACATTCCCGGTCTGCACACCTGGCCCTATTTCGCCATAGTCAATTGCTTCTTCGAATTGTACAGCAGCCTCGTGGCATTCGTCGGATATTTTTCCCCGAAGACGAACAGCTCGCTCCCGTGCTTTTCCTTGTAAAGCGCCGCCGTCGTCTGCCACGTGAAAGTAGTAATCAATACTGATGTACTTGAACTTTCCTCCGGGAACTGTGGGCTGGGACTGGATGAGGTCACTTCGAGAATAATCGTTTACTAAATCTCGAACTGCCCGCTCCTGACGCTGTATGTCGATTACTCGACGCAGCCTCACCCGCTCTCTCAGCCACTCGGGCGTAAGAGGAACTTTTGTCAGGCCGAAGTCGACGACTCGGTAGACGGCGTAACCCCCGCGGTCTCCGTTTCTTTTCAGTTGCGCGGTGCTGACACGGAAGATGTTTTCTCGACTGACTTTTAGGCTGTTTTCATTTTCCAGCTGAACTTGAGGTGGTGGATCCCTCCAGCTGCGGCTCCCGCCAACCTGGTTTGCGCCCACCTCCTCGCAGACGAGAAATTCAAGAAGGATATCTCCGTGGCACTTGTTTGGTTTGCAAAAGCACCCGAGTGCTTTTCCTGCTAGTTCCGTCTTTGCATCCTGATCAAATCCTCGCTCGATGCACCACTCGCGGCACTGCTCGCAAACCTCCTGCCGTGACTCACCATGCGCCCCAACTCGAAAAGGATTCCCCCACTTGCAGTTCTTCCCGCGCCCGATGTAGCCGTGATCTTCGCTCTCGTCGAGCCACTTCTGGATGCTCTTCCAGTTGTTCCAGCTGCACCCCAGTGAATGGAGATTCACCGCAGTTGTTTTCCTAGGTGCAGTTGCTTTGCTGTTTTCGCAGGCTACAGCGAGATCGACGCCACGGTCAAACATGCGGAGCGCCATCGCTTCCTCTTGTGCACGGAAGGGCTCGCGCGGATTTTCGACGACGTGGCTGACCTGTTCAGAAACAAGGCGTGACTTTTCCTGGTAGAGTTTTTCGCGCCGAGTCTTTTCTTTGTACTGTTTTACAGTATTTGGATCGCAGTCGTAGAGGGCCGTCTTTGAACCTTTCGGCTTTAGCTTCGACGCGAATATCGGCCTGCCCCAGCTCTCCTGCGGATGCTCTTGTTGCATTTTCTGAATCACAGCGCAATCTTCTGGCTCGAGGTCGAAGCTTCGGAGATACGCCTGATTCTCGCCGGAGAACTCTACAAGCTCGCTCCCGTCGTGACCCTCGAAGATCTCAGGTCTTCCGGGCTTCAGTACTACCGTGAAGTAGCACCTCTTGCGCATCGATCACCCAGGGCCGCGCCTTGCGGGGCTCTTGCTATATTTCGCCTAAAAAAAATCCAGGCTTGAACCTTTTTGGCGCCGGCCTGCACCCGGTGCAGCACCCCAAAGACGACGCCGACAAAAAGAGTCGGGACAAAAGCCAATCCCAGAAGCGCGTCCTGCTGCCGCTCCAATGAACTCCTTCTCAACCCGGAAGGAGAACAACAAAAAGCACCTCGACTTCGAACCACCGAAGCCACCCCCAAAGAAAAACACCCAAAAACAACAAACACTTCGCCCATGGAGGGAGGAATCCTCCCAGGCCTTATTCATGCAGACCCCACCCACACGTCGCTGGGATGCCCCATCCCGGAACCCAGATATTCCCCACCCCACCCAAGATCACAAAACAGGGAAGCCCCGCCGCTTATGTTTTGGCCTTATATTTTTCCCTTATGTTTTTGTCTTATTGTAAGCATGATCAAGAATTTGTTCTTGACAAGCATCCCGATCTGAATTGACTAAATTGAAATCACGATGTAAATCACGATGCTACGATGATGATTCAAAATGAGGTCTCATGAACATTGATTTGCATGAGACCTCATTTTGAATCATCATCGTAGCATCGTGATTTACATCGTGATTTCAATTTAGTCAATTCAGATCGGGATGCTTGTCAAGAACAAATTCTTGATCATGCTTACACTTATATTTTTCCCTTATATTTTTCTCTTATATTTTTCCCTTATATTTTTGTCTTATAATTCTGTCTTATATTTCTGTCTTATATTTTCCCCTTATAAATTCTCTTATAAGTCCCGCCTATCGACCCCGAATCACGACCGCTTTATTCCTTATAAAATTTCTTATAATTCTCTTATCCGGTGGCATGAAGGATTCCTTACTGAAATCAGTAAGGAATCCTCCATGCCTCGGAATTGGCGAATTATAAGGAACAATTATAAGGAATAAAGCGACGTCGTTAGTGGGTCGATAGACGGGACTCGAAGAGAGCCCAACGCTGACCGCCCCTGCGGAGCACGTTGCGTTGTTGTCATTTCACGCGGAGATGACAACAACATGCCGAGGACGCTTCATCCGATGTTTGACATGCAACGAGCTGGTCTTGACCACCAGCGCTCCCTTCATCCCATACCACAAATCCATCTGGATTTCCGATCGTATTGCCGCGGGAGACAATACGATGGGAAAAATGACTGCAAGACCCCCCAGAGACACACATATCCCACTCCCATGTGTAAGCGCCACCCGATCCCGGAGAGAAAAAGCGAGAGCATATGGCCAAGGCCTAGCCAGACGGGCGCGGCAACACCAAAATATCAGCGCCAAATGCGAACGGGGGCAGATGGGTCCACCATTTTGCCCTAAAGTCCAAAGAAAACAGGAGAACAAAAACGGGGCGCCACCACAAAGGGAAGAAAACAGCAAAAGGCTTCTGCCCTTGGCACCTGCAGCAGCGGCAGAGCACAAAAAACGAAAACCCAGAAATTTTATAGGCATTCGATAAGCCGCCCGGCGCAGCGGCCGGCCCTGGGTGACATCGACATTCCGAAAAGGTTCGGTCCTTCACGGGTGACGGTCGCCTTTTCCATCCCGAGTGCGTACGTCCGCCCTGCTGTATCGCAGATTTTGCACGGCACTGCTATCCTCTTCAGGATGCTTCGCTGCGCACCGCCGATTCCGCGTGCTACTTCAACAGACAGCTCATCTTCTGGTAAAGTAATCCCGTGTCTTTCTGCTCTTTCAATGCAGGAAGCACAGGTCAACTCGGTGAGGTAGAGACTCACGCTGTAGCCATCATCGAGCTGGATTGTAAACTTTTCGATCGTGAAGAGTACTTCGTCTTTGTCGTTTTTGGTCTCGGTTTTGCCTCCGGTTGCCAAAATGGTCGCGCCGTCAGCTTCTGACTCTTGGTTTGCCAAAGTGGTGTCACGTGGTACTATTTCTGCCAAAATGGCACGAGAGATGACGGGACTACTTTCTTCAATTTCTTTACTGATAAAGTCACTGCGCCGCTCCGCGAGAATTTGTTCGATAATCGTCTCGACGTTGTTGGAAATGCTGTAGGAATTTTCGTCGAGTCCGCGGTCGGTAGAGGAAAACAAAGCTCGACGTAGTGCAAAGTTGACAAATTCGCGAAGGTCAACTTTTTCGCTTGCAAGTTCGGCAACACCCTTGCTGTTTTCCGGTTCTTCTTCTCTCGTAACCGGAGAACTCAAAACTGAAACACTTTCGCTGTCCTGCGTTGAGTTTAGTGGCTTCCGCTGTGGCCCGCCTGGAAACCCTCCCGGACCGGAAACGCCAACTCCTGGCTCATCTCGTTGCGACCGAAAGTTTCCGCGTTGTAGTAAATCGACTCCCTCTCCTTCACCGGATCTTCCTTCATGCTCAGGGCAAAAGCACGCTCAGAATCGTCCTTCTTGATCACGGAGAAGAGCACGGTGTCGATATCTCCACTTCCCAGCGCCTCGACGAGGATGGAGAGCTACTTTTTCTTCAATGCTGGACTTGAGGAATTTTTCCGATTGCAGCAGCGACGTGACCGGCTCAATCACTTGCCCCGCTTGGATCTTTTTCTTGAAGAGGTGGCAATCCTTCTTTATGTGCTCGGGGGAGAAGCACAGACCACACACCTTCGCTTCGTATGGACAGTCGTCCGCTCCGTGCTCTGTCGAGAGACACTTACGGCAGGCGCAGCGCTGGTTGTTCTGATTGTTCTCCCACTTTCCGGCGTACTTCTGGTTGTTGGCTGGCCATTTTCCGCGCGGCTTTTTCGGATCAAGCGGGTAGCTGCTTCTCGGATTGGTTTTCGCGGCCAGAACCATTTCGCTTCCTGGTCCGAAAGTTCCAGCAACAGAAGTCGGGATGGCCGCCCCCGCCTCTTCACAAATCGGAAAAACTTCTTCTTTTGCCATGCCGATGTCGCGGACGGTCGACTCATCATTTCCTGGCTGCAGAACACCCACACTTTCCCGCATGTTCAAGTAGTTGATGAACTCTTCCAGGTACGGCACCTCTAGGGTTGCAAAACCGGGCGCCATCATGAAGCTCATTGTCAACTCGATGGGGAAGTTGTTTACCCGTGGGCTTTCCTTGTTCTGGCACTTGGTGATGAAATCTTCCCACACACGACGCCGCTCGCGATGGTCGTCCGGGAAGGGGTTCGCGCCAGCATCCTGGGCAACATCCACATACCGCATCAGACCCTGTTTCGGATCTTCGCCCTTTTTGAAGTAAAAGCTCTTGCACTTCTGCGCCTCGATGCGGTTCCGCACAAAACCAGCCGGGTACGCGAGGCACATCGCTTCGGACAGGTTGGCGAAGGTGTAGGCTTCGCGGAAGTTGCGCTTGAAGTAGAAGCGACGGGCCTTCTCCTTCATGGACTTCGGCGCGCAATGATAGAACTTGGAAACTTTCGCCCGATCCGCGTCGATCTCGAACAACATCTCTTCGATGATTCCGTGTTCGTTTCTCGACGGGACAAACAATCTGCCCTCGCTGCGCTTGTTATCGTCCCGGACCAATCCCATCAAGTACTCCTCGAGGGATTCCAGCCATCCGCACAAAGCACAGCTTTCTTTGACGGTCGGCGCGGGCAGATCCGGCATTCGGTCCTTGATCAGGAGCCGACATTCGGGCGGAACACCAACAGGATCACCACTCTGCTCCTTGTAGGCGGATTCGACAGTCAACTTCGTGAAGAAGAATTTTTCTGACCGCACTACTCCGTCGCGACGGGTCCCGACAGGCAGGAGAGATTCTGCAATTCCGGGCATCTTGGGTGCCTGGATTTGGTAACCCCCGGACTGCATCATTCCCTTTCCGCCGAAGTTTCCCCCGGCACTGCTAACGCGACGGTCGAATCCAAAGTTCCCACTGGCAACTCCGGCGACACTAGGTCCTTTTCATTTCCTCCAAATCCCCCGCCCATGTCGTACTGACCCTGGTACAGGAACGGGCTGCTTCCGTAGTTTGCAAAACCGGTTCTCGTTTTTCCTTTCCCGGCAAACTGGTCGCCTTTCCCGTGTCCGTGTCCAGCGTAGGGATTGGAGTTGAAGTTTCCCCCGTACTTGCCGTATCCGGCGGTCGACCCTTCAGCACTCCCGCCATTTGCCCACCACTGTTGCTGGTTGTTTGCAGTGGCTGCGGCGGCCTGCGCCTTGTAGTTCGAGAGGAACTGCCTCAAGCGCTCCTGACGTTCCGACTCCTCTCTGGTGTCCGGGTTGAACAGCTTCTTAGCGAAGTCAGGTGCTTTCTCTTCCTCTTTTTCTTCCGGGATGGTTTCATGGATGATGACGCTCTTTTTCTTGCTGTATTTCTCATCCAAGGGCGTCGCCATGCTGGAGAGCGAGGACTCAGCATCATCATCCTCTTCTTCATTCGGGATGATGTTTTTCCAGTCCACTGCGTCCTCACCAGAAGAAGAGGAAGCCTGGATCTGCTCCAATTCGTTCACCCGGTCGACGCTTTTCCTTTTCTTCGTCGCGCCGGATCCTTCCTTGAGGAGCTTGATTTCTCTCGCCATTTCCTGGAAGGCAGTGGCGAACTGTTCTTTTTCATTTTTCTGGAGAATGGTTTGACTTTCCAAATCCTGCGCAATTTGCGCCAGCGCAGCAATATCCTTTTGCTGCTTGATCATGTTCTGCCCATGCCCCTGCAGCGTCTGGCCAACACCACCAAAACGGTTCAAGATTTGCTGTCCGTCAGCTTGTAGCTGTTGCGCAGTCGTGTTTCCCAAAGAAATCATCTCCTGCTGCTGCTGGTGCAGGAATTGGCTCTGCTGTTGCAGTTGCGCCGCATTGTTGTTAATGTTCTGCTGCTGCTGGTTTAACTGCATTGCGGCGCTGCCAAGCTGTTGCTGCTGCTGATTTAACTGCGCAGCGGCTTGACCCAGCATCTGACTCTCCTGCCCGATTCTCATGGCTGCTTGATTCATCTGCATGACAGTCTGGTCCTGTTGATTCTGCAACTGGAACGCAGCTTGTCCGAGAATTTGGGTTCTTCCCTCCAGCGTCGTTCCGATCACATTGTCCCAGTAACTGGGCTGCCCGGCGTTCGCTGGGATGGCCGATCCATTTTGCCACTGCAGACCTTGCTGATTGTAGAACTGCATGAGACCGGGACTGTTCGAGATCTGCATCTGCAAGTTGTTTCCTGCAGACGAATTAACTCCATTATTTCCGCGGACGGGGATGTCGCTCGCTGGACTCGCGACGTTCGCGACCATCCTGTTCTGCTCGTTCAGAACAAAGGCCGCGCCGGCTCCGAGCGGGAGTCCGCCGCTCGTAGGTGCTGGCGTTGCTACTCGCCATTCCGTTTCCCCGAGTGTAGACGATTGGGCTCAGTTCGTAGGGGAGGATCTTCTCTCACAGTAACCGCAGTTGTCGTCGTCTGGACGGCGGACGTAGACGGTTGGAGATACAGCCTCTTTTTCCGCTACCACTGCAGAAAGCGGCACACTCTCCTCTGGAAACAGATCTTTGTTGGAATTTCGTTGACGAATCACGAGCGAATTCTGGAACCGTAGGAACGTGGAACAGTTTATTTTCACCGGACGGAATTCGGAGTCATTGACTTTACGCGATCACGCGTGAAGTATTTACTTCGGGACTTATTTCGTGGTTGGTTTGTTTACAAATTGTTACACAATTTGGGACCTTGAGCCCGCAGTGGAGCACACGCGTTGTCTGTGGAAATTCCATTCAGAATTGTTTTCAGAAGAAGCAAAAAAGCACGAGACGACGTTTCGCATGATGAAGAAGAAAACGGCACGAATAAACAGAAATCCGATTTGCGATTTGCATTTCAAATAAACGATTTGTCCGAGCGTTTTCCTTTTCACTCTCGAGTCTCTCAGTCACGTTTTCCACTCGACGCGAAGACTATGTTCAGAAGAACAAATCAACAATATTGAATGGTCCGTCTGATTCTGATATGCGGACCCAAGCATTCCAAGATTTGCGAGCGATTTCCAATGCCTATCCTGCACCACAAGAAGTTGGCTTTTTCCTTCGTCACAAATGTGCAGCTCTATTGGTGGTCATGCACGATAGATTTTTGCGTCCTCGAGAAGTACTAGCCTCACATCAAGTTTTCATGTTTATTCCAGACCCAGACATACTTGTTTGCAATGGATAGATTTCGACGCGGCGACGACAGATAGTTTGCAGTCGATCCACCGCTGACAGGCGGTGGCGGCGCCACCACCGCCCACGCGTGCTTGGGTTGCGTTTTCGTGGTCTTCGGCGAAACAAGTGCCGCGAAGGAGGTGCCTCTAGCATTTTGATCTCGGACACTGGGGTGCAGAAATTTTGTCCCGAGACCAGTAAGGTCGGGAATCGGCGAGAGACCAGCCGTGGTTTCCGCGAACAGACCTGTTCTTGGAGATGTCACCACTTCTAAATCCGATCTGTTGTTGTGCGTTCCTGTTGAAGTAGTGTCGAAGATAGACGACGCAAGAAAGTTTGGGTCGTTCAGTGGCCGAGGGTACGACGTCTTGCTCCCGATACCGGCGCCCACAGTTGTAGTCGAATCACCCTCGTCTAGCAACTGCGCAAGTTTTTCCCGCTGCTCGCTGATGGATTGGAATATGCTGTCGAACGTGAGGGTCGCGTTTATTGGGGCCAGTTCGGGGTTACGCCCGGAGTAGTACCGTTCGGTCGACCCGGGAACGGTTGTCATCAAACTTGTTTCGTACTCGGAGGCTGGTGCCGGTGGGCCGTGACTACTAGGACCCTGCTGGCCAGCCCCAACAGAGGCGGAGCTGCTGGTTGCCCTACCGGGCCCGGAAGTAGTAGTTCCTGCGGATACACGTTGTCCTACGTGGTGCTGGTGCGTCCTCTGCTGTTGTTCGACGCCTGTGGCAGATGCAGGTGGAGCTCCAGTTCTACCTGCGCTCGTACCGCTCCCGCTTGTTGAGCCAACTAGCGTCGAACTGGAGGTTGTTCCCTTGTTCATCATGCCACCTGCTTCCGTACTCGGACGGAATTCCAAAGGTTTCTCCTTCAGCGCCTCGGCAACTTCGTCCGTAAACTCGACCGAACCCGGGTCGTTGTCGATGGACTGCCTTCGCAGCAACACACTCTGCCGAAAACTGCGGGCATTCACCACTTTAGGCTGTTGCTCCGCGGACTCGCTCTCCTCCGCGCCGGAAGATAGCGCTGAGTCGGATGACGAAGAGGAAAGCCCCTTGGTTATGCCCTCTTCAGCGGTCCTCACCGTCCTCATCAACTGCTGTTAAATCCAAAGTGGCCGGAAACTAATCCTGTTTCGAAACAAATTCAACCCAATTTCAAATCTGCAAAAAATGACGACCCTGAAGCCCGTCATGTGGAACACATCCCAACCCCATCTGCAATATTTTCGGGCTTGTGAATTCTCGCAGGTAGTGCGTGGCCGGCTTTTCAAGTGACCTGCAACCATACCCCAACAAGTGTTGCGTGGCCCGAGGCAAGACATGGAAAGCGAGGCATCCCGATTACCTCAACCATCCATGAAAGCCATCTTGCTCGGCTACACGCTCCAGCTATGTTACAACGCCGCCACTAGAAAACCTACCACCCCCAGAGAAGCCGGCACAAAGGCGCCCAAGGATCAAATGCTCACAAGAAGAGAAACTTACCTCCATCCACGATCGAAATCGATCGGACAAAGAAGCCAACGCATCTGTGGAACCCTCAGTGCCTTTGACAGCCGCATGTCGAAGCCGACGACCCCGCCACATCTCGTGGGGCCTAATAACGACGGGGCCTGATGCGAGGCGCTAGGGGGCTCTACAAGATGGCTCGACGATACGGAATCGAAGGGCAATCGCTGGCAATTGTGGGCCAAAATTGAAACCCCGAAGAAATTTCAAATCGAAATCCACCAACCAATCCAATTTCAAATCGAAATTGGCCTCCCGGGCCCATTTCAAATCGAAATTGGCAACTCTGGTCAATTTCAAATCGAAATTGAGGTCCGAGACCAATTTCAAATCGAAATTGGTTTGAAGTTAGAAAAAAGTTAGAAAGAGGTAGAAAAAAGTTAGCCATATTACATTCCAGGTCCTAACTTTTTTCCAACTTATTTCCAACTCCTTTCAAATTTGATCTCCGTTTGAAAAACAGAAGTGGAGAGGCCAAACACATATCGACAGAAAGTCGCCGGTCTTCACAGCCGGAACGCGCCGCCTTTAGGATAATGCATGCGAGCGCAATAGCAGCAGAGGCGAAATGTTGCCACAGGTGTCAGTTGCCTCCCGTCGTCGTAAAAAGCTACCGCCCCCCCAGCCAATTCCTCCAGCAATGGCATGTCCCTGACAAAAAGGGAGTTCGGAAAATGGGGGGCGAGCGAGTGCCCGAAGCTCATTGCTTGGCACAGCGAAGAATAAATACGGCGGCCGCCAGCCTCTTCCTTGCCAGAACACGAGCCAAAAGAAATGGCTGCCCTGTTGGAGTGTGTCTCCAGAAGCGCTCGGTGGTTCTCACAGTCCTCATCAACTGCTGCTACAACATCGCGGAATGTGGCTCCGGCGTTAATATTTTTCTCGCGGTGTAGAAAGACTTCATCCATGAGCAGCCTTTCTGAAAACATTGCTCAGCTTTGAGGTGCAGATGTTTCGTTTCCCTGCCCGAGGACAAAACTACAAACGACAAACAGTGCTATCCCTATCACTTAAATGCATCAGCCGACAAGGAATGTAAAACCTGAGCAGACCTGCGTCATATCCTTCTTTTTACTAACCGGTCTGGCTGCGTTGCTTGGCGTCGGCTATCACGAGGAAAAATCCCCCGTCCCCATACTTACTGAAACGGCATGCCTCTGAAAGATTGGGACCCTGCTCGGTGTTTGCGCGTCGTGTTTTTCGTCGTGTAAGAAGGCACACCGGGAAAGTCCGCCCGCCGCACTATTCAGGCGGCTCGTGATGCTACTAGTAGACCTACAGGGCAGACGCCTGTCATGCTAGGCGCCTGCTACGTCGAAACATCCCCGCCCGGTTCTTGTATCTGCCCGCAGTCCTCTACTGCAAGACAAAGCTGATTTGTGTTCACAACAGTCCCGCGTCACAGATTTCCGTTTTGCTATGGGAGGGGGGGTTTTTCATTTTGATATCGGCGCCGAAATCGTTTTATTCACTCCCGACGCCGAGCTGCTTGAGTTTTTTGGCGGTGCGCCTCCAGCGGCAGTGGGAGTTGAGATGTTGGTAGTCGCAACTTGAACTTTCCCAAGTTGGTTCATGGGGGTGGCTCCTCCACCGAGACTGGGTCTCCGAGACAGTCCGGCGCCAAGTGCTGTGGACGACGTGACCAGACTCTCCAGAAAGCTTCCACGCCGCGCGCGCTCTGCTTGTTGCTGCAGGTTGTTCATCACACCGTTGCTCGCGTTTCCGGAGGACACGATATTACCTAGCGGCCCGCCGCTTTGTTCCATCGGTGCCTGGTAGCCGGAAGCTGTTCCTCCGGCGTGGTGGTCTTGCGTGATTGTACTGCTCAACACGCCAGGAGCACCAACACCACTAGCAGCAGTCGCGCCAAGAGACGTGGATTGCTTCAAAAAGTCGGCAAGTATACTGTTGCGACGGGTCAGGCTCGTGCGCTTTTGGTCCGCTTGCTTCTTCTGTTCCTGCTGTTGCTTCTTGCGCAGCAACTGACCCGCGTAACTCGTGTCGTGGTCCGCGAGAGAAGGCGGGTGGTGACCTGTAGAGCTGCTGCCACTATGGTCTGCTACAGAGACCCCCCCGGGCGGCTTTTGATTGTGCCGCTCTCAGAAATGATTACACTGAACGCTGTTGCATGATTTGCCAACATGCAGTAGAGCCCCAAACTTCACACTCCACACGATCAAGCTGTTTTGCAGAGCACGATCGCGACGCGCTCATCAGCGTTGAAATCTGTGCAAATAAATTTGTGACGCAACACCAGACACGCGCACGCTCTACCCTTTTGCTTTTGAACAAGATTTTTTTGCATCACAAAATCATGCGACAGTCATGAGCGTAACGCTTGCACAGACCATATTGATGCTGTTGCACTTGAGGCGCACCCACGCTCGCACTGTTTTGATTCTCGCCAACGGACGGCGACCGCGACTCCGTTTGCGGTAGCTCCTCAACTTCCTCCGGAGCCTCGTCGTGCTCCTGTAGTAGTTGCGCCAGCAGAGGAGGATTCTGCAGCAACATCTGCGTCATCACTGGATTCGCCACGGCAAGCTCTTGCATCTTTTTTTTTTTATTTCCTCGTCGTCGTGAGTCATCTTTACATTTACTTACGTTTAAACAAACTCTCGTCGTCCATCATGATGACTATTAAGCAACTATCATATTGAATCATAGGAAACCGGCGCCGATCAGATCAGACGGACGCCAAGAACGCCATCGACTTTCTGTCTGCTACAACAGCAACCACGCACCTTGAGAAATTTTTCACTTTTTCAGTCTGTTTACTGCGCAGTACCACGACTTGTTTTCTACTATTAAATACTTAGCGGGCGGCTTATTATACTATCTTGTATACCACTGGGTGCTGCATCATCGTGGTCACGTTGGCAGTCTGCATCATCATCAGCGGGTTTGCTGCTGCTTGTGGCATCAGGGGATTCCCTCCGAGGCCTCCGGCACCGGAGAGCAGCCCGGCCTGGATCAAAGGGTTCGCGGCCTGCTGCTGCATCACCAGCATCGGATTCAGCCCCATCATATCTGGTTTTCCACACACATGTTTTCAGCAACAATCAATGTGATGTCTAGGTGCCCGTCTTTTGATTTTCGTTGAAGTCGATTGGTCACTTTTTTGTTGTTTAATAAACTCAGAAATGTCATCCTCTTCATCGTCGTACGTGCGCACAATTCACGGCCTATTCATCGCACAAACCAAAACCCTGTTTTTTGCAGTAGTAGTGCCGAAGTCCATCATGATATTGCGTACTAATTCTTCTAGACATGTATATCTTTATCCTACGTGAAAACGTTCCCACCCCAGAGTCAAGATCAAGATGGGCACCATTCGGCTACATAAACCAACAAGCCTTCTGCCTTGCGCGTGAATAAAGCTCTGGGTCTCCGTCTCTCTCTCTCTCTAGTGTAGTAAGTAGTGGTGTTTATTGGCTAGTGTATTGGAGTCCTCACATGACAAATCTTAATCTTGCTCCTTATTCTGATGAGAGCATGACAAAGCCCCAGATTCCATGAAAAAATGTCCCTCATGGGGCCGCTGCGCACGAGCCACAGTCTCCGCATGCGAATTCGCGGGGTGGGGACATTATTACTCAGGATATCTTACTTGCCATGATCATTTGCTGCTGGTCGAGCGGAGAAGCGGACGCTGGAGCACCTGCCACAGCCGTACCTATACTGCCGAGGGGTGGTAGCTGCCCCATGAAGTGCGAAGGAGGTTGATGCGGATGCGGCTGATAGCTGCTTCCTAGCGCGTTGCGTGCATTGCAAATACTATGTCCTCTAGGTGGTTTGGAACTACGTGGCAACTTGTGATGCTGAGTCTGCAGTGCACAAGGATCTGCTTTGCGAAGGCAGCAAAAGCTGTGCGGTTTTTGTTCCCCCAAGACGAGGGTATGTCTCATATTACAGAGTAGGCATGGAAAAGCCTCCGCATATCTTCATCTTGTCGTGCTTCATCGTCATCTCATCCAGGTCCAAAAAATGCATGACAGATGATTCCATTCTTCCCGAAATACTTGTAGACATATTTGCATTTGATACGTTGGTATAGCCGTGCGGAAGCGGATCCCCCCAATGGGACGAAAAAGTCCCATCACAATCGTGAAGTAGGTGAAGGCATTCAGCGAAACTGAAACTTACCGAACTAGGTCGCTCATCATCCGAAGAGAGCATGAGTAGTTGTACAAACACATGAAGTATCAAATGCAAAAATGTCTGGGTCTGGAAGATTGCAAGGTTTGTCATGCACATTTTACATGACCCGTGATGTCTGTGATGTATGCACCAGCATCACAAGTTTTTTGCGCGCATCTTGATGCCTATCCCGCATGAGAAATCCCCTCTCCGCGGTTCAAAAACTGGACGCCTCTTGTTGCTCATGCAATACAGATTTTTTTGGATTCCAGAAATAGCATTACAGATTGCATTTCTCCAGACCCAGACATTTTTACATTTGATATGAAGCGGGTGGCACTCACGACATTTGAGTGCTACAACTTTTTTTCGGGTTTGCATTTCTCGCACAAAATGCACAATTGCAATGGTCAACTTTCTTGTTTCGATACTGCTCCTGCGGATTGTTATTATGGTTGTTCTCTTGCACTTGCATGTCTTCGTGGAGCCGGTTCATCTGCAATTGCATGTCTTCATTCTGCCGGCGCAATATGAAAGCAGGCTTGCATGAAAATAATTCTTCAAGATGGAACCAACAGCTAAAGCTTTTTCAAACCTCAGTGCGATATCATCTCGATATAGTACTTATTGGTCCGAGCATGTGCCAGAGGCACTGTCTGCTCCCTTATTCAATCGGCGCATGGAAAACTTCCTCTTCTTGCTTCTTGTTCTTTCACAGCTCCCCGATACATTACATAGGCATAGCACCTGGACATTATTAAATAATACACCTTTGCGTCGATTTTTGTGCACTTTTATAATTCACTAACATGAAGAGCAAATTTTTTTGACGCAAAATTGCCGCAAAACTTGCTTCCACCACATTGAGAAATTTTCACGAGCTCAAGTTACGATCATACGCATCTGCTCAAGCTGTTCGATGAGCGCTGCATTTTCACTCGACATGGAAGCTTTCTTATGCATTGCAACGAAGAGCTACTTCGCGTCTGGAAAAATCATGGAAGATTCGTGTCCGTCGTTCACAAAATGATCGTGATCTTGTATGTTAACTCGGAAAGCACCACCGAAATTTCTGCGATGCCATAGCGGTGCAATATAATGTGCGCTACGAACGAAAGCGCATTCCAACATATCTCAAGCACAGGGCATCTGGTGACAAAAGTCTGTTTATCTGTCATCCAGACCAAACAGTTTCAAATTCTTTCCAGAGGCAGAGCCAAACCAATCTGAAGTGCATACTTTTCGGCAGCAAACAACTCCGCGGCCTCCTGCCTCGCGTTCTCAGCCGCTGATTTTTAGGGTGAGAAAGTAGCACACAGTAAGCCCTAGTTGATCTAAACTAATTTCCAACAAAAAGGTGGCCATGCTATGGTACAAAGAATACCTCTGATTTTCGGCTAAGAGGAGAGCGTCGATCAAGGGACTACTGCAATAAAGATCGCTTACCTAGCTGATTGCTTTTGGCGGTCGAAGCGGAGTCAGGAAGGCGGTTGGCGACGGGGCGATTCTCTATGTTGAGCGCCCGTGTGGCGTATTGCAGCGTCTGGTTGCTTTCGTCGGCGCTACAGGGATTAATGCAGGTGATCATCATGCAGTACGCATTGCCGCCGAAACTGTCTGACAGCAGCTCCGTAATCTTAGCGTTTCGGTAGGGCACGTGGGCGTTCGACTTTCCCTGTGTGAGCGCCATGATGACCTGCGCTAACGTAAACAAGGACTTTATTGTGAGGAAAAATTCCCCCTCCCAATATCGAAAACGCAAACCTCTGAAAATTTGCAATGCTGATATGTGGCCTCAGATCATCTCTGTCTTGCAAGAAGGCAAGCCTGCAGGCTCCTCCGCATTATGCCGGCGGTTTGTGATGCTCTTGGTCCTACAGCGTAGACTTCTGTCATGCTGGGCGACTATGTCAAAACCTCTCTGGCTCTGCTCAGGCTTCGCATATGCCTACAATCCTGTTCTGCAAGACTGCTTTGCATTTGTGTATGCAAATCCCGCATCAAAAGTTTCGTTTTGGTATGGGGAGGGGGGATTTTTCCTTTTGATGGACTTGTTGATGGTCTGAGCTTCCTTCAACGTTACTATCCCAAGAAAAAAGTGTTACATACAGTTACACATTTGCTGCAACTTTAGCAACACAAACTTGCAGCTCTGCACTGCAGGGATGAAATTAACTTGCAATGCATAGATCCGAAGAGAAAACACGTATGAAACGAGGGTCGCATGCGTTCGCAGCATGAGAGAGGTCCTCTGTCTTGCACGTTCTGCAACACGGTGTGGAACTGTAACAGTTTTTTCTCATGATACTTACCCCTTCAGCACCAGTACTCTTCACGCGCTCGCTCCCCGCCAGATCCACAAATTGAAACTTCGCGAACCTTACAACCAGGGCAGTGCTTTTTTATCCTTTATGCTTAATGCAAGCAACCACAAAAGAACGCACGTCTCATGCGTCGGCGTCCACTAAGTAGCTACCATAAATACGCTACCTATTTTTATGTATCAACTTCAAACAAAAGAATGCAGGACAAATTTGAGTTTTAATAATTTTGGTAATCTCTGTCTCGCGACGCAGTGTCCCTTGTCACGGGCGATAAAAATGCCATTGCACTGAAATGTCGTCTCTTTGTTCACAAGTGACAAGTCGTTCCGGTTCTACATCTACTTTCTCTGGAATTCATCTTTTTATAGGGCAACGGCAAATTATTACATCTTACAGTCGATGTCATGGGAATAAAGAACGCGGATGCATTCACGTCACATCAACTACCGGCACTGTGTATCAAGTGCAAAAATGTCTGGGTCTGGAAAATTGAAACTTGTAATGCGTGTCATGCATTCCTGGAAAATCTGTGTTGCATGAGCAGCAAAACAGAGGCTTCCTTTGTCATGCGAAAACGCAATTTGTAATGCGTGCTAGGCATCAGCAGCCCTCTCAAAAACTTGTCATGCTTGGCTGCCATTGGAAGCGCTTCAATCATGCGCAATTCAGCATCACAAGTTTCCAGACCCAGACATTTTTACATTTGATACTGTGCTAGCTAAAAATCTGTACCTTTGCAGATCGGGGAGGTCCACGTAAAGCGTAAAAAGACTGTGGGATCGCGAACTCCGGGCGTTCATCTTGGTGCTAGACGTGCGGCGGAACTTTGCTCCCTCCTGCAGCACCATGATTGCATCGTCTGCGGTGTCGCACTCGACCATTGTGAGGTCTGCGATGTAGGGCTCCCGCTTCTCATTTTGCCGGATGGCCAAGTTGGTTTTTTTCGGGTCGAGCGTATCATATTGAAAAATCGCCCCTACTGACTCTGGAAAAGGCGGGGGAGTGTTTGCATTGCAAAAGTTCCGAATGGAAACATTCTCGAGCAAACGCAACGCAAAAAATTTCTAATGCAGATGAGATTCGTAAAAGAACAATCACGCGTTACAAAAAGGCCCAGAGACCGCAAGGCCTACCATGTAAGAGATGCTCTGCAGTCCTACTATAATCTGAATCAGGAATACTCGCCGTCCTTCTCCTTTCGTGCAAGACAAGTCCCCATGTCCATTACCATTTGCATTTGGAACGAAACTCTGCATGAGAAAAATCTCGCACTTCGGGAAGCGGGGCACTTTTCAAAATGGTAGAGCAGATCCGTGATACATTCGTTCACCAGACCCGTCGCTGTAGACAGCAAAAAGTTTGTTGCGATAGTCACTGAGTTTCAGGTATTACGTGGCGCTTTTTCTTGGCTTCGACCACGAAAGATTTCTTGTTGTATTGCAGAAAAACTAGGGAAATCCTGTATGACGTCTCATTTGGATGCATTTCTAGGCAGGACCACAGGGACATCGCCTTACAAAGCTGCGTGATCTTCAAAACGAACTTTTTTTTTTTGATAGGCGCGTTTCCGATTTCAATAAAGCTTGCTTTTATCTTCACCGTCTTCGAGGTTCGGTCGTTCTTTCGGGCAAAAATGCGTTCGATTGCCTGGGGCACGATTCCGTCCAGCGCCTGCGTGCTACCAATCACGGTATGCGTCTTGCCGCTACTTGTCTGTATCCAAGAAAAAAAGTCGAAGTATTCATGACAGTTAGTGCAACTTTTTTATGGCAGCATTACAAATCTTTCTAGTGTGGACCAGCACGACAACCTCAGCCGCAACCCTGTTGCATGTATATTTTTTGCACCACAGACTTACATCATCACTATACACATCAATTTTTTTCTTGCATAGTCTGCCCGTACGCCATAATAGTCGCGTGAAAACCGCTCAAGATTGCATCCACAAAGCCATCCACGTTCATCCTGAAACAAAAGAAAAGATGTTTTAGGGAATCTTCCGGCATGGCCATTTTGATCACTTTTTTCTCCTTGAAGTTCAAGCGGACGAAAAAGACACAAATTGGTCCAGTTTTTTGGTATGACCAAATTCCTTCTTCTTTTCGCATTATAAGTACGACTCGGCAGCAGGAGGTTTATGACGTCAAGAAAAACTGCGATACTATATGGCAACTAAGTGCGTTGATTTCGGTACCTCCGAAAAGCATCTTCTTGCGAAATTCCGGGCGGGACGACAAGCGGTAATCTTACAGGTTAAACATGGTTAGAATTGGCGAAGGTATTGAAAAGCTGAATCGCCACACACACATACACACCAACGCGGATCCAAGATACGAATCCTAAGTAATGCTTTACCGCCTCGGACAACAAGTAGAAGCGCCCCATTCATATTGATTCACTTGCAGAAGGATAGCGACGAGAGCATGGCTACTTCCAACGAGAGCATGGCTACTTGTTACCTTGTTCTTTGGACAGACGCGACAAGATACTACTTGTCATTCTGAGAGAAGTTCTTGCAAAAACTGATGGCGTATTCTCGTCACGCAGTGAAGATGATGTAGCCGGACCAATGCAAGTGAATCCATGAGTGACAATTTTTTCAGTATTTTTCCTTTCTCAATACAATTCCCAATGCCCCACTTTTTGTAGTCTTAAGAAGCCCACATATTCTCGTGACGTCGGCTGGCCTTGCACGATAATTTTGTCGGCGGCCTCGTCCTATGCGTTGCAAACAAGTACGTCTGGGTCTGGGTCTAATGCAACCAAAGGGTCAACACGCAAAAAGAAAAACTTGTGTTGCTTGAGCGCCTGCGTCAAAAGCTTTCCACTTCTTACTAAACAGCGACAGCCAGCGCATGATCCCCTCATGCGGAACAGGCACCAAGAGGCCTCGGCAAAGCAGCTTGCACTTATTATATGCTTCCGCTGCTGTGTGCTTTCCAGCCCATCTATCGTATCCTATGTGGTCGAGCAGATGCATGACAAACGTCGGTGTCCGGCTATTCCGGATCTGGCTTCCAGCACGATCGTGGAGGGCGGAACCTGCACGACTGGCGACAGACGCTATCCAGCCAGCCAACCAACCAACCAACCAACCAACCAACCACACCAGCAAACGCGCCCGGTCTTCCCGACCCACCCAGAGCCAGACTACCTAATTCGCATTTTATACGTCCCACGTGACGGAAGGCGCTTCTTTGTCCGATGGCAGCGGTGGACGAATCCGGACTATGCATTGAAAGCCGGGAAGCAGGCTGGCTCCAGTGCCTCCCTCCGCAGCTCCCCCGCTGGACGCCATGGCGGTCGCCGGCAAAGACCAACCGGTGCAACTCCTGCACGGAGAAAAAGCAAAAAGTGGGTCCTCTCCCGCAGGAGCCCTAGGACATCGGTCTGCAGTGCATTTTTCGGGTTTCGGTTTCGCCACCTTGAACTGCAGCTCAGGCTCCAAAGTCACCGCCTCTCCGATTTCCCAGCTACATTGCCATGCACGGAGTTCTTAGGCATAGTTGTAGAGAGCAGGTCAAAAATATGTATATGATCCTTCGTACTAGTCGCAGACGAAGGACAAGCCCTCGTGGCGTCGGGCCGGCCATGCGCTGTCTCGTAGCATGTGTGCCGCGATCCGGTACTCTTTCCTTTACACTCTGGCGCTCCGTCAGCGAGTAGACTCGCTCCGGTGTTGAGAAAAAAACACAAACAAGCCAGAGTGAGAACAGCCTTGAGGTAGGAAAAAATATCCTCGAGGAGGAATCTCCTTGGGCCTTCGCCAGAATCTCCTTGAGAGTTTTTTTTTTCAAAAAAAGCGAAACACGTGCAGCAATGACGGAAAAAAAACAATTTACAATTTGGAATTGTGATAGCAAATGGAAAAGACTGAATTAAGTACGACTACGAACTTCTCAACAACAATGGCTATAATGCACACACTCTTGGGCGGCCCCGCCTGCGGAGCCCGAGCCCTTGAGGCGGGCCCGACATTATTTCGGTCCGGTTCATCAAGTCTGCAACGTCTCCTGTAACCACGCCAAAGTTGCCGCGTGCGCCAACTGTTGACCCAAACGGTTGGCGCGTGCGCAATTCATGACGGTCGCGCCCGGAGGCCTATATTCTATTCGTAGGTAAATGCGCGCGCACAAGCCTCACGCGCGCGAAGCCGAAGGGTCGCCACGCACCTTGACTGCACTTTCTGGTTAGAGCATGAACGCACGACCATCGCGGGCATCATCCTTGAACAAGGCCCGCGGCGAAATCCTGCAGACCGCTCAAGGCCGCGCTCTCACGCTCTAACGAGCAAGCGAGGGCGCAAATCGATCTTCCATTTTGGAGAACACTTAGCACTACACGCAGGCTGGTGCCGAAGACTAAAGCAGGAAAGCCCTCTCAGCGTATTTCTTCACGCCACGCTTTCTTCTGTGCAAGGAGGAACCGTGTTAGTTCAATATCATCATTTTTTTATTAGTTCATTTTATAACCTCATTTTTTTCAGTCCGCCGGAACGGGACCCTTGCGAGCGAATCCGCTTATACCCCGCAAGGGAGGATGCGGCTCGCTGGTACCGCAGAAACAGGTAACCTGCTATCAGCGCGCGCTCTCGTGTAACTTGTAGAAAATGAAAAACAAAATAGTTGCGTGAAGGCTGCACTTTGCCTGTAGTAGATATGTGCGAGCTCCTTCTCTCTATTTGTATTTCTTTTTCTTTTTGTACATTAGTCCACATTTACCTGCAACTCGCACCGACACGAGCACAATTCGATAGCAACTTCTTATATGTACCAGCAATGGCCATGGTCTGCTCTTTATATTTTCCGATGCAGGACCGAAAAATAACCCAAAGGCCAAACAAAACGCAAAGGTGGTCGCGTAAATACGTACTACACAGAACCAAGGGACACAGACAAAATTTCAAAATTTTGTAAATATTTCGCAGCCATTGTTTTATGCTGCAGCTGTGGCGTCGGTTTCTCGACGAGAATGAGTATGCAGATATTGCGCGGAGCAATTACTTCGGGGCCGGGCGACAGCTACAGGTAAGTGAGGACGCACAACACTGCCAGCGGTCGGCTATTTTCCTGGGCTTTTCTGATTCTGCAGTCGAAATAGCTAGGCCAAAAATGTTGTAAGTGCAGGCGCTTTGGATGAGCATAGCAGAAAAAATCGCCGCTGACGACATCACCAATCTGCCGCGCCACGAAGAAGTGGCGCGGGAGGGTGACGGAGAAGGGCTGAGTGTGAAAGAAGGGCTGCAGAGAAGCGCTTTCTAATCTTTCTGCTTTCTAATCCTTCTATTCTAACTTTTGAACTCGGACGTCGGAGGTCAAGTCGTCGCTTCCGTGTCACTCGGAAAATTATGTCACGCACCCACGCGACGTGGGTGCGTCGCCGTCCTGTGTCCCTTAGAACTTTATTGGACTCAGGTCGTGGCTCTAAGGGACACAGGAAAACTGAGTACTCTGTTGAGTACTCGCCAAAATCCACTCGACAGAGCACTTGACCGAAAAACTTCAATACTTTGAAGCACGCACGCAGAAACTATAAAATTTAAAAAGTTTAATTTTAGCCCGCATGGTATGGCCAACTACTTGCGAAGCAAGCTGCTTCGTCCTGAAGAAGATTGGGGGCTATTTCAAAAAGTGTTTACCATACCATGGTGAAGAAATTTGAAGCTTTTTGATTTTCTGGCACCTGAGACAAAGGCTGGAGACAAAATGAAAATGAATAGGAGCGGGCTCGTCGTCCAGGTATCTCCGGCTCCGGAGCCGTGTGATTGGGCGGCACCGTCCACGTGTCTCCGGTTCGGAGGAGTCCCGCTTTTCGGCGTCCGAACTGTCGGCTCTTCCATCCCCGGCCCAATCTCCGGTGGCCACCAGTTTCCTAAATCCTAAATCTAAATCTGCAATGCAGAACTGGCCCACCAATGCGCCCAAAATTTTAAAATTTTGTCTGTGTCCCTTGCTTCTGTGTAGTAATACGACTTATCTTATCATACTCAATGCAGCATAGTCGGTCCCGAATAGGTGGGCCTGAGGATAATCAATAAGCCCGCTGCGCTGAAAAGATTTATGGTACGATTATAATTCTTGGTCCCCACAGTTCTGTTTGAATTATCTTTATCAAATGCAAATATGTCTGGGTCTGGAAGAGTCGGGGCTTGTGGTCAAGCACATTTTGCATGACCCGTGAGGTCTGTGATGCTGGTGCTAGCAACACAGATTTTTTGAGAGCCTCTTGATGCCAATTCTCGCATGAGAAACGCCCTCTCTGCGTGCCAAGAACTGAGTCCTTTTGCTGCTCATGCAACACAGATATTTTCAGAATCCGCAGATAGCATTACAAGTTCCACTCTTCCAGACCAAGACATATTTGCAATCCAATCCATACTCTTCAATCACGAGCAAATCTGCTGGTGTCCACCATGAACTGGGTGCGCTCGGCGCGCGTGGCAGGCAGGTACTTTCGCACGAGAACGCTGATGCCGAGGACCACGGATGAAGCGTAAAGAAACGCGAAGAGGCAGGTGACGAAGTTGTTCTCGAAGACGAAAAGCGACGAAAAGAGCGCCACGCAGACCTGGCTCCACGAAAACGCTGACACGCACCGCAGCACGTCGTGTACCAGTATGGCGAACGTTCCTGCTGCAGTCAGTGGCGCACCACTTCCATCGCGATTAGCTGCCGAGTCGGAGGACGCACCACGTTGGTGCTGCTGAGGCCGATCCGTTCTTTCCAGGCCCGCCCCAGCAGAAGACCTACAACTAGTACTTGCTGTAGAAGCTGCGCCGCTCAGGCCAAGGCCAAGGTGGACACCCGCATGATCCGAAGAAGATGCCGCGCTGGCAGTTGGCGGCAGAGCGAGTTGGTGCAGGTTCGGCCGATCGTACTGAGAAAAGTAGGCTGCGCCGGCTGCTGCGTTCCCGACCACCGGCAGAGGGGGTTCTACTGAAGGGGCTAGGGGGCCATTGCCGCGGTCACCCTGTCCTGACGGTTGTGAAGCGCTGCTTTCGGCCTGCGTTGCCCATCCAGTGGAAAATCCTCATCAGCTTGGAATTCTGCTGCTCGTCATGCAAACCATTTCACGTATAGTCACCACCATCGAGTCCTACTAGTTTGAAGATCAGGACTTTGTTCATCACGTGGTCGTCACGGGCACAAGTAAGTAAGTAAGTACGTATGCGATGGATCAGAAAAAGCCGGGCGCTGGTAAACAAAATTTCTCAGAACGAACCTTTTTTCGAGAATGATAAGGACCGAACAGACCTTTTAAAAAGGTCCGTTCGGTCCTTTATTTTTTCGAGGATGCGCGGACGCTGATAAGAAAAACTTTGCAGAGGATATAATCCCCTCGTGTGTCCGTGTTCCGGTGTTCGTCCAAGACTCATGGTCCCGAATAAGACGATCCGCGAGATCGTCCTGGCCCCGCGGAGCTACCCCCGAGAAGGGCCCCCGGCCTTGAAAAAAGGACGCAGGCGCCGCTCCGCGCACGAGGGCACTGACAAAGCCCGCAACCGACTGCGTTGCGGCCGTCCACGACACGTTCCGTCTGGTAGCCTGGTTCCTGGTACTGGCACGAGACGCCCGGCTCGGCCCCCCTCCGCGACTGTTCATTCGCGAGTATTTACTGCTGGCATCGAAATCGATGTGCGGCAGGCAGACCTTCAAAAGGAAGGAATCGCATCACAGTGAAAAATCAAACCCCCTTGCCCCTGCCCTTTGCCTTTTCTCGTCATACGATCCAAAAATAACTTCCTAGGCCTGGTGCTCTGCCTCGCGGTCTCGTACGTCAGTGATTCATCAGCTCTAGTACTCGGCCTTGTACAAAATGACAGAAGGAGAAGCGGCCCCTTGCCCTTGTCCTGGATGTACTACATGACTCTGGAAGAACATACCAAAGCCGCAACTCAGCTTCTTCGCTTAGGGCCGGAGCTGGTGCACAACACATGCCTACCAAAACAGCAATCTAAAAAAGTTTGTGCGTCGCTAACGCTATTAAATAATCCTATGGCATTTACGAAGCGGGTAGCGGGGTTCGGCGGGTTGCCTAATTTCTCACCCTGATAAGACGAAGGCAGAACAGAGCGTATAAAGCGCGGTAATCGCCACAAACACAAAGAAGGGGTAGCCTCTCATCTTCGGAAAAGAATACGCAAAGGGCTCCGTGCCTGCTCCAGCGACTGCGCGGTTCTGGTCTTGTTCCTCTTCCCCCGGCTGCAAGGGTGTGCCACTTCTGTCGTCCTCCACCACCTCCGCACGATGGTACGTCTTTAGAGCAGGTTCTGCTTCCTCGCCACCATTCCTCGGGTCCTCATCCTCGTCCATCTTCTTGTGCGAAGTCGGGGAAGGCGTCACGGCGGAGACGGCAGCAGGGCTGGAAGTGGCAAAATGATCTGCGACGTGGTTGCGGAACAACGCCGAAGAGAAAGGATCTCCGACTGTAGGACTTCGTGTCGCATCGCGAGGACTCTTTGATGCAGAAGAAACGTTTGATATTGCCGCGTCCTGCACGTTGGTGTTTTTTAAATTCTGCATCTTCTTCACGCCCGCGTGACCACTCGTGTCCTTCTCATCTTCGAGATGCTGTGTTGCAACGGCCAGCGTTTCATTTTTGGACGAAAGTGCGGAAGCCCCAGACGTCGCGGAACTTGTCACGATATCACTGGAAAAGTTTTTTCGGCGGACCTCTGCAACTGCTGGTCTATCTCCAGAAGCCCCTCCTGCGACTCCACTTCTCGCGTCTCCTGATCGGACAGCTCCGGCTTGTGCAGACTCCGTCGACTGCGGTTGAGAAGCAGAAGCAATCAAAATGAAGAGTCCCCCATCACCAGGAGAGTAACTCTAACTGCAAACGTTCCGCATCGCATGAACTTTTTCTATCGTGTGAAGTCTTGCAGAGCTCAGCCAACAAGCATAAGCTTAGGCATTTTACGACCAATGCCTTAGGGCATACATGGTCTCGGGAAGAGTGGGTCAAGCTGCAGCTTGAGATCGGACCCGAACTTAGGACGCACCGGAGTGCAGCATGTACTGGTGAATATTGCATGCAGGGAATGCAACGAATTTTGATTCGGATGTTGAGCCTGTTACGCAACTTCCACATGAACGACATCGCCTATACTGCGGCGCCGCGCATCATAGACCGGGGTGGGGGTACTTTTCGTTCCATGTGATAGAAGCCGGGGAAATCGTAGGTCCTTCACGCCCATCCTGGCCTGGTTCTTCTTCTTCCAACGCCCTGGCGTCGGCGGTTTCGACTGCTGTAAGGTATGCGTGCCCGTTTGTGTTCCCTCTTTTTCGGTCGTGCGTTGACGTTGCGACCGCCGTTTTTTCGACCGGCACAAGCGGCGCAGCGTCCTGCGAACCTGTTAGTGACGCGTGCCCTTCATCATTTTTGTACCCTTTTACTTGCCCCACAACCACACCACGGCCCGTGTCCGACGACTGAGGCATATGCTTCTCGGGGTCTGCTTCTGCGGTGCCCGTGCCAGGCACCAAAGTTGTTCTTTCCGACTCTTCTTTACCCGCCTCAGGAGCTGCGGACGCCGTGGGCCAGACTTTCTGATCCGCACTGTTCGGCGCCCCCGATTGGGGCTGGCGTCCATCTTGCGGCACGATGCCGATGGCAGGAGGAGTTTCTGGTTCGTCCCCCTGTCGTGGGGAAGATCCCTGTTGCACCGCTGCCGCCACGTTTCCGCCCTCACCGATTCCGCTCCTCGGTCCGGACGGCAATGTATTCGTGCCAGACAGTCTACCGCGTCCGTTGCCGTCGCCCGCAGAGAGCGACAGGTCATAGTGGCTCTCCGCGAGCCGCTTGGTGAAGAGGTGCAGGAGGCCGTAGGACGGATCTGAGAATGTCTATCAGCGGCGAATATGTCTGGGTCTGAAACAATGCAAGATCATCTGCCATGCATATACCTGCGGACCACACACACACACAGAGTCGGGAATGCACACAAAGACAAAAGCATCGCAAATTTTGCGCGAGCTTCCACATGCCTACTGCGCATGAGACGTCCGGCGCCTGTTGCCTAGCAAGAATTGCGCAACTCGAAGCGTTCATGCACCACAAACTTTTATATTTTTTTGTGATCGAGACTTAGCGTGACAAGTTGCAGTCTTGTTCTTCCAGACCCATACATATTTGCAATGCATAATGCCATGACCAGCACAATGATGGAGGTGTAGACCGAGAAACTGAGGTAGGACCTCCACAGTATCCTGCGTAAAGACGTCCGCACCCAAGAGTCAAGATGGGGATGTCGAAACACAAATCCAGAAGTTTTGGGAGTGACAAGTTCCGCTCTGCATTGTAGCGCAGTTTAGCAAAGCCAACCGCATGACAAAGCCTCTCATGAAGATGCGCATTACAAATGTTCCTGCAATTGGTATTGGAATTGCAAATCTGCATTGACAACTCTGGGGTGGAGATGCTTTTGCTCAGGATACAGAGGCGCACATACTTATTGCGAGAGCCCCTGCGGGTCGCGTTCCATCCGGTCACCAGGGACCGGGAATCCTCGTGGTGCTGTGCTCCGAAAGGAGGATCCACACCGTCGAGGTCGTTGTAGGCCGGCAAATCCGGTGGGGAGGACGACGCTGCGTGAGCAGACGATGCTGCGGCTTCATACCAAAACTCCTCCTGTAGGTCCGCGCGGCCCTGCTCCTCCACCTCCTTAATCCTGCGTAAAAACGTACCCACCCTGTGGAAAGCAAAGACGAGAAATCGGGTAGACAAATGATCCCAAAGCTTTTTAAGGACTCGCTAATGATAGAGAGGACTCGCTGTCGCTAATCATGAATTAGGCCTGCAATATATCAAGTTAAGCCATGGCCAGGGAAAAAATCAGCCGAATGGAGCAACGCAAAACCGGAAAATGCTCGTCGTGCTATTAACCGTCACACAAGATCTCCAAAAATCTCTATTTTTATTGCTGTCATCAGAGTAAGAAGCATTCCGAAACGCCAGTGGACGATCGAGATCCGCCTCACGGTGCTGCGCATGATAAGGAACATCCGGGAGGGCGCGGGGCATGCAAGTCAGCATGACAAAAAATTATGTCCCGGGGTGTTTACGTTTTCACGCAGGATACCCTGAAGCTCGTCTGATTCTCTTTCCATCATGTCCGCCGCAGCAAGGTCGTGTCCGACGAAATCATCATGTCGGACCCCAATCATACCTCGTGACTCGGGGGAAATGTCCGAGGAAAAAGTTGTAGCGGGCTTGGCGCTTACCCTGCTACCATGCGTCCCAGTGTCTAGTTCCCAAGGAGAAGTAGTGGTTGAGGCCGTGATCTCTGTATTGTGAGGGAAAATACCCCCTCCCCATATCGAAAACGAAGTTTGTGACGCTGTATAATTTGAGTACAACATCACAAAGCGACTTGTAATATTCCTAGAAGGCCAAGAGACGCAGTTGTGCCCTCGTTTGCAGGCAATTTGTCATCCTATTTCCCGGTTCCAGTTGCTTTTCCTGTCATGCTGAAGACGGAAGGCCTTTCCACGCCAGCCAGCACTAGTGTCGGCGTCCGCATCTTTTCCCTTCTAGCATGACAACGTGATTAATTTGTGGTGACAAATCATGCTACACGACAAATCTCCCTTTGAGTACTTATGGGAACAAGGGGGGACTTTTCATTTCGATACTCTGGACGAGAAGACGAAAAAGTTGCGGCTCCTGGTGGCATATTGCGACGAAAAATCCCCCCTCCCCATTTCAAAACGAAATATTATGATACTGATTCGTGGCCGCAAATCAGATTTGTCTATGCAGAAAGTGTGCTTGGCGGTATTTCTACTTTCTGGTATGCAAAAGGCTAGCAATTAGGCATGGAAAACAGGTTTGCAGTAGTCGAAAGCGCATGATAACCGACTGGCTGTAGAATGCGCCACAGGGCTGCTATTACAACCCTATAGGCATCGACAAAGGTGATTTGCGACCACCACAAATTAGCATCACGACAAGGTTCCATTTTGATATGGGGGGGGATTTTTCACTTTGATATGGCAGGTGGTGTTGTCTGAGAAGGCTTTCGTGCGGTACGACTGGCTCAGGTCCAAACCGGATGTAAAACAAGATGCAGCCGAACAAGATGCCGACCACGTACCAAAACCGATGCTCCTCGACGACAACCAACGCCAGCACGTATGGAAGTTAAGCGCACGCTCCCGCCGGGCAGAGAAAGGGTGTCTGCCTTTTCCTTTATGTCATATTGCATTTATGTACTTATCGCAGGTTTATGTCATATACGTATTTAATTTTAAGTACACTTATCCTCGCACGACTCATATATAAATAACTACATTTGTGATGTCATGTCAGGAGTCCAAAGTAGAAGCTACAACATCGGCATGGTGTTATGGTTTGCCACTTCGGTATGATAGCGTTGCTAGCCTCTTCGGGCGAGCGTGACAAAAAGCCTGCACAGAAGGCCTCAACGGAGGGCTCCCGGTCTCGTCTGGGCTTCCAGCAAAACAACATACTGATCAAAAGAAACACTAGATGAATTTTTACAGCGACCACACATGACCCATACGACTACGATCATCTTCACGTACATATGGATAAACTTAAACCTTGGGGCGGGGGCATACTTATTCTCAGCATAGCACGTTCGTGGAAAACAGGCTCCAGCAAAGGAACCCGACACCCCATCCAAATCCGTAGATTTATACGACGAAGACCGGACACATACAAAATCAATGTCTCACAAGTTTAAGCAGGTGTCTTTCAGAAAGGTGACAGTTGTCACGCTTCAATGGAAGCAGATGTGTGTCTTTTCATGCAGTCTCGAAGCTTGTGGCTGTGTTTTGATGTGTGCAGTGCATGATTTATCGTGGATAAGATAAAGAGAAATTGTACAAACGGAAGCCAGTGACTCCACCCGCCCAGCAGCGAATTTGTTGGGTGCCCTACACTGCCTCCGGCGGAGCTGAAGCTGACACTGAACAGGTTCATGCGACTATCCCGTGCAAAAATGGCGCCGTGTTTCGCAGCACAAGTCCATGAGAATGGGGTGAGCGTGAGTGTAAAACGCTTGTCCCTGGTGCATGCCGAGCTTGTTCCTTACGGTTACGGCTTGAATCGTGTCAGGAAATAAAAAATCGAAGCACAACAACAAAAGCAACAACCACAAACCTGCAAAAGTACAACTTCCACAGCATTTTGTATTCTACCTCGTGCGTACTATTTGGACATTGAAATGGAAATAGCAGACGCATTTCATTCTTCCTGCTCCAAGTAGATACATAAAAAATTTGAGTGTCGACTTTGACAGACGCTTTCACACAGGGTAATAGCTACTGCTGGAACTAGCTCCCAGGTACCGCTGCTGCCGCCTGAGCATGCGAAAGTTTGTCCATGCATATCGAAAGAAAACTACCGCCCCACCAGCCCTGACCTGAGTGGCTTTGCAGAACAGATGCTCTGCACATGATCAAAAATCAAAAAAAAAATACTATTTCAATTTTATTTTACTTAGTGTCAGTCGTGATGAGGCTGCAATTGCAAATGAAAGAGGTCCCTTGCAGTCACATTTCTGCCTGATTTTACCACTACTGCTGCGGGTCCCCTTCAGGGCAGTGTCATCGTCTTGTGGTGGGTCATTTTCCTGAGGTGTCTCGTTTTCGTGGCAAGGGCCACGACCCTAGTACACATCTAGATGGAAGGCGGGTTCTTTTCTTTTCTTACTGCACAAGCAGTGGTCAGTAACGCGATGAAGAACAGGCCGGAGACAAGTTTTCCAAAGCTCCCACAGCACAGCAGGCCCAGCTTCTCCAACAGAAGTTGCCAGACCTCGAGGAACAAGCTTTATTGTGAGGAAAGCTCCCCCTCCCGATATTGATGAACGCGCATCCTTCTGAAAATTTGCCATGCAGATTTGTGGCCACAGAGTGTTTCTGTCTTGCAAGAAGGCAAATGCCGAGGAATGCGCCACATTATGGAGGCGCTTTGTCATGCTGACTGGCCTGCAGGGCAGGGGTTTCCCATGCTAAACAGCCATACCCTTACGCTCCCTAAGAACAGGCCAAGAACCTGCCTACAGTCCCCCACTGCAAGACTCATTTGTGTACGCAAATCCAGCATCAGAAACTGCGTCTTGATATGCTGGGGAGGGAGAGTCTTTGCTTCTGATAAGCTCGCCTTGCTGACCACCAGCCCGATCGGCAGCCACTCCAGCGCCCCGATCAGAATTGGCCACGACAGCATGCGAAACAGTCGGCCAGGCAGAGTCGAAAAAAACTCCGGAACGCACCGCCGGTGACGGTCGCGCCAGTGTCATCCTGAGCATAAAAACCTACACCACATCCCATCGTCAAGAAGATGCCGGCTTTGATGCTACACGACAAGTCATGATCACAAACTTTATTTATCAGGCACCTAGTTCTGTAGAACGAGTCGTGGTTAGCTAGTGCAGCCGCATCTTGTTCTGAGCTACTTTGGTTCTTATCCTGATTCGATAGTGAGAGCATACCGAATTTCCACACAGCATGATTAGACATTGAACGCTTCTCAAGGGGTTCTTGCGCATGGTACGACACGACATCCGATTCTGTTTCATTTCTGGCAGCTCTGGGCATGCAGATTTACATCACAAAGATGGAGTGGGTATGTTGTTTTTACACAAAATAATAAGTGCCTCTCCTCGGTGGACGCCGGCAAAGCGGTCGTGTAGTCGACCTCCTCCTCCTGGTAGGCCTATGCATTGTAATTTCTATGTCTGGATGTGCAAGATGGCAAGCAAACCTGGGAATGGGCTGCTGATTGTTGAGTGAAAAAATCGGTCCTGCATACAAAACAACTCAGCAAAACTGCATGCGCGCTCTTTGTCTCTGGAAGAGGGCGCTTCTCGGTCTCGCGCAGGCCAGGAATGAAAAAACAAAAAGCCTCCGCAGAATTTGCTAAGTTTAATAAAGTAGTTCCTGCGCACTGCGTTGATTCTCGCGGGTCCAACAATTGCACAAGAACGCATACCTGCTTTCTTCCAGATCCTGCTCACCAGACCACATATTTGCAATGGATAAGGCGGCAGTATTGTAGACCACAAAGACTAGAGAGTCGTGGTAGTACCAGACAAACAATCCTGCGGCCGTGATGGCAAACACCAACTCCGCAACTCCGGCAATCGCGCACTGCTCGATCCGGTCTTTTTTCGAGCTATCAAATGTAAAAATGTCTGGGTCTGGAAGATCGCGAGATTTGTCATGCATATTTCGGATCACGCGAATGGCGTCTGATGCAGGCAAAAGCATCACAGGTTTTGAACGCGCCTCATGATGCCTGTCCCGCATGAGAAACTTCCTACTTGCGTGCCAAGAAATGGACAGCTTTTGGCGCTCATGCAACACAAATTTTTGTGTGTTCCAGAGTTTGCATCACAAGTTGCAACCCTTCCAGACCCAGACACTTTTACATTTGATACGAGCAGTGCCCGAACCAAACGCCGACGGCGTGCGGGCTCTGCGAACTGAAGACGATAAACAAAATATCCAAGAACAGCCGAAAGGAAGTTGCCACGATCACCGTGCTACTCATGCGTAGATAGCTGCGCAAGGTCAGCAGATATCCGCGCGGCACAAGTTTCAGAAGTTGCTGCATCGCTGACGCTGCAGCTTCTTCAGATTATACCAGTACTAGTACACGTACTTAGTGTGATCCTACTACGTAAACCGACCGGGGTTCGTCTTGTTCGAGGTCGAGCTGCCTCGGCCTTTTCGAATAAGAACTTCTGCCGAATTTTCGCACCTCAGCGACAGCGTCGTGAAGATGTACCATTTTATTCTTCTCCTGAAATAAACAGGAACGTGCCAACGCCCGACCCCGGGTGGGTCAGATTCAGACTTGCAGCAACTATGCTTGAAGATGCTGATCGCCAAATGAAACTACATCATGACGTGTCTAAAATAGCTTCCGCATATCGGCAGGATCATGGCTGCAGTCGTGGTTAAACTTCATACTTGTTTCTGTTTGTGTTTTGTTGCGCCAGCAAAAACCAAAGCATAAGCAACACAACCGTGCTGGCACGAATAGTACTGCAAGCAACCCCTCCGTAATCTTTTCCGAACCACACCAGATAAGTTCAGCTGGCGTACTACTAGCTACTATTAATTTGTGGCGCAGAGCCAAATGTACATCGACATGAAGGTTGGACATAATCCACATCATCGGGACACTGCTTTTTTTTGGTCCGGATCGTGGTATTAAGGTCGCGCCCGGAGGGCGATATTGGTAACCAAATGCGTGCGCGAAAATCGAACCAGCGCGAAGGCCCACCAACCTTTTTCTAACATCGCCGCGGCCCGCGCCGCGAAAGCGCGGCCCTGCGGGCCGCGCTTTCGCCGCGCGGCCGCCGCTACAAACGAGAAAAAGCACCATTTGTTTTTAGTTTCTAGATTCCCACTTCTTCTTCTTGGGTCGCGGGCCGCAGTTGTGCTCGCGGCCCTTTAGGGCCGCGACCGCAAACTGCGTACCGCTTCTTGGGTCGCGGGCTCCACCACTTCCCCGCGGCCCTAAAGGGCCGCGGACAACTACTGTCGCCCGCGGCGGCCCGCAGGCTCCTGCGATAAGCATTGAAGGCGAAATCCGGTCTGCTATTTCGCAGCGGGGCATCCTTTCTAGCCCCCTGCATGACAAACTGGCCTCCTGGCCAGGAAGCTATGTGGCCGGGGGGGGCAAGCCCCCCCCGGACCCCCCCACCCACCTTCGCAGCGGGGCATCCTTTCTAGCCCCCTGAATGACAAACTGGCCTCCTGGCCAGGAAGGTATGTGGGCCGCGCTCTCATCCTCTAACCAGGAAGCAAGGGCGCGCAAAAGAATGCGTTTTTTGGCGAGCAGAACACCATCGCGAGTAACATTATGCACGAGGGCACGCTGGCCAGGAAAAATGCGCAAATTTCAAAAAATTAATCAAGTCGCGCCATTTCCGGCAGCCCTTTTGGGCCACCCAGATCGAGCATTTCCAAGCGGGAGGAGGCTCACAATTTTGGACCTCATACAGGTCGAAAACCGTGAGCGGTGGACACACCTCCACAGGCTTGATAATTGTGTTCTTGTCGTCCAATCCCGGTGGTACGGGCCTGCGGAAAATTCTGCGAACCCCTTTTGAGCGGCAATTTCCAAGCGGCTTTTACTTTTTCAGCAAAAGTTGTCATTTTCAATTTTCCAGCGGTTTTCGGGGACTGCACAAAATCGGTAAATTTTGTCGCCCGCTTCCACCCTGCGAAAAAACGCACTTTTTAAGCATTTTTTTTCAATTTCCAAGCGGCTGGAGCTGCCTGGACGTGGCGAGTTTTTCGCTACAAAACCCATCACACCATCGGCCCTTGCCGAAGATACCACTATCTTTTTTCAGATTCAGACCGGGCGGAGCTGCAAAAATGCTCTTTTTTACGCTTTTCCCACTTAGTAATTGCTGTTTTGGCTGCTTTCGATGAAATTCCCACAACTCTTCCCCGATCCGCTTTCTGAAGGCAGAACACACTTGATAATGCCCGATTTTGCCAGTGGTTGCATACCCCCGAGTTCCTCCCATATGGTAACGGCAAAGCCTTCGCGCTGCGTTTGCGATGGATGAGCATCTCGCAAAGAGCGCTTTGCGCGCGGGGGCGAGCGATAGCGAGCCCCTGCGCGCAAAGCATCTCGCGAGCGCTTGCGCACGCTTTGGTTACCAGATTAAAGAACGAATAATGTTGACCTAAACACCGACCATCGACTCGTTACTGGGGACAGCTCAGAAAAGGATTTCTTGTGCAGTGCGCTTATTCCCAGCGCCAGCTCACTGCGAGGATACAAAACATAAGCACGGTTTTTAACATTTGATTTTACAAATTGACATTTCTGAATACAACCAATCTTCCAAGAAGCGAATTGGAACTGTTTTTTTTTTTAAGTATTTCCCCGCGATGTCCATACAAAGTCATAGATGAAGCTGAAGGAGCATATACTTGCATCCATTGTGATGGCGACCAACTACGTCGTGAACACGGAAGCAACTTATTGAATTCCATATAGTTGTTTGGTTACCAGCCTATGACCAGCACTCGTTCCGTATCAAGCACTGGGACTGGCTCCGGTTTGCGGGCATGCAGAGCACGGCTAACCATAGACAAGCACAACTACATGCGTGCTGTTGTACACTAACGGAGTACTACTTACTTAAGGCACAGAGACCGTACTTTTGCGCGGCACTTTCCAGGCTGAATCCAAATTGTTGCTTCGTTCTTGTCGTGCCTCGCGTCTTTTGCGGACTGTCGTTCTTCCGCACTCTCTCCAGTGTCTTGGTTTTCTTCGAAATAAAACACATCAAACTTCTAACAGCTGCTGCTTTAGCCTCAGAGAAGAAGCTCGCTCCCGTAGCTTCATTTCGTTGGGAGGCGCTTGGTGGTACTAGTGGTGGAGCCACAGAAATTGTGCTGGTTGCGGTCGCGGTTGTGATTTCCTTTCGGGATAAGGAGGGCAGGACGGGCTACAGCGAAGATTTCGGGCATGGGTACAACTCTGGTGTGGAGGCGGTTCCGGCTGCGGGGCGATGTGTAGTGCGTAGAACGGCCAGAAGCATAGAGAAGAAGATGAAGAACTGGTGTCGTGTCAATGAATACAACTACAGCCAGCCCTTCGACTCCCTGCCTATCATGACAAAGAAGCCCATGCTGCCAATCATGATGTATTTGAGCCAGGGGTAATCGTTCAGCTATCAAATGCAAAAATGTCCGGGTCTGGAAGATTGCGAGATTTGTCATGCTGATCTGGCATGGCCCTTAAATCTGTATTGCGTGGCCACAAACAGCCTCTCTCGCCTGTCATCATCATCATCATCATTGAGACGAACCCCCTGTGGTCGTCCTCACGGTGTCGTCTTGGCCCTAGGCTGTTTCGGACAGATGTTGGTTGTGTCCGGCAAGAGGACGGCCCTGCCCGGACAAATGTTGGTAATGTCCAGCGAGAGCGCTGCCGTGGCCCGTTTTCTGCCGGTTTTTGGCTTTCGCCAGGAATACCCGCAACACCACCCGTGGATAGTGAAACCCATGGCAGGCTTTCGCCAGGCGGTTCCGAGGAGGCCTTCCTCTTGGCACAATGTCGGTTAGATACCAAATTGCACCCCCCGGAAGCGAATGGTGAGCCGATCCAAAGTTGGTGCAAAGCACAGGTGGGATCATGGGCTCGGGAGAGTAGTTGGGTCATGCGAAATATGCAAAAACGCAGTTTCTCATGCGGAATATGCAGCACAGAAGCACGAAGCAACTTGTCATGCTTGGCGGCGCATTTTTACAGTGCATTTGTATATTGACTGACTTGCGTCACGAGTTTCCAGACCCAGACATTTTTGCAATCCATATCAGCAGTATTGTGATCATTCCCACGTACGGCAGAAACCCGAAAGCGCGGCCCATTACCTCCTTCCGGGAGATGAAATTCTGCTTGCTCATGTAGAGACCATATGGATTGCAAAAGTGTCTGGGTCTGGTGGAAGATTTCTAGATTTGTCATGCAGTTTTTCTATTTACTCATAAGCTCTAGAATGCAGCACCTAGCATGACAAATTCTGTGATCCCTCTATCATGCCCGTCCCGCATGAGAAATTGAATTCCCTCTCAACTTGGTAAAAAAGCACGGCTGTTGGTAATCACGCAACACATCATCATCATCATGTAGTGGACACCCGCACCCAGCGCCACAGGTCAAGGATCCCCTCCCCGGGGGGTGGGCGAGGAAGCACTTTCGGCGACCTCATCATACAAAAGCCGAGCGCTACCACGGCAAGTCGCCCCAAGAAAAGTACCGACCAGTCGGGAGCTACCCACCACACCTGATCAGCACAGCCCGGCCAGCTAGCCGAGCGCGACAGCCCAACATACATAACGATCCAGGACCCGACCCATTTTACGCCATACGTTTTTGTTTCCACGGAAGAGACGACGTACCCCTTTGGGTTAAGGGGCGAGACTCTCCCCTAAGCCGCAACCCCGCCCGGACAGGGGAGGCTGGACCGTTTGCGCCTTACCTGCGGCACGGGCGAACAGGGCAAACGCATGACAAGATTTTCTGCATGATGCAGATTTAGCATGACAAGTTGTGACCTTCCAGACCCAGACATTTTTACATTTGATAGACCCCGATCGTCTACCTGGTTGTTGTCGCCTTTGGTCAAAATTATCCTATGCAAAAACGTCCCCACCCCAGAGTTGTCATGTAGATCTGCAAGCACAAGAGCGTTAGTAATGCGCATCCCCATGAGAGGCATTTCCCATCGTGTTTTGGAACTTGTAATCCTGTAAACAGGATGAGCAGATGGATTTGTTATGCGGCTTCCCTTGCAACACTGCACAACTACACTACAGCCTGCAATTTGTCATGCGTGGTTGCCAAAGCTTCAAGATTTGTGTTGCAAAATTCCCAACTTGACTCTGGGCTGGGGACGTTTTTACAAATGATAAAAATCGCGTACTCCTCTGTCTTCCAGCATCGCACGAAAAAACTCTAGTTTCACCGGGAACAGGGCATTGGCATTGCTCACTTTGCCCGAAATACAAATAAATATGCTTCTTTTTGGCACCGCAGAAACAGATTCGGTATCAGCTCGCAAGACAAAAGTCATTTAGCGCATTGTTCCTATGCTGCGGAACCGCAACGAGACAAATGTATCGGCTTCAGCCCCATGCTTTTGCACGCTCTAGAAAACAGATTAACAACCTTTTCCTTTTTTAGCATTAGCGTGGTCCTTCTGCTGCATCAAAATTTGTTTTTGTGCGGGTAAAATTTCACAGTAAAAGAGTTTTTTCCTGGGATATCCGGTTCTTGTGGGCGTTCACTATCCCTGTTTGATGTTTTTTGTTTGTTGTTTACCATCATCCCTCATAGAGCGCTGCACTTCTTCGTCGCAAAGCATAGGAAAGACAGCTGCTCAACACATAGCCGACACTGGGTTACGTCGTGGCCCGGGGCACGACCTGCTGGTCCTCGTACTACCGAGTGGGGAAAGCGCGAAAAATTAGTTTCAACAGTCCGTCTCGGGTTGGAGCTCGTTGCACTTTATCTTTATCTTTAATAATGCTGTGCTAATTACAAATACTTATCAGGGTTTGATTTTTGCTAGCGAAAAATCAAAAATGCGGAGAAAAATTTATTAATAAGAGGTACTGTGAACAATGGGTATTCCGCGTCCCTCAACTTGAAAAACGATGACGTCGCCGGGTACAAACCGCTCTTCTCTCCACATATTCAGGATCAAGATGTCCCCTCGGTAGAATCCCGGCTCCATGCTCCCGGAAAGCACCACGACCACCGGCGACTCGCTACCAGTCATCAAGCTCAACCCGCGCCAGAGCATCAGCGCCGTAAAGATGATACCTATTTTTTTTCGGAAAAGAAAAGGGCTGCGCGTTCGATCATCGATCCTGTAGTCCTATCCTCGTCCTCGCCTGCAACTCGAAGAACGAGCAAGTCAGGTCCTCGATTTCTCAGTAGGTGCAGCCTCCATCCGAGGCCAGCATTGATGAAGAATACTGAACGAGGGCAAGAGTTGGTTCTTCGCACCACCTAAAAGTTTTTCTTCTTCGTGCTACGTATCCACATGATTGGCATCACAAATTAATATCAACAAAAAACATCAACATCAAACAATATGAATTACATGCGAGGTTGAGCAGCTGCACGAAGAGGGCTATCCTTCAGGAAAAAGCTAGCATAGCATTGTTGATTTTTGTGTAGTAGTTCTTTGAAAAGCTACAACTGCGCAAAAATCCGCCTTGCGTGACATGGGGAGCACAGCTTCTCTCGGCCACACTTTTCACGTATCATTTCTCGTGTCTTTTTTTTCCAGTCTATGCATTCGTTGGAGCTTGGTCGTTGCGTTGCTGCAACCATCTATGCTAGTCATTTCCTGTAGGATAGAGGCTCTGGGTCTCTTGAGGAGTATGGCGAACTCACTCATATACCCGCCAACTGCTTCGGTCAAATAGGCCAACATGGCGCTTCTAGTTGCTGCCTATGCATTGCAAATATGTCTTGTCTGCCTGGATGTCTTGTGCATTATTGAAGTATGTGAAGATCTATCGAGGCAGTAGCTCTCGTCCGAGACAATAAGCCTATCGGTATGAGTCTACCTTTCACAAAAAGCAAGAAAAGAATAGCGGCCCGGACCCACTTTCTATCTTGTCAACCGATACCGCAATAAAGGCCAGCACGTCTTTCTCATGCAAGATGGGCAACAACAACATGAAATCGTAAATGACATCAGCCTGTAATGCGTACTTCACATGCCTTTCAGACGGCTGTCGCCGGTGGTCCAGAACCAGACTCTCGTCTGAGTCGCTTTTTTATAGTAAATCTAAGCTGCCCGGACGAAGTAGACATAGTCGCTGTTGATACTGCCGCACCAATGCCGCTTGAAGATGTGTGTCTTTTTAGTGCCCGCTTGTTCTTTCCCAAGCACTGCCGCAGTTGCTCTTCGACAAGTTGAAAGAACTTCTTTATAGAATTAATCGTGTAGAATATGTTGTAACGTGTCAAATCTGTACTTACTATACGTAGTCGCTGAAAGTGTCGAATGCGTTGTGATGCTGGAGTTCTCGCTATGTATCTATACTGACAGGTTAGGCAGCACTTCTACTTTTTACGCGTATTTGTGAGTGCAGCATGTCTCCACGATAGAGCTTTACTTCGGAATGTCTCGAGTCCTTCCCTTGCGTAATATGGAGTCAGCTTTTCTACTAGTAAAAAGATATCAATATCTTCGGCTAGACACCTGCGAAAATCGATGATCGATAGATGGTTTCTTTGGTGCGTGTGTTGCTCCACGGAGTGGGGGCCAGGGCCAGACTACTGGCACAGTACAAACACTTCCTCGATACAACCCGGTGACGTGTCGACTGCGTGCATGACTCAGCTTTATTTGAGTGCTCGACTCCGTGCTCGAAATAAACTTGCACCTTTACTATTTTTCCTGCGATACACGACATACAAGTCCCAAGAATCCAGCTTCCAAGCTTAGCATATACAAGGTGTAATCCGTACCCATTTTCCAACTCCCACAGCTTGTCGTTGGTAGTTCCCAACCCCTGGCCCAGATATACGGATGAAAATCAACAACCACCGTTGGCATTTTCCAGCGCCAACTTTGCAACTTTTGGCGCACGGCCTTCCTTGATGAAGATCCACGGCGTGCTTCATCCTGTTACGACCCACGCCGGCGCCCTTGTCTTTTTTTTCAAAAAGGAAAGTCCAACAGAGGAACCTGACTTGAAAAGGCTTGCATGGGTTGGAAAACCTGAAAAGGCTGACTGGAATTCGAAGTCTGGATAGAATTCGAAGGTGCGCACAGCCCGCGACGGTCCGAGAAACGAAAAAAAATCGGGAGTCTCGGGTGTATTAAAGGACGAGCAACCTCCTTTAACCAGGTGGCTCGTGTTTCACGGCGCCATCTTTTCAAGTTTGGGCATGTTTGAAACTTGAAACGAGGCGGATGAATAAAGCATCGTTTCCAATCTCAAAACCAACAGGAGATAAAGCTGCTGTGCTTTTCTGTAGCTCTTGAGATTTGAAAAGATTCTCCTGCTTCGGCATCTTTTGAAATCTTGCAACCTAAAGATCCTGCCGCGCTTCAGACTTGAAAAGTTGCCAAATGGACACCTTCGCAAATCTTAGAAGCGATGAAAGAAGAGTAAAATAAGCGCCCCCGAGCCGACAAAGATCGGCCATACCCAAGAACCAAATGAGGCGACAAAGCTCGCGGGCAAGACTCCCCGGGCCAGTTCTATTCAGAGAAAACGCTGGCAAAAAGCTGAGGCTGTCGCATTTTCAACGCGAGGGCGTTTTGACTTCGCTTCCTTGTGGGGCGATGCGCCGTGCGTTTGCAATGCATCTTTTCACATTTGTTGAATTGGCCATGGACCTGGTTCACATCTTTTGACGCGGAAAACAAAAGGATAGGTAGCAAAACAGAGAAGCCCGTGGGAATGAGCTGTCTAGGCAGTTTTGGAAGCATCTTCACACAGGAAGCAGTAGTCCGAGGGGCGAAGGGGTCCGGCACGCTTCCAACACTTTTTTTTCGAATTTCAACGCGTTGCAAATTTGAAGGGATGGGCGGGGGCGTCTTCTGCAAGTGCATACGTTCAGACTTTAACGCATCACAATATCTTTGGCTTGCGCGGCACCTCTTCTTTGTCGCTGCCGAGCACTCGCGCGTCGTGTCTTCCGAGGAAAGGACAACGCGCTACCATTTCACTGACGGCTCCAACACTCAGCCAGGATTGATGGCCAAACGCGGAACAGAGGTATACTAAGAAGGCGCAAAGGTCGTCGAAAGACCGAGTCCGTTCTATCCGGAGGGAGTCGCCTTCTTACTTTCAGATGCCGCAAGGAAAGGACGGAGCTTTTGTTTCTTGCTGCTACTGTACCATACAAAATGCGCTTCAAGAGATGCGGCACCTGAAGCAGCTTGCACTGATTATGCGAAACTTGCCGCGTTCATCGAAAAAATGATCTTTATGAAAGTAAGTTAGCGAGCTTCGCGATCAGATGAAGTTAACGTTTTATCGACAACACTCGGCCGACAAACATGAGTGGCCGCTTTGTTCGCTGCACACAGAACAATTGTGGGAAATAAAAAGAAAATCAGATCGATGGCATTGGCAACTGCGAAAAAACGCGGAAAAATAAAAATTCGAAAAATGCTGAATATCATTTTGATTTTTATTTTGCTTTTGAGCACCGGCATCGCTCCTACCGTAATACGTTTTTGCTTGCTCGCCTCCTCCTTTCCGACATGCTAGTGGAGATGGACGCTATGTATTGTTAAAGATCTGTGCATTCCTTGGAGGTGGAGGTGGTCTTTGTTCTGCATTGTAACATCAAGACAAGCTGCTCTACTCCTTGACTTCAGTTTTCAACTTCGATCAAATTCAAATCTTGTTTCACTGACTGGCTGGCAGTGGGTGGTGGTCAACGGTGGCCTCTAACTCTATCTCTACTATGATTTATCGATTATAATTATGGAACAGCCATCTGGATCCAGGAGGATATGTGTGTGCCTCCATATCTATCCAGGAGTATTCGATCATGTGTCTTGTCTGGCGCAGGGAACATTCATAAGTAACGAAAGGAGCAGCGCGCGACATGTGTAAATAGCAAACGCGGCGAAGTGAATACGCAATGTTCATCAGGCTTCTCCTGCGATAGAATTGCCGTGCCATGAAGTAGAAAGTCGCGGCCGCGCCACGGGGCCTCGGTGTTCTGGCTTTGCGAGCGTTTTCTTCTGGCGCCCCTTTGGGCGCCCGAAATCGCCGGAACGCGATGCGGCGGGCGCCTCCCACGGGCGGCCTTTTTGCTGGGTCGCCATCGTCGTTTTTTAGATCGGTGACCGATTGAGCGCCGCCGACGTGTTTCGTTCGTCGCAGAGCAGAACGGGATGGACTACGAGACTTTTGCTCAAGAAAAAAATTGCTAAGCGTGAGAAATTGCTGGCCGCTTTTGGCGCGACATGCCAAGGAAGAAAGCTGCGAGGCCCGGTAAAGCGCGCCGACGCTAGAAAGCCCCTAGACTTTTTGGCGCGTGGAATGAATTCCGACGCAGCTTCAGACCACAAAACAAGGCACCATATCTGACCCTAACCGAGAGGGGCCTGCGCATCGGTAAAAGGAAGCAAACAAAACAAAAAACGCAAGGGGCGGAGTGAAAGCTCTGCAGATGGCGGGGTGGGCTCGGGTTCTTTTTTCCCGTTTTCTTCCGCGGAAAAAGGCCGGAAAAATCGTGATAAATATCGGGCTGCATGTTGCCCAAAATGAATCGCGCGGCTGCGTATTTTCTTCCGCGGCCCCGGGCCCGTCGGTAAGGAAAATCCAGCGCGATTTCCTTGCGGCAATTTTTACGCCCTGCTCTTTTTAACGTATTATACTAGTAAAAAATACTCAGCGGCGCGCGTATCTTTTGCATTTTATGCACTATCCGCAGATGGGTCATCCTGTGGGATGAGTAATTCCTTCTGCGGAGGAGTGAAGGCGCCCGAAGCGCCCGAATCATGGAGCACCAACCCCTCTCCTTACAGAAGAAAGCAGAAGGGTCTCTGTCCGTTTATAGGCACGAGACCGCATGAACCATCCGCAGACCAGTGCAAAACGATTCATCCCCCGAGGGGGTGAACCAGGGCGGGAGGGTGGGCAAAACTAACAACAGACCCGAGGGCCGTCCTCACACACATACATCTTTCTCAGGTTCTGGCTACCGTCAACATGTCGTGCTAGGGCGGGGCCGATACATAAAATACCGCCCGCCCAGCCTCAGCCTTGGCTCACAGGCTCGCAAGACTGCTGCTGCCCGGGCATACATTTTATGCACTATCCGCAGATGGGTCATCCTGTGGGATGAATAATTCCTTCTGCGGAGGAGTGAAGGCGCCCGAATCATGGAGCACCAACCCCATCGCCGAAGGAGCGCAGCGCCGAAGCAGCCCAAAGAACCCTGCGTCGCAGGCGACCAGCAGATGAATTTGGGCACCAGAATATGCCCCATAGATGAGGACGCAACACTCCAAAGGCGACGAGGTAAAGACGAAATAGCAACCCCCGAAAACGGACTCGAAGTAGCAGAAAAGCCCAGCCAGAAATGTGACCGCCGGCACTTCCCGTTGCGCATCAGGACGCGCGCCACTTTCACTGCCCAAACAAGCCGCAACCAATCCAATGAGAGGAGGGCTCCCGGTAGACTACACCAAAGCACCCCCGTCGGGTCCTGGAGCTACTCGCCCCATGCTTGCGAGTCGGCAAAAACCAGAAACCATACCAACCCCGGCAGCCGCAAGGCTGCCGGCGGCCTCGACCTTTCCCCCCCTTGCCTTGCCGGTGTTAGGTTTAACGGATTCAAACCGCCAGTGCCACACGTGCCGACTCAGCATGAGACGAAAAGCGCCAGGACCCAGCTAGACGCCGCAGCGTCGCTGCAACAACGCCCTCATTGAAAGGGAAACAAGTCAAAGCTCTCCCAGCCAGCGCTATGATAGGAGGCCAGCAAGGAGATACGCACTCGCCGAAGCGAGGATCCAGACATCGACATGTGTCAAACTCCGCTACGGAGAGACCATCCAGGACAGACCCACTCGCCGAAGCGAGGAGCCAGACATGAGTCATCCTCCACTGCGGAGAGACCAGACAGGAAATCCTCACTCGCCGAAGCGAGGAACCAGACATGATCATCCTCCACTGCGGAGAGACCAGACCGGACAAACTCACTCGCCGAAGCGAGGAACCAGACATGAGTCATCCTCCACTGCGGAGAGACCAGACAGGACAAACTCACTCGCCGAAGCGAGGAGCCATACAGGGGCGATCCTCCACCACGGAGAGACCACACAGGACACTCACTCGCCGAAGCGAGGAACAGACAGGCGTCATCCTCCACTGCGGAGAGACCAGACAGGGATCATCCTCACCGAAGTGAGGGCAGCCCACAATCATCCTCACCGAAGTGAGGGCAGACAGGGATCATCCTCACCGAAGTGAGGGCAGCCCACGATCATCCTCACCGAAGTGAGGGCAGACAAGTATCATCCTCACCAAAGTGAGGGCATATGACATACTACCACGGCAGGGGCGTAACTCCCTGGAACCTGAGAAACTATCAAAAGCTAACAACAGACCCGGGGGCCGTCCTCACACACATACATCTTTCTCAGGTTCTGGCTACCGTCAACATGTCGTGCTAGGGCGGGGCCGATACATAAAATACCGCCCGCCCAGCCTCAGCCTTGGCTCACAGGCTCGCAAGACTGCTGCTGCCCGGGCATACATTTACTCTACCCCGCTTAATTCACCCGCGATCGAGACCCTTTTCGACCCCCCTTCCGGGGCAAAGTGAGGCCGCCCAGCCCCGGCAGCGCTCTTCGAATAAAGGGGGCACCGAGGGGGTCCGAAAGCCGGCGCCTCGTTGCGACGAGGAATAAATTGCAGAAGATGCACCTTTCTCATAAGCGCTATACATTCATAAAGGTCTCGGAGGCCGGACAGCGATCAAGAGTTTTTTATCGGAGCTTTCCCATAGGCCAGGCCCGGCAGGCCCTTTTTCGGTAGGCAGGTTGGTAGTTGGGCAGGGCGGTGCTGTGAACTAGATGAGATTGATGCTAACTGAGGCGCTTCCGCTCTCAAATTCTGCGTCTTTCTCCCAGTGCTTCTGGCTTCCTACCTACCTACCTATCTACCTACCTACCTACCAGCGCCCTTGCTTGCTTCCAATTAACCACGGCGCAGCGACTGGCGCTCGGCTGTCTACCAAACCTATCTCCTAGGACGTCTGTCGTGGTGGCGCGCAGGCCACGGCCGGACGCTCTACTCGACCTACAACCTACCACCGTGGAGGAGGGCAGGTCGTGGCCCGCTGGTTTGCCCGGCCTTCCTACCTACTATCGTGGCGGCGAGCGCAGGTCACGGCCGGAACATCTGCCCGACATACCTACCGCCGTGGTGGCGCGCAGGCCGTGGCCCACTGATCTACCCGGGCGACCTACTACTGTGGGGCGCAGCGCGCGGGCCATTGGTGAGGACCTACCCGGCCTGCCTACTAATCAGGTGGCGCGCAGGTCCGGGCCGGGCGATCTGCTCGGCCTACCTCCAACCAACCCCCACCATGGTGGCGCGCAACCCATTACCCGCCGGCTTGCTCGGCCTGCCTACTACCGCGGTGCGTTGCGCGCAGGCCATGGCCGGGCGGTCTGCCCGGCGTGCCTACCTACCTACCTACCACCGTGGCTGGCGACGCGCAGGTCGCGGCCCGTTGATCTACCCGGCCTACCTACTACTGTGGTGGCACGCTTGTCATGGCCGAAAAATCTGCCCGACCCATCTTCGAATTTTGCCAACCGCATTACCGCAGAAAGCCGCCATGCAGTGTCATGCTGAGCTAGGTGACCCCACTGCCTACGACCCCAGCCAATTCTCGAGCATTATTTCCGGCTGAACATCTTCGCGCCACCCGCTCACTTTCCACAAGAAAAACACCCGCGAACACCGATCCACACAGACCACCGGCGAGGCACGACTCGACGCCAAGCACGCGGATAATGTGGCAAAATTTTATCCATGACAGGCAGCGCGAAAAAGGCCTTAGTATGAACACAGCACGCGCCAAAACCTTGCCCATCTGTCCTGAAAAGACAGGGAGCGGGTTCCAAGTTGGCAACGTTCCCAATTGATGATTTTTCAGTTTTTTAATTTTTTTGTATGGGGTTTTTTGCTTCTCTTGGAGTAGCAGATGTTTTGTTTTTTTTTTTTGTGCTGGGAGATTTTTTGTTTTTTTTTGTATTTGTGGGCTTTTTAAATAGTTTTGCGCTTTTTTTTGTGCTGGGAAAATTTTGCACATAATGCGACGAATCAGCGCACAGGTCAAGAAAAGCGAGTAGCGTTGATGTGAAACTATACCGCCGCTACAGCAACTGTGTGCTGACGGAAGCGCCTTGATATTGATACAGATACGTCCGACGCGGATATAAAAACTGACGCTACTGCTGTGCCGCAACAATACGGAACGTGACAAAGTCACGCCAGCTTGCCCAGGCATTTCAAGCTGGCGCCCAAAGCGAGCCCAACCCGCCGGTCCGCCATAACTAAGGGAGGTAGAAAGGCGGGCCGGCCTGCTGGCCAGCCACGCACGGGCGCGCTGCGGGGCGAGACGGGCAACACAGACTCGGGCCCGCCAGCGGATACGGCATTCCCCTGAAGCGGCCGGCCGCCCGGGAAGGGCCGGCGGGCGCCCAAAATTTGCGGTGGGCCACCCATCCAACCTCCTACCCGCCAAGAAACAAAAGTCGCGGCCGGGCGGGGGTCAGCCCGCCGGCGGGGGACCCTACATGCCGCTCGGCGCAGCACCAACGATGGGGCGGGATGGAAGGTAAAAAAGCAAAGCAAAAGGCGGTGGCGGGCCCCGTCGCTGTCTCCCATGGGGCAGCTTGCTACGCCCGGGCGCCGACGGCGAGCGGGCGTCCCCACCAGGGCAGCAACCGCAATCCGCCCAGACCGACAAAATAATTTGGGCGACCGCTGGCGGGCGCCGCCCCCCCTTCCAACAAGCGGAGCGCGGGCACAGCAAAAAGAAACTGCGACCACAAAAACAGGCGCCCAAGGGGCAAGGGGGATGCAGGCGCGCCACCTTCATCAGCGGCAGCGGGCGCGCCGCGCGCGCGGGCACAAAGCAAGGAAAGGCCCGGCTGGCCCATTCATTGCGGGGGAGGCCGGCGAGTCCCCTCGGCGCCGCGCCCGCTTTCTTGCATGCCGGGCATTACGTTTTCCTGCCGGGCGGCCAGCCGCCTTCCGCCTTGGAACAAGGCCAGCGGGCTGCACCGGGCCAACGCCCAAAGCAAAATCGGTGCCCCAGGAAGCAGGAACACACAATGCGCGCATGCTCTTCCCGCGGACTCTCCTAACCAAGAGTGGGAGCGCGCAGTCCAGCCGTCCCGATCGATGCCCAGGCCGGCGGCCCAAGAAATCCGGCGCCACTTTCGCACGCCCCCCTCCCCCCAAGAGGGCGCCCCCCGCCCTCCACCGCCTCTCTCCAACGCCACAAGAAACACAAGAGAGCCTCGGGTGGGTTGCCAGAAATCGAGCAACAGGCGGTGGCTTCTGCTATCACACCTACAGACATGGTCCCTCCACAAGACCTCCAGGCGCGCCCGCGAGTAACTTCACTATGTTAAAGAGCTCTGGCTCAATTTCATCGAGTTCAATGCTTCAAAGGCCGAAATCGATCAAATTTAGCCAGCACTTTTGTGGCTAAAGCCAGCGCGCGCGCTCGCTAAAGCCATCAGCCGGGGGGGTTAATTTTTGGCACTATGTACCTCCTTAGGCGCTGCCAATCCGCGGATAATACAGATCACAAACGCGAAGGCTTTGAAGCCTTAAGTTAAGGCTTCAAAGCCTTAAGCTAAGCTTTTGAAACCTTAACTTCTCGGATTTAATCCGAAAGACGCCAGTTTGCGAACTTCCCGGGCCCAGCCACCACAAAGAGATGGCGCGAGGCGTCTCATCGAGCCGGGGCAGGCTGCAATCGCCGCCCGGAAGCCGGTGCCGAACGATCCGGGGGGCCGCGGTCCCAGGGTTGGTCTCCGCTGGCCCGCGGCGATTGCGCGGGACATTTCGCCGAGCGGCCAAGGCTTGCCGCGGGGCGCGAGGAAGCCCCGGCACCCCCCAGGGCGCATCGGGGTGTGAAAAGACGTCGGGACACAAGCGTCGCCCGCCCGGCCTACCGGCGTGTGTGACGCGAACGAGGCACGCCCCCCCGGACCGCCAGCGCCGCTCCATACGCACGCCCGGACGGGGCCCACCCCTGTCCGACTCCACCGCGGCCAGGCAGAGGACAAGGGGGCGGCGAGGTAAAATAAACGAAGAACGGGCGCGCGCCCAAGCAATTGCGCCAACCTGCGATCGATGGCACCCCTTCCGGTCAGGGACCTCGCCAAGCGAGCCGCGCCCCCCCCAGAAACCGCAAGGGCGCGCACGCAATCATATAATGCATTGGGCCCCGGCGGGCTTGCCCCGCCCGTTGTCCCGTGGCGGCCTCGCGCCCCGGGGCCGATCGCTCGCCCGCATTGCGCGCAACAAGATACGCAAGTAATAGCTACCGCCAGCTTGCGCCCTGGTAGGTGCCCCGCCAGCTTGCGCCCATAATCGCGTCCCGCCATGCTATTGCCACCCACCGCTCGGGGGCCGAGTGGGCGGGGGCGCCTCGATGCGGCGGGCGGACACGCGGAGCCCCCCCGGCCCTTGCCTGCCAGGCTGGCCCGCCGCGGATTAATATTGTTGTGCGGCATCACCACGGCCGCGCAAAGGGCTGGGCAGGACCAGCCAAAATATGTATCTTCGGAGCCCCGGGGGCGCCGCCTGGCACCCAATCCGCCAGCGCAGGGAGTGATGGTAGCGGCGCTCCCCTCCGGCTACAGCATGAAGCTTGCCGCCCCGCCATTCCTCCGCCACATCTTGCCGCGCACGCCCCCTAGGGAAGATTCGCCCGGCCCCTGTCTGTGCCCAAGGTGCCAGACCGTGCCGGACACCAATCCGTTGGGGCCGTGCCGAAATGTTTGGGCCGGGTGGGCGCACCGGGGCCGGCAAGGTCTCCCAAGTAGCGCCACCCGGAGGAGTAGGGAACGCGCCACACCGCGGAAACACATGCCAGCCTGCCTCGCCGGCCCTTTCACATTGCTGCCGCCTACCTCTCACTGACGCACAACGCTAGGCGCGTCGTGTGAAAACAAATCCTTTTGGGCACATGTCTTCACGCTTTTCGCATCTCGGAGAGGGCCGGCAGACTTCAACCAACAATCCAAAACACTAGCGCGACGCTCCAGCAACGCCGCCCCATAACATGGAAAAACCCAACAAATAGCTTCCGAACTCTAGATTAATCCGAGACATGTATCAGATTTATCCGGAAAAATGCCGGATTTATCCGGCGAAAAGTTAATGTTTTTTATCCTTAACTTGATGTTTACTTTTTTATCTTCATTCTCCCTAAGCTTTTTGGGCGCTGCCACTCCGCGGACAATACAGATCACAAACACAACACTGCGCAACATCATAAAGGGGACATGTACAGCTGTGAGTTGAGCGTGTGTGCGTGCGTGGTGTTTTGTGTGTTTTGCGCGCGCGCACGCACACACACGTGCGCGCGCGCGCGCGTGCGTGCGCGGAGCTGCGTTTTTACGCGCACGCACACACGCGAGCTTTTTGCGTAGCTGCGAATTGCTTTTCACGAAGAGACGCTTACGATAGCTACACAACTACTCGACCTCTGCATGTGTGTCTGTCCACAAATTGAAATTCAACCTGTTTGCATCGTGCACGAAATAAACGTGCGAAAGCTTCATTGCCGACGTTGCATCCATAGGCCCTGTCGCTGAATTATTTCTGCGCCGTAGTACTCCAGCACCCTATTGGAATCGCATCGGATGAACTTATCGCAAATCTCAATCAAAAGTTCATGGCACTGCGTATTGCGTAAAGCCTAACTTAAAAGCTCTGAACTTCTTGTGCAGTGGGTCCCGGGGGATCTGCACTTGCAGTAACTTCTTGTCGGTAGAAAAACAAACATCAAAAAACTGTGACCACAAGATTTCAATTATCCGATACAATTTCGAGTCTGAAAATCAACTTCGAGTTTGAGAATCAGCTTCGAGCTTGAGAATCACGCTCGAGCTTGGGCATCAGCCTCGCGCTTGAGTTTCGGAATCAGCTTCGCGCTTGAGTTTCGGAATCAGGTTCGCGCTTGGCTTTCGGACTCGAGTTGGAACATGAGTTTCAGGGCTTTTAGCTTTAGATAGGTGGCGATTGGCGTTGCCTCTTACCCCAACCCTCGATAGACGGACGCGGGTTTACATCTTTTCGCGAACTGGCACACGACTAGGAGGGGGCAGTGTGGACGCCTCTCTGGCGTTTTGATCGCCGGGGCCGAGTTTGATCGCCGGGGCCGGGATCATCGCCGGGACGGGGATCATCGCCGGGAAGGGGATCATCGCCGGGACCGGGGTCGCCGGCCCTCCAGCGCTTGCGCTACGGCAATCGATCAAAACTGGCGGCCCGACGGACTGGGCCCGGGGCGACTGGCATGGGCGCGCGAGCGCAGGGGCGGCCAGATTGGGCGCCCGCGGCGGGGCCGGGGCGGCCAGATTGGGCGCGCCGGAGCTGGGGCGACCAGACTGGGCGCGCCGAAGCCGGGACGGCCAGACTGGAAACGCCGGGGCCGGGGCGACCAATCTGGGCGCGCCGGAACCGGGACGGCCACATCGGACGCGTCGGAGCCGGGGCGAGCAGATTGGGCGCGCCGGAAATGGAGCGACCAATCTGGGCGCGCCAGAGCCCAGACGACCACGCTGGGCGTGCCGGCACCGCGACGATCGGATTGGGAGCGCCGGCGCTTTTGGGGCCGGCGCTTTTTTCTTTTTGCTTTGTTATCTAGAACTTGCATACTGGCGTTTGAATTTCCACCTCTAGTGCCTACTTACAGGCGAAGCTGGCGTTGCTAGTTACTTACGCTTCAAAACTTTTGAAAAATCACAGAACAAAACAAAAAACATCTGCCGAAGCCGATCCAAGAGAGACCGCGTTAACTGAAATCGTCCGGCTCGGAAGCGGGTGGGGAGAACTCATCTCCGCCGATGGCATGCTTGCTTTGGTCTTCGCCATCGCTAAATTCGGCCAGCGCGTCCAATTCGAGGCTCTCGGTGTCGACAGCTCCCAGCGCGGTGGGGACTCCCGCGCTTTCCATCTTGTCATCCTCGCGACCACTGACTCCGGGTGCTCCCGCAGCTGTTGAAATCTCGGGCAGGCGGCTGGGATCGGACACAACGACGAAGCTACTCAGCTCCGTTATTGTGTGCATTCGTGCGAATTTCTCCAGCATCGCGGCCATCTCCTTGAGCTTTTTCGGGAATTCTTTCTTCAGAATCTTTTTCACTTCGTCTTTGATTGTCTCTTCGTCACTTGTCACCGCACGTGCGAACCTCTTCAGAATTTTCTCCACCTCGACAACGGCCTCCGAATACAGACCTTTTGTTTTCGCTGATGATGATGATGATGATGATGATGATCGTGAGAATGGTAATCGAGAACTCAACGGCTCGGGCAACCAGTTTGTCTTTCTGCTTCTCATTTTTCCTTGTTTTGCTGTCTGCTGGGCCTCCGCCTCGGCCGCGTTGACCACCGCCTTTTCTACCGCGTTGACCGCCTCTTCTACCGCTTTTACTGCCGCGTCGGGTGTTTCGACGGCTTCTTTGAGACAATCACGAACGGCCTTCTTGACGGCGTTCACGGCAGCGGGGAGCTGTGCAATCGCATGCGGATGCAGACCAAATAAATCACGAATCGTCTTCATAATACCAGTCGCCTTCTTGGGTGTGCTATACTCCTGGAACTGTTGGGCAATACCGTCAGCAAGAGGCCCCACAACGAGCTCCACCAGGGCCTCCTTGAGGGTAGAAAAAAAATCCATCACCGCACTACCGACGAAGTGCTCAAAAATAGCCTTTCCGTGTTCCTCGAACTTCTTAGCCACGTCCTTGAGAAAGTCGTCTAAAGAGAAACTGCTGTGCTGTAAGACATGCGTCTTCAGAATATTTGCGAAGACCTCGACCTTATCGCTGTCGAACAGGGTATCCCCATGGTGTCCGCCGCCCTTCTCGCCTTTCTTCTGGTATTCTAAAAGTGCAGAACCGTCCGCCGTGTTGTTAACGGTGTCTGTCGTAACTAGAAAAGCTGAGCTGGTCGCGGGTTTCGCCACTGCCGATCCGGAGCCCGTGAACGCGTTTTTGAGCCTCTTTTCGGTAGCGCACTTCTTGAATACAGAGAAAACGTTTTCTTCCGTGAATAGCGTGTCCTCCGCAACTCGTTTGAGAAATTCATTTACCCCCGGAATTTCCAGGATAGCATTTTTAGCATGCTCTTTAGCATTTTTTTCCGTCAAGGATTGCGCCTCAACTGCGACATGTTCTATCAACAAGGCCGCTTTCCCTTTCGTTTCTGAGCCGCCTTCCTTCTCATTCATCTCTCCGAAAATTCCAGCAGTAAGCAGCTTTTTCGCCACCTCGCCGATAACATGATGGAAGACGGGTCCCATAGCTTCGAAAAGCACTCCAAGCACAGGCACGTGCTTCATTTCAAACGTAACTAGTTTGAAAAGCCCATACAGGCCGTCTCTGACTTCTCTGGTCAGCATGAGAGCAAAAGAATGGCCGGCGTCGATCACATGTCCGGGAACCTTATCTACAACGTGTTTTCTTAGGGATTCGGCTGTACTTCTTGCTTGTTCTTCTTCTCCCGTCATCGACGCTTTCCTCCACGCTTCTAGTGCAGCCAGCGCCTCGGCGCCTTTGTTTTCTTTTCGTGCTTTTTTTTCTTTCCCATCCTTGATCTTTCGAGCCAAAGTCGGCAGTATTTCCTGGTGGTGGTCTGCGTCAAATTTCTGTAGTTTCTTCGTCAGCTCTCGTGCTATATTGATTTCCACCTGTTGCACTTTCTTACTGGTCTCGAGATACGTCTCCAACTCCTTCTCCAGCAATTTGGGCACATCTTCGAGACCTCGCGCGATCGGGCTCGCAACAATAGAGTGACAGACCCGCTGCACCAGCGGAAACGGTATCTCGACGACAAGTAATCCAGCCTCGATCACTCCCACAAGTGTGGTGCACATGTCGTCGAAAAACATCTCGGTGTCCGCCAGTACCGACGCCCACATAGTCTCCAGGAAGATACTCCGCATCCTCGACAGAAGGAACTTCACAACCTGGGGCGCAACGTTTTCTACCAGAAAGTCATTCACAGTCTGCACGTCCTTATTGGAGTCGGGAAAGCTGAAACGCTTCACAGATTGCTGCAGCCGTTGCAACTCATTTCCCACCTTCTGGGACAGCGACTCGTGTGCGTCTTTCTCGAACAAGGCGTAGTAAATTTTCTTCCAAGACATGACTGCGATGCCATGAAAAAATTCCTTCGCAAGCGGCTTCACATCCTCCTCGATCACCTTTCCAAAATTGTTGTAAAATTTTTCCGTTAGTAGACTCAGCTCTTGCCCTTCGATCGGAGGCAGCAGCTGCGAGAACATATGCTCGACGACAGAACCGACTTCATTCTGCAGTGTCTTCTTGGCTATCTTTGCAAACATATCCACGTAGCCGCCGCCTGAAGCTAGGTGCCATATACTGTGCATGAGATGGTCGGTCTTTTCGATGAAATTCCGAACCTTGGGGTGCGCGATCAGCAGTTCCTCCATTTTACTGAGCAAAGGCTGCTTTATTTTATCTGTAAAGTCCCGAAGCTTCTCCGTCAAGTCGTGAAACATCTCGAACGTTTCTTCGGCGGCCGACTCTCCTTTTGCTTTGACCGTTTCGGCGACCTCCGAAAGTCGGTCTTCAAATTTTTTAAAGGTTTTCTCTAAGTCGTGTTTTTTTTCTTCGCCATACTTGTGAAATTCTTGCATGTGTGTTCTTGTTTCTTGTGTCCCGGCTTCCAGAAGCTTCTGCTCGAATTTGAAAAGCTTTTTAAACTGGTCCTCCAAATGGTGGTCCCACTCCATTGAACCATGAAGGTAATCTTTTTTGTGTTGTTTCCAAGCTGTCATAACTTCTCGAAAATGGCCATGCTGCGCTGCATGGGCCGCACGTTTCAACCACTGACGAGCCCGGTATCCTTTATGTGTAAACATGTGGGAAAACGAGCGCACGCTGAGACGAGTCTGTAGTGCAGACACACCCACATCCACAGCGACGAGGGGGGGGGGGGACCTGCGTGACGTCATCTGGCGTATGTCATACACCAGTGGCAAACTCGCGTTCGGCATCATCGCCCCAGGGGTACTCGACGAAGGTGGTCCAGCTCCTCCTCTCTCCTCTCCAGCAGAATAACGGCCAGCTCCGGGGCGCATTTTCTCAACATCCACGTTCTGCAACGCCGATACGCGGCCCACACTGGAACCCGCACGGCTGCCGCTGTCATCACTTCCCAATAGGAAAGGTAGTGACGACAGCACATCTCCGAAAGTTGCGCTGATGACGAACAGTCGCTTACACGCGGCGCTGAAGGCTGCGGCTTCCTCCCTTCTTGGCCTCTGCCACCGTGGTGGCCCACCGGAGGAATACATCTTTGGCGCGCGAGCGAGACGGCCGGCGGCACAGAATGCAGCTGATACTCTACGGGACTGACATGAGTGCTTGCAGATGCTCGATCGTAAGCGGCGGTAGAAGTGATCACTTCGCTATCTAGTGGCCAAATCAGCTAGCTCGCTGATAGCAAATTCCGCACAGAGGCTCACACTAGGTGCCAAACATCAAAGCCGCCGGGGCGGAGGTAGTGGGATCGCTGCGGCCTTCTTGCCTCTGCCGTGGCCGCGGGCCCGCCCCCATTTTGCTTTTTGCAGGCTTGCCGAGGCCCCACCCCTTCGTGCAGTTCAGCCACACGGGGCGGCGGCCAATGGAAGCCCGCCACGGAGTTTGGCGAATCTCGAAAATGCCCTGCCGGAAACCAGCCCCAATGGTATCACGCCACGCCGGGCGCATCCGGGCGCGCCCCAAACGAAAGGCATCACCGGGCCCGAAGCATGCGGGCTGGCTTCATGGTTCTGGTGCGCTTTTTCTTATATTTTGCGTCACCCTTTTTTGCAGCGGGCCACCTTTGCAAGGCTTGCCACGATGTATCAGAATCCGGCGCAAAGGCGGCCGCCTTCGCAACCCCCGAAGTGGTCCGAAATCCATCGCGGCCCCCGCGCCATGCAATTCCGATGACCTACTCCTGTGCGCGTTTTTCGTCTGGACGTCCTTTTGGGCGCCCCAATCAGTTCGCCACATTGCAAGGCGGCACGCGCTTCAGAGGGGGGCCACTTTTGCCGGCTCGCCATCGTACGTTGAAACTGCCAGTGGCTTTCGATGGCGCATTATCGTAAGAAAAAAACCCCCCTCCCCATATTGACAGTGGGAGTTTTCGAAAATTTGCGTCGCTGATTTGCGGCCACAAATGAAATCAAGTGTGTCTTGCAAGAAGGAAACCCCACAGGCTCCGCCGCATTACGCAGGCGGTTTGCCATGCTGTTGGGCCTACAGCGCGGACGTTTTTCATGATAGGCGCCTAGGCCAAAACCTCGCTGCTCACGCAAACTATGGGCCTGCAGTCCTCTCCAACAATCTGTGTACACAGATCCAGCATCAGAAACTTCGTTTCGATATGGGGGGGGAGAGTTTTCCTCTTGATACACATCCGCGCGATTCAACGGCAGCAAATCCAGCGGAGCGCTAAACTTGGCGGTCGCTTCCTTATGGCGCCTTACTGTAAGAAAGCTGCAAGGGTACGGCCGTTCGGTCATTGCCTATCATCTACAACACAGGAAGGTCGCGCCCGGAGGGCGATATTAGTAGCCGAAAGCGTGCGAGCCACGCACCCCAGTCAGCGCAAAGGCTACCGCGCATCCACTGACCTCCTGGCTAGAGGACGAGAGCGCGGCCCCCGTGGGCACCAAGCGTGGAGGGCCGCGGTCCAACACTGCATCCCACTTCGGGCCGCGCTCTCATCCCCTGACCAGGAAGCAAGGGCGCGCAAAGGGGCACCCTTTTCAGGACGCCGGCTGCCGCCGTGCGTGGTGTCCTGTTACTCGCGTGACGGGAGCACGCTTTGCGCAGCGGGCGGGTGCCGTTCTCACAGTAAGTGACGCAATTCCGGAAAAAAAAGAAACGAGGGCAGGCGGCCAGGCAAAAATGGAAAAGCTCCCTCACGTTGCTGTATTTTGGTGATTTCCGGGAGGCCTTTTGTGCCGCCCAAGTCGGGCATTTCCGAGCGGACGAAGAGCTCCAATTTGTGAACCTCAGAGAGGTGGGAAATAACCGTGCGGGTTGATACACATCCGCAGACCTCGCACTTGTAGTTTTTCTTTTTGCAATCCCGACGGGATGGGCCCTGTGATAATTTAAAACGCCGCCTCTGAGTGGCAATCTCCAGGCGGCGTTTGCTTTTTCAAAAAATAATTCCGCCACTTTCAGTTTCTAAGCGGCTTCAAAGCCCCGGACAAAATCCGTGTTTTTCTTGCGCCGCTTCCATGCTGCGCAAAATTGTCTTTCTTGTGCACTTTTTTTCAGTTTCTAAGCGGTCGGGCCGGCCGACGGCTGGCAGGATTTCCGATATAAGCCGCCACATACCGTCGGTCATAGCCGACAACAAAGCCAATCTTTTTCAGAATCAGACCGCGCGGAGCCGCCAAACTGCTCTTTTTGTCCTTTCCACGCTTGGCAATTGCCGCTTTTGCTGCTTTCGCAAAAAATCCGGGACCTTTTCCGGAGTCCGCTTCCTAAAGGCCGTCCACGCCTACAACTGGCCGACTTTGCGACGCCTTGCTTATCCCCGAGGCCCTCCCATGTGGCAACGGCAAAGCCTTCGCGCTGCGCTTGCGATGGATGAGGTGAGCATCTCGCAAAGAGCGCTTTGTGCGCGGAGCGCTTGCGAACGCTTTGGTTACCAGACAAACAAAGGTCCGGGCCAGAGGGACTTGACAACATAAAAACGGCGAAAAATATCAACAGCACGCAACGAGCGCGCGGGGGCGGGCCGGGCGGGCCGCTGCACTTTCCTCGGCGCACGGAGTCGCGGGCGGGCTGCGTGCGAGTTCTCATGTGGTCGTCCTTCGAGTTTTACTTTTTTTCGGCTCTCTCACTTGCAGGATTCGCACGGCCCCTCTTCGCACTCCTATGTAGCGAATACTAGATGAACAAGCTTGACCTGTACATGAGGAGCTTCGGAAGGCTAGTATAGAGATTGTTCGAATAGTGTTATCTAGCACGGGCGGTCGCTCCGCGACCGCCGGAGAGGTATGGAGTAGACAAGAAAACGATGGGCCCGATTTCCTACTAGGAAGGTTGCAGTCCTCGCGGGGAAAGGGAGGGGATTCTCCTGGGGGCGAAAACTCTACAGGCGCAGGGCTTTTAAGTGCGCCTGAGCCCCCTGGAGAAAGACAAAGGCGTGACAGCGGCCCGCCCCAGGCCCCAGGAGCAGGAGAAGCTCCGGGAAACAGAAACAACACCCGGGGCGAGCCCAACCTGGGAGGGGAAGAGCCTTCAGGGATGTTCCCAATTTGCGAGCACCCCCCCAAGTTGCGAGCCTTACGGGCGGCTGCTCGTCATTCTAGTTACCACGCCCCAAAGGCAGTCGGGCTGCTTTTGACGGGGCCCACAGGGCCGCAGCTGCGGAAACTGCGCGACAAAGAACCGGGCCGGCCAGGCAGGTGCAGCCAACACAGTGGGACTGGGCGCGCTTTGTGTGATAACCATTTAGGGCACCGAGAAAAGGCGCTTTTTTCTTTGTGCACGGCGGCGGGAGCATCCACACCAAGAGGAGGCCGCCCCCGCGCGGCAAAACGTGCCGACCCAAACAAAGCGCAAACCCCCTACCGGCACCGTGGCGGGGCCGGAGCTAGTTCGCCCGCATCTGCGGGCGCAGCAGCGCGTGCCGTGCCGCCCTCGGTCAGATAAATAAGCACTCGCCCTCCTACGGCTGCGCCTCCTTTTCCCGGGAACGAGCGCCACGCCCCGAGCTACCACAGAGGCGCGGGTTGCTCGGCGCTAGGTCCTCCACAGGGGGCAAGGGAAGCCAGCAGCGCGGGCGACCTCTGTAGCGGAAGCTCGGGGCGAACCGGCCCTCGAGGCAGTTTTCTACTAGTAAGCTTTCTCCTAGTAAGCCTCTACTAGTACGCTTACTAGTAGTTTTTTTGCTTGCTTGTTGTCCCGATAAGATTACTAGCAGCGCAGCTTACTAGTAAAATTTCCGAGTTTTCCTTACTAGTAAGATTTTACTAGTAGAAGTCGGGCCATGCGTCAATCGATTTTCTTGCCGTATAGTATATAGGAGATTGTTCGAATAAGTAATGTTAGTGGGTATGACAGTGCATGACCGTTGTCCGGAGGCCCAGGATTTTCCGCTCCTGCAGGATAAGTGCGCCACCTTTGCCAAAGTTTTCTGTTCCTTCATCCTGAGGCCAAAAGCGCAGGACATCGTCAACCAAAGGAAAAAGCAAAGCCCGAATTTGCGCTATCAAATTGGCGTAAGTGTTGTCGGGACACAGGAGACACGCGGGGGCGCCGCGCGCTTCCTTACTTTGTTCGAGTGGAGGCCGGGCCCCTGCTTCCGCGGAAGCCTCAGATGCGCGCTTCTGCACATCACCCCGCGTACTGCTGCGGAGTGCGGTTCCTGCCCGCGTGGTCTATGTGTGGGCCCGCGAAGCGGCCCCGACCCGGCTGACACAGCGCGCCCCTGCTCCACGGCCGCAAGGGCTGCCACGTGTTCGGCGTTTTGGCAGGCACTGCCCTACGGCGGGCGGACGTGGGCGAGCGCCATGGCCGGTGGCGCTTGTGCGTGCCCCCGGAGGATTGCGGGCGCCCCCCCGGGGCCGCGGGGCGGAGTGCATACAGGAGGACTCCCCTCGGCCTTTCCGCGATCCCCCTGCTAGGGGGCCGGCCAGGGTGTGGGAACGGCTAGCAAGTTCTGCGCGGCTGCGCTGGGTGCGCGCCAATCTCACTCGGCGCATGCGCGCCGCGGGGCCCTTTTCACTTAGCGAGAGGCCCGCAGCTTCGCTCGCAAGGAGTTAGCCGGCGCGGCCCGGCCAAGGTACGGCCGCGGGGTGCGTCGGTCTGCCGACGGGCCTGGCCACTACTGCCCTGTGTTCGGTCCACCGATCTGGTCCGCGGCCCGCCCGGGCGTCGGCCTGGGGCGAACACTTGCAAGGCAGGCGCGGCCAGATGGGCAGCAACTGCGACGCTGGGCCCACAGGGCCCAGAAGGATCCCGCCGAACCGGGAGACCCACCGCTGCCGCGGGAAGGTGTCGCGGGCCATGATCGGACTCGGTGGGTCGCGCGGGCGGGCTGCTCGCACCGGCGAAGCCAACGGAGAGCCCGGTCAGATCACGAGCGGGCGCATCTCAGGCAATGGGGCGCGCCTAGCTTGGCGCAGACGGACTTGGGGCGGCTCTGTCGCTATCGAGGTAGGTGCGCGGCTTGCGCCCTCGGCGATTTTTCCCGCTGGGGCCTCGCCGACTCACGTCAGGGCTTTGGCGGCGCTGTCGCCTTTGGGGCGCGTATCCACCGCTGGCGCGTGGTACATCTTCCGACTTTTTCACACCAAGGGAGACAGGCTGCGTCGTTTACTGCGTCCGTGTCTGTTTATGCCACCGGTTGATTATATTGATCTTTCCCCGCTGCGCTTCCGGTGACCAGCCGGAAATCAAATAAAAGCCTTTTACTTCGATTCATGTTGCTACAATATCTGTAAAAATGACGCCCCAATTCGTATTCCGAAGTCCTACTCCTACTGTAACAGAATTATTATCCAGCCGACCCTATATTTGGAACGCGTTAGAACAGGGCTCCCGCACTCTGGCTTTTTGCGTGTAAGTACTTTCACCTCTCGGTCGATTGGCGCTGGTGGAAAAGGAAAAATAGGCGCGCTATTGTGCGCCCGACAGGTTCTGCACAGGCTCCGACTTCTCTGAGTACGCGTGCAGCTGCGCCTTGTGAATTTCTTTGTGCGTTGTTTTTGTACTTGATAGCATCGCGCTAGAATTGCAGCGGCTTCCAGTTTTCTTCTCGATGTAAATGAAATGAAACACTTTTCATACATCAGAAGAGAACAATCACAGTGTGAGAACGATTCCGCTCCTTTGGCCGGGCGAGAGCGACGCAGCTGTCGTATTCATCCATTTTCTTCCATGCGGTCTTCTACGAACAGGACTTTTCGAGTTATGCCCGGAGCTGTCCGCCCTTGCGACGTGCGAGGTGATGAGTTTTCGAATTATTATCCCCGGAGCTGTCCGCCCTTGCGACGTGCGAGGTGATCCAGGCGCTTGGTGAGAAGAGCGATAAAGGTCGAAGTGACGCCGAGGCCGCAAAGGATGAAAACAACCGTAAAGCACTTACTGGCAACTGTGGTCGGCTATCAAATGTAAAAATGTCTGGGTCTGGAGAATACAAACTTGTGATGCGCATTTCAGAGCACAGAAAAATCTCTCATGCATAGGCAGCAAAAGTGCCCACTTTGTGTCACCAAAATGGGGGATTTGTCATGCGGATTCGGCATTGCAAACGCTTCTCGAAACCTGTGATGCTAGAGCTTCCATGCCAGACCTTCTGCGTCATGCAAAAACAGCATGACTCTTCCAGGCCCAGACATTTTTACATTTGATATCGGCGCAAAGTCACCGAAACCGACTGTCAGCAGCGTACAGGCGGCGAAGTAGAGCCCCTCAATCCAAGTCCAATTCTTCTGGAAGTGGAAACTGTAGGCGGAAGCCGCCATCACTGCACGCAAAATCATGCAGAAAAGTCCCGATAAATATGCCACTTCAGCATCACGACCATGAGAGAGGACATAGAAGAAGTTGCGCCTTGCGAACATTGCAGACCGAGTGTTGCGTGCAGAGGACCTCGGTCCGGACACTAGATTAAGTAAAAGTATACTTGGGCTTGGCGTCGCGTGAGGGCGAGCGCGAACTAATAAACCGGGCGGCAAATTATAACACTCGATATCGGTTCTCGTGGAGCACGAGCATTTTCTTTACCCGGTGTTCTCGACAAATGTGCAATCATTATCATGCCAGACGAGATTTTGTGCATGATACAGAGCACGAACAGGAAGCACGAAAACGCGAGCCTCTGCGCCTCTCGAGTGTCCTGTGGCATCGGAGCAAGAGCACTGGGATGTTGGAGCGTAGAAGCGCCATCGTAAGTCATCGACTGCCCTTCCGAGGAGTAAAACTCAAAAAACCGAAAAAACCGATCGCGGTCACTCCTTGATGCGAGCGCGGGTGCCGCAGAGAGTCCCCGCTGCTCCTGCCCGGGTAACCCCGGCGGTGCACCGGCAGGACTGTGGGCCCCGCTACGAGAACTCTGCTCGTGTGATCCCGCTTCTTGTTTCGCGAAAAATAGCATCAGCGACCAACGACTCAATAAGATGAGCAGGTACCCCATCAGCGGGATGGACACGACGCCAAAAAGCATGGTAAAAACTTTTCCCGCGTCAGTCACGGGGTGCACATTCCCGTAGCCCACACTGGTGGCGAAGGTAATCACGAAGAACAGACTCCCAAACCACGTCCACTTCCGCTGGTCTTCCAATTCGTTTCCATTCTGCTGGAAGAAAGCCTGCAGTATATCGAAAGGAAAAATCCCCCCTCCCCATATCAAAACGGAAATCTGCATGCAGATTTGTTGTCACAAATCAGCTTTGTCATGCAGCTACACGGGAAAAGATGCGGACTGTAGTGCTCGGTGGCGTGGGGAAGCCTTGCATCTTCAGCATGATAGGAGGCAGCTGAGAGTGGGAAACAGCATGACAAATTTTTTTTTTTTATACTAGAACGACTATAAACCGTAATAAAAGAGTAGTAGATCAGCTCCTGTTTATTGGAATTTGAGAAAGTCAAGACGCTGTTCCGCTTCTCCTCCACTGCAGTTTAACGATTCCAGCATGCGCTTCCAGACTTGCACCACAGCACCGGGAGCCCTATCCAGTGTAGTTTTAGCAAGCCGAGGCTCCTCTTCCTCGTAGTCCGCTTTCACGTCCTCCTTCCACGCTCGGGACGACATAGCCAGAGTGCCCCCCTTCCTGCTGCGCAAGGAAAGCGAACACTCAAGAGGCGAATGAAGTACCTTGGTGGAATCCCCACTGCCTCTGCATGTCGTTGCGGCTATGCCTCTGTACCTTTTTCTCTCCTGTGCTCTGAGGTCCAAGCTGACTAGCCGAAAAGGGAAAGACAAGGCAGGCATCATCATCAGCGAGGAGCAACAGTAGCTGAAAAACGAAGTGAGAGCTGTCATGACAAGTAAAGAGCACTCGTCGTCGCAGTCTGTCATCTGAAAGCTTTCCATAGATCCAAAATCTTGATAGAGGAGACGGATATTAGACCCAGAAAATGCATGCAAACAGATAAACATATGACAGCTCTCACTTGTTTTTCGTCCGTGTAGCCATTTTTCGTTGGGGAAAAAGATAAATTTTGGCGCTTTACTCTTATATAATTGCGCAATCTAATCTTACCCTTACTTCACTTTACTTTCCTTACTTTTGCATGCAAACTTCTCTTTCTATTTTTTGTTTTTTGGAAAGGATTGAGGTCATCAGGGGCATCCGGGGTGGTGTGTCATCAATGCGCCAAGAAGCAGCAACACCACTTCCCTTCATTTGCCCCCGTTGTTGACGTATCTGCTTCAGATAGTTTTTGTTTTTAGTCAATCGAACCAGAGGCGCTAACGCAGGTAACCACGATACGCAAACAGGTGTCCATTCAAATTCTTCATCCTCTTTCACTATCTCATACGATCTCGAATACATGCATGACAAATTGCCTGCAAACGAGGCCACGAGTGCGGCTCTTCCTCTTGACCTTCTAGCATGACAAGTCGACTTGCGACCTCAAATACAGCATCACAAATTTCGTTTTCGATATGGGGAGGGGGGATTTTTCCTTTCGATACAGTACCAAATCAAACTTGCGCTGATTTTTGCACAGGTCCATCTCCTTGAAAAAAGGCTCCTTGTCGCACCTATATCCAAGAAGAAATCTTCTTACTCACAGAGAAAACGAACCGACGCACAACTTTCCATTTGTTGGTAGTGAATTCGCAAGTGCTTACGCAAGTGGTTTAATATGAGCCGTGGCAGGGCTTGCTACTCCCTTCGTAATCCCATTTTACAAAGTTGAAAGGCCTCTCTATCATGCACAAGCCGAGGACATGGTGAAAAAAAAAAAGTTTCTTGAAGAAAAGTTTTTGCGTCCGCCATAGGTATCACAGAGAAAACGAACAGACGGACAACTTTCCATTTGAACTTTTGCATGTTGCATAGAGAAAACCAGTAACACTCAGACTGTTGTAGGTGGTGCACCGCCACAATTAATACAGTTGCGTCGTGCCTGTCTAGCATGGCACCGGAATCCGCGTACTTGCAGTCCATTTTACGTTCCGAAGAGTTGCGCAACTGACGCAGTTTTCTTCTTGGATAACCCATCGAAGCCGTACATGGTCTCCATTTGCTTAAACAAAAATCGGCTCTTATCCCGTGCAAAGACGTTGCCACCCCAGAGTTGTCATGCTAAAAGCTGCGCAGCAAAACTTTGCCTCTCCCTTTGCTCTATGCCGCAGATGGCTCAAACAATACGCAGGGGAGATGGATCAGGCGGACACAGAAGTGCCACCACCATCATCTCCCGGCACCTTTAGCTCAGGGTTCTTGTCATGCGGAACGGCACGCCTAAACGACTTCTCAGTCATGCGCAACCTCATGAGAGGCATTTTCTAATGCTCTCTGACGGGTCTTTGTCCTGCTCTAATGAGGATCAAGTGATGAACTTGCGACGTGGCTGCACTAGCGAAAGAAACACGATGGTTACACTGGGAACCCAGAGTTGTCACGCGCAACAGCCGAACCTTGTTACTTTATGTGGCAAAGTAGGTAGAAGTCGCTATCTACTTGACTCTGGGTTGGGGACCTTTATTCCAGAGGGTAGTTCTTTTGATACTGATATTGTGAGAAAAAGTCTTCCCTCCCAGCCTCACTGAATAAAAGGCATGCCCCTAAAAATTTGCGCTGCTGATTTGTGCCCACAAATCCTGTCACTCTTGCAAGAGGGCAAATCCAAAGAATCCGCCGACTTATGCAGGCGATTCGCAATGCTCTTGCGGCTACATGGCAGGATTCTGCTATGCTGAGCACCTACACCAAAACACCCCTAGACAGGCTTAGGCTTTGCCTGCAATGCCTGACTGCAAGACATTTGTGTACACAAATCCAGCGACAGAAGTTTCCGTTTCAATATGTTGGGGAGGGGGAATTTTTGCACTTTGATAACTGGTCCAATTCTGCCGGTCGCTCGAGGTGCGCAAAGACAGCTGCACCCGCCAGGAACCACACCCCCGCAAAGCCACAGGTGCCCAGCACGTGCCGGCTCGTCGAACATGGTGCTCCGGGCATCTTCAGTTGATCAGCGCCCCACAAGGAGAGGAAAGGATGGTAAGTACAGCTCCTCTCGCTGGTGATTCATTTATTTAAGTTCAACTTGAAACGGCGATGACTACCCCCGGGCCAACCCCTATCAAATGCAAAAATGTCTGGGTCTGGGAGATTCCGAGATTTGTCATGCAGTTTTTCCAAGCTCCCCCACGTCTGGAATGCAGGGCCTAGCATCACAGCTTCTGCAGCTCCTTGGTGATGCGTATTCTGCATGAGAAATGCCCTCTCAGCATGGCCAGAAGTGGGCACCTCTTGCGCGTTGTGCATCACAGATCTTTGTGGGATCCGAAACACGCATCACAAGTTCGGATCCTTCCAGACCCAGACATATTTGCATTTCATAACCCCGTCGCTCGAACGAAGACAAAAAGAGCCAACTCCTGTCCTCTCGCTCCTGTTTGGACTGGGGCGGCAAGGTTTTTCTCCACCTCGCAAAGATCGGAATCGCAACCGCCTCCCGCCGATCACCTTCGCTACCGCCTCGCTCTTGCCGTGTCGCTTTCGCGGGCCCACACGTGGCCCATATCGCCGCGAAAGCTGCAAAAGCGTCGCGCACAAACCTCTCTGTCGTCGCGCACAAACCTCTCTGTGGTCAGTCTTGTCTTCACTTGCTTAATCTTCTGATCGGAAACGCGATCGGGGAAGCAAGTAATATAGAGGTGGATTTAATATTTGAGTCCTTATTGGAATTTTCTCGAAAGACGTAGAGGGAATAAACCATCCGACTAAGCTGTATGATACAAATCGTTACTAGGCGTTGTTCAGCCCGCCCACACAGATATTTGTGATTCTCGGGCCCTCCGCCTTCATATTCTCGCTCCTGTTCAGCCTTTGCAATTACCTCAACCTCCGTGTCTTAATATTTATATTGCTCGTTCTAATTATATAGATCACTCTCGTTGCCCGTCCTCTTCCGCGGGTGCAGAGCACCAACAGCTACAACCTCCATGCGGCTCTGTCATGGAGTACTACAACTAAGTGCTTCGGTCTGGAAAAACGGAAAACGTCCTCCAGGTTGAAAGCCAGACAGCGAACTTCATGGTCGTTTGGTATCTATTGGTCCTCGGCCACCTTCCGCTAAAAAAACAATGTGGAGCAAGCTTCTTCGGCACTACATAAGGTGCGAAAAAGACAAACGAAGCGCTGCTTCTGTGCGCAAACACAAGAGCGCCGCCGTCGCTTCGGGCTGCTCTAGTACTGTGCACAGGCCTAGTCCAGAAACTTCAGTCATCGTCTGCAAGATTAAACTCATCTGCCTCTTAGGAGTAGAGTCAGTTCAGGTTTCGCAGTCGTATCTACTATACACTCAAAGACATATTTGCACTAAGCAGAACAATGCCCATGTGAGGACGACCAGGCATGCTTTTCTTTGGTAGCTTTTCCGTACATGATGTCTATCGCAGCGGATGAGGGTTTTTATGGGACTTGGAAGGCTCTTTTTGGGATTTGCTCGACGGGCCGTCCCTTTTTGGGAACAAATCATTAAATATTTCATTTGAACAATGGAAACAGCGACCAATCATGGCCGAAGTGTATTGCTACTGTTTCCCCGGACTTTCCCGACCGCAAAATCAATATACTTATCACAGAAATATCCAAGAACCGTTTACAAACATTGGCAATTTCCGTCGTGGTAGGCCAAGAATATCAATTTTTCATCCCAAGCGAGAGCATGACCTGGCGAGCGATGAAAGGAGTAGCTTCTACTAGGTAGGCCGCTCGACGTATGTTGCTGGCCAGGGCGTCGGCTTCTCTCCGCGCAAAATGCTTACTTTTAGGATTTTGATTTTCATACAGCTCATAATAAATTCATTACGTCTACGTGGAGTTTCTTCTATATGTAATACATCACGACGATGCCGAACAGGAGGAACAAAAGTTCCCCGCCTGAAGAAGTTTTTTTATTGCAAAATGCTATATGAAGCAAAAACGCGTGGTCCTCTTTCTGAAGGGCGGATGCTTTTCACCCTGATGCGAAGACAAGAGAGCGATATCCGCCGTGCCGGCGCCCGCATCTACTTGTAAAAATTCGCTGTCCACCTCCTTCTCATCTCATTACAGCTCTACATCGGTCTCCGCGTCGCTCGGAACGTCCTCGCTGCTGGTACTGCTCTGCTCCTGTTTTTGCTTGCGCCGCACAGTCTGCTTCGCTTTCCGCATTGGTTTTTTTTTGTCGACGGGCCGAATCTCGGTGTTGTAATACTCGAGATCGTCCGTGGATACGCCCTTGAAATAGTTGAACAGTGGCAGCTGTCCCGTGGTTGGTGCAACGCCGCCTTCCTCCTGCCTTTGTCCCTGCTGCAGGTTGTCGAAATAGAGCCGCAGATATTGCTCCATCCGCTCGTGTTCTTTCGGCGACCGAACGTAGTAGGTTTCGTGTATCGAATGTAAAAATGTCTGGGTCTGCAAGGTTGGAATTTGTGATGCTAACTTTGAATTGAAGTAGCGACGCCACCCTGACGTGCCTCGGTAGCCGATCGCTCTACCAACCGGAGGTGCTAATTACATGCTTACTTCTTCCTTCGTCGAGCACCTTCTTCGTCATACAAACCGGCTGGTGAGCAATTACCCGGACTGCCGGCCCAATTTGTGCCGGTTTTGGTGTTTTAGGGAAATACCCGCAACGCCCCCGCGGAGTTGGCGAAACCCTGATAGCGAGACGCAACCCTTGGCGGACCTGAACGACCTGAGACCATCCCCACCTTTGGATGTGTTGTCTCCCGCTTGTGCTGCACGTTCTGCTTCGAGCCGCCCAGACCCTGTGCCCCGCGGGATCTCGGTTCGCACAATGTTGGTTAGTACGCATGGGATCCTGATCGCGGACGGCGAGTTTGTAGTTGGGGGGGCTACTTCTTTTCTTGAGGGGTCGAGGTAGTGGCATACTCGGCGCACTGCGTATGTCTAAGATAAAACAGGGGTGAGCTGTTGCAGTCCCGGGGTCCTGCTGCGCTCTGCTGCTCCCAATGATCATTGCCATTTGGGGTCAAGCTACCTGTTTTGTAACCATCCACGCAGGTCGGCTCCTATTGGGTTCGTTTTCAAAAAAAAATTAGTTTTGCTCCAACTTTCCGCTACAGTGCCTACCTCTGGGGTCCTCTGTCCTACTCGTTCTGGTCCAGGGTTGAGCAAGGCCCTGGTGAAGGAAGTGATTCGTCGGAAAAAACGAATGGGATGAGCATCGCGCGCGGCCCGAGCTTGATCATTTTCTCTGTTGTAGTTTGTATCGCACCACCGCATTACACACAGCCCGCACAAATTAGAACTACCCTGCGATCGCCCCTAGCAGGGGGAACTGGCGTCGTACTAATGCCACGCCTTTCCATGGCATCACAGTCAAATAGTTTACTTATCTTGATCAGCTCGCTAGCAGGCGTCTTTCGTGCCATTTGTTTTCTGACTTCCCGCACCCCCCCCCACAGGAAATCCCCTTTCGGGAAGCAAGGACAAAAATGCAGAAGGGAACGAACAAAAGGCCATGTATTTCTGAAATGTCGCTCTTTTTCTCTGCAGCCCTCCGCGTCCTTGCTCTCGTGCTACCTCTTCGTCGCCGCGCTCGAACAGGAACATGGACGCGCTAAACTTTGGACTCTAAAAATCTGTATTGCATGATCAACAAAAGGAGTCTAGTTTGTGCGACGCGGGGAGGGCATTTGTCATGCGGAATAGGCATCAGGAGGGCCTCTACAATTCTGTTATGCTAGGTCATGCATTACAGACATCCTGGGTCATGCAAAATGTGCATGGCAAACCCGGTAGCATTCCAGACCCAGACATTTTTGCATTTGATATCGTGACCTTTATTGCAATCTAATCCGTCGTCGATGTCCACCGCATACCGGAGCCACAGATTCAGGGGCGCCCTGCGCCAATCCAGGTCTAACTCCGATATGCTGTGCAAAAACGTCGACGTCCCCACCCCAGAATTGTCTTGGTGTGAAAAAAAACGCAGCTGCACGCTTTGCCCCCCCATTGCACCGTGCCCACAGATGGCTTGACGCGCCGGGCGGGTGGGTCAGGCGGACACCGAAGTGGTCACCCGAGAGTTGTCATGCAAAGCTGCATGCTTATTTCGTTTCGCATGAGAAGCGTTTTGGTTTTGTTCTAGTGGTGGTTTAGAACGTATTGCAATGCTCGCTCCGCGCTAGATTCTAGAGCTGTGACGCTGATGAACTAGCCAAGCTACAGGGTGACGCTCCGAGGTCAAACTTTTCATGCGTACTAGCAGCCAGATGCGGTAGTTGATTTGTCTAGCAGATTTCCCATCTTGACTCTGGGGTGGGGAGTGCTTGACTTAGAATACTCAACAGCGGGACTTCAGGCTTCTTGCCTTTTCTTTTCTTTTTCGCTTTCTTGGCCTCCGGGCGATCTTGTCCCTCCGGTACTTGCGTTACGGTGATGTACGGGGCAAATTCTTTGCTGTACAGCTTCAGGAGGCGGCCGTCGTCCCGGCGGAAGGCGCGCGCTCCCTGCCTCTGCGCGTGGTGTCGCACAATCTCGAACGCCGCGATCTCGGCCAACTCTAGCGGTTCCACGCGTTGGCTCGAACTTCGATGGCGTTGTTTCAGTCGGTTCCGTTCTCGACCTGAGTCAAAACGTCCCCACCTCCCCACACTTGCCACGCCAAAGAAATTGCATACCAACGCACTTCTTTGCCTGTGCACCATGGCCGCACGCAGTAGTAGAAGATGGCTTGACGCTATTAACATGTCATTGTCAAGAACAACATGCAAATTTGCATAGTGAGGAGCAAGCTGCTTCTCATAGTGCAGCCCTCCATTTGTAGGGGCATTTTCTAAAGCGATTGAGAACCTATCATGCCCATGCGCTATCAAAAATCCGACACATAGCAAGTATAGTGGATTTGATTGTGACGCATCTGGACCAGTTACGCAGGGCTTTCAGGGCTTCACTTAAAACCCAAACGTGCCATGCGTGAAGCCCAATGAAAAGTTCTGGACTTGTCTCGCAAATATGAAATTCCTATCTTGATTGTGGGGCGGGAGCGTTTCTTTTTACCCCGGATATGCGAATTTTGTGGTTTACCTCCTCGTCCAGAAGCGTCACCTCTAGTTCGCGCCCGATTTCTGCCGGGTCTGGATATCCCTGGGGAATTACGCCCGCTCCTGTGTAGTGCCACAGCGTGTCATAAACGGCGGCGGGAAAGGACATGACATCGCCCTGCACCGGGTGGTGGTCCTGCTGCGTTGTACTATTCTTTGCCGCTTGACGGGTTTGCGGTCCTCTCGCTCGCAGAAAGGGCAGTACTTCCTTCTCGCAAACGTCTTTGTCGTACACTTCCAGCTGAGAGAACAGAAAACTCGCCGAAATCTGATAACTCGCGTGGGTGTAAAAATCGGCAGCATACTTCCGCCCGTTGGATGCCCCGCCCTCGTCCTCGAAGCTAAAGTCCTGCAGCACAGGTTGTGCAGCTTCGTTCCCGGCCTCCGAACGGAGCTGTGCCTGTCCCCCTGCTCCAGCCTCGGAAGTAGTAGGAGCGCTGGTGTTCACAAATGACGCGTGCGTGTCGTTGAAGCGCAGGGGCTCCAAGTTGCTCCGCACGTAGTGCAGGTAGGAGAAGGGTTGGAACAAGCAGTCCCCGGGCCGCAGGTGCGCGTGCTCCAGGGTCACGTTCTGCAGCTCGTATCGTGAAGAAAAATCCCCTACCCGACGCAGCTTTGTGGCCAAGAATCTTCATGTCTGTCCTGCACGAGGGCAAGTGCCGAAGAATTGTGCGCCGCATTTTTATGGTGGGGGCTCGTCATGCTGTTGGGCCTCCAGGGCAGTTGCTTCCCATGCTAAGCAAGAACTACATCCTTTTTACGCTGCTCCTACACAGGCTGAGACCACTCTGGCTGCAGTTTCTTACAGCAACACAGATCTACTGTGTACGAAAATTTAAGTCACATGAGAGCCATTGCGTTTGATACGGGGAGGATGAACCAGGGTTTTTCATTTTGATAGCTCCGGATACACGTTCAGATCCACCGAGTCGACGTCCACTGCCACCCAATCGGTCCCCCGATTGAGAAGATCCTCTTCCGTGTTGTAGTTTCCGCCACGGACCCACTGCATGGCCTTTCCGTATTTCCGTGTGTCAATCAAAAAAAAATCCTTCCATCCCCGGTAGACGCAGAAGAAAATATTCTCCTTATCGTAGTGCAGTTGAGACTTCGTCGGCCTTCCCGCAACCCACAGATTCGGCTCGAGGCTGTGGGTGAACGCGTTGTGGCCCTCCAGTGCGGACGGAAACGGATGCGGCCAAAGCTCCTTCTTGCGCGACACAGCGGAATTCACGTTTCCGATGCTTGTCCACGACTCTTCGAGAAGTTGTAGGGGGTCCTCTGCGGTCCCAGCATCTGCTCCTTGGCCGGCCGTCTTTTTTCCTCCTTGCCCCGCCTTGCGCGCGGCGTGCTTGGCCGCGGCACGGTCTTTTCGACGTTGGTTGTAGTTCCGCGAGACTTTGTGGGGGTCAATCTGCTTTTTTCTGGATCCGCACAAGAACGCCTTCGGAAGCACCGTCTCCCACATCATGCTCTGCGGCAGAATGGTCACCGCGTACATCATGTCTCGCAACTTGCCCGACGGATCGAGCAGTTCGGCAATGGTGCCGCGAAAGGCCACCACTTCCTCGTGGCTACCGCGGTTCTCTTTCTTCGGCTCCAACTTCAAGGCCACGTTCCCGAACTTCTCGACGACCATGTCCTGAGGAAATAGGATGTAGTGCCCGAACCACAGTCAAGATGAGAAGCCAGCCGGAGGACAAACACAAATCCAGCTCCAGAACTTCTACTGGAGCTCAACATGCATGACGTGGTTGTAAAAAGCAAGTTTATTCACTATGATCCAGTGTGCTGCTGGTCTTGCCCAGCTAGTCCGGCTGCGTCGCGAATCCGCTACCTTGGCCTGATTAGCCGCGCGTGACACACGCGGGGAGAGCGGGGCATCAAATAGGATTGGCATTGGATCATGGGCCGCGTGCATCAAATACGCATAACAAGTCGGCCGTGTAATTTTAGTTTAAGTTTTTGTTCTGGAAATGAAGAGCATGAGCAGGATATTAAAACGAGAAGCCTGCGGAGGTGGGTACTACGTTTCCACACAGGATAGACGTAGGCCTCATCCCAGTACGTCGCCGCCGGCGACTCCACGTCCCGCAAGAGCACAGGGACGTGCTTCTCCACGTACTCCGTCCAAAACTCGTCCGGGTTCAAGTCCTCAGCACGCACACTTCGGATGCGCTTCACGGGCTGCCCTTGAACCCCCAGCGGCTCCCGGTGTCCCTGCCGTAGAGCGGGCCGGACGTCAGTGGGAAGAGAAAGCTTCTCGCTCTCGCCTCCTGTACGCCGCACTCCGCCGTCCTCGGCATCGGCGCGACCCTGCGCTTGGCCCTGCTGCAGGAGAACGTACTTCACGAAGGCCCGCCGCTCCCGAAACAGGGCGAACCACTCCTTGGTATTCAAAAACTTGGAGTTGTCCCGATCGTAGTACTGAAACCAGCCCGGGCCGACATCCCACAGCTGCAGTTCCTGCGCGTCCGCCACGCCATCCCTGTTGCGGTCTACGAACTCACGCAAAACCCCACTGGGGTCATCCCCCGCGCCCACCTCATCCCACTTTGTCCAGCGCGGAGGTAGCTGCGCTCCACCACCGGGCGACCAGCTTCCTTGCTGCGAATTGCTCCGTCCCTCGACGTGCTCACAAGCACGTAGCGCAAGCAGGAGCACGACAATAAGCAGAGACGACGAGGAGAACAAAAGTGAGCGTGGTCCTTCACCACACCGGGAGGCGTTGCTTGCGGCACACACTAGCGCCAGCCAGCTAGCTGACATCCTGCCTCCAGGCCCGTTTTGAATTTCAATCTAGTAAGTTGTAGAAGTGATTCCTACTTTTGTCAAAGGATCACTCTGTCCTGACCGGACGAGCATTTGCGCTACCTTACAGCTTTTACTTTTGAGGTGTTCTCTTCTGTGCGGGTGCAGTCGTGCCCATACCAAAAATACACGACCTGCAAAAGATCATCAGCACACGTACCGATTTCTGAGAAGGGCCGACAACAACTGTGACCGGTTGCTAGCGTTACACCAATTGCAAAGCGCGCGGACCCGCCAGCAACAACAAGGCCATACGTAAATGTGATTTATATCATCGAGACCTCCATCAATGTGTCGCCGCGACACGTTCTGATTGACGGAGAGAAGATCCCAGTCCACTCAGCATTTGTCTCCGTACATAGCTGTGCACTAAGGCTGAAGCCATTTTTTTTTTCTGTTTATCTCCTCCCTTCCAAAATAAGGCTCAAAACGAAAACCAAACATAGCGTATCAGCCAGCACTCGGATTGCAAATGGAGCCACTTCGAGGATGGCACTCCGTCATTTGTGCGTAATTCTTGCGGTTCTTCTTCTGGCATCAGGGCCGCGAGAGTGCTTGCTACTAGAAGCATCGAGTTGAAGCATGGCCATCCGTACTAGAAGATGAGAAAACATAATGACCACATCAAGCGATCTTAGTACTTGGTACGGCTGTATGCGACCGTGCAGATATAGATACTGGGGTTTCATCGGCAGCGTGCCTTCACAGAAGACATCAGCCAACGCGAGAGTGCTGCGGACTGTCCCGCTCAGTTTTCCGTGGCAATACGGCTCATGCCTTTTCTGTCGCAGACCCCCTGACAAACAAACTGCAGCTCCGTTTTTCTAGTGTCGCACCGCTACGCCTTTTTGTACGGAAAGTCTTTGTGCCAGTAGATAGCATCACCAGTAACAAAGTCTTCATCCCGTGACCTAGAACCGCCCATCCCGGCGCCAGGATCTGGTAGGGAATAGCTCTTATCCTCCGTGAAAATGTCCACAAAACGCATCACCAAGAGGATTTGCCTGGGGTGCCGGTGCAATCGCTGCATAAGCTTTGCCTCCGAACGTCCACGTTCAACGCGACTAGTGGAAGCCTGATGTAGCTGCGAGGAGCGCCGCATAAAAAAAAAGCGTGTACTTAGACGCCAACCACGAGGCGACTCAGATTAAGGGCGCATGACAAAATTAATACAACTCTTGCTCTTCGTGTTCATCGTCCCAAGCATAGACCGTTGCGGAGAACAACAGTCTAGGTAAAAAAATCTACTTAACGATACTGTCTTTTCCGTTGTACATCAGACTGTTATCATTCACATGCCTGCACCAAAAACTCCCCCAGTTCTCATCTAGCGTTTTTTCTGGAGATTCTCTAGTAGAGAACATTTTCTCGTGGATAGCGCCAGCGCAAAAAGTGGTGGTCAACCTTTTGGACACACTCGAGCTCCACTTCTTGGCCTAGCACGAACACGGCGCATCTGGAAGGCCTGCCAATGGGCTCGTGCAGGTTCAGGAAGTGGCTGCCATTTTTGGACACGATTCCTCGAGTACTACGGAAAATTTTGCCACTGGTGACCAGATCCCGCCGGATCGCTTCGTGCACGTCTTCCGCTGCAATGCTTCGCAAGACTTCCCGCCCGGCACAGAAAAGCCGTTCCAACCGCCGCAACACAAACAGGAACTGGTCCAGCGTCAATCTCTGCAGGCCGTCGTCTGCGTGGTCGTGCTTTTGCTGTTTGCCCCTCGTCGTAGTTGTACCGCTAGTTGTAGGACCGGAGAAGAGCCTGCTGTCCTGCTCCCGTTGCGACGTTGCGTCCATTTTCTTCGCCAGACGCTTCGCACCATCCAAAGTTGCGCAGCTCCAACTACAGTCTCCCTTGCTGTTTCGTGCTTCCTCTTGGTCTCGCTCTCCGTAGTTCTCCGCAGAGGGCGGGCCCTGTTTGCTACTCTGTCTCCTCGACTCGTCCTTCAAAAGAGAAGGCCAGACTTGGACTTCTCGCCGAGGGGAGTGGCCGGCGTCCGCGACCTCCAAAAGAGCAGCAGCCTGAACACCAGCGTCGCTCTCGACATCATCCTCTTCTGATGTCAGCATATCGCTGCTCCTAGAAGATGAACAGCAGCTCGAAGCGTCTTCGGCGTCCGGGGTAGAGGAACCAACCACTTCTTTCCCCTTCTCCTTTTCGCGCAGCAGCCTGTTGCGCTCGAAATCGTAGAACCCGTCGAACACATGTCTTATCCGCGCCTTGACGCGTTGCATTTGTTGGACTGTCAGCGAACCATCAGCAAGATTTACAGGCTCCAACTCCATCAGCATGGAGTTTTCATCGCTAGTTCCGCTTCCATCCCCTCCAGCCCCGGATGCTAGGCCCTGTTCTGCTTCTGGCTGACCACGTACTGCTGGGCGGTGGGATTCGGTCGCTGTGCTCGCAAGACTTGCGTGCAGCCCGCGTACGAAGAAAAAGCAGGCCTGCGCGACCTTATCCAGGAAAAAAAGTGTGTAAGTGTAACTTTCTTTGAGAAACAGCATCACAAATTTGCTCTACATGACAGAGAAAACCTGTCATGCGTGACTTGTAAGGGAAAACACACATGAAAAAAGGACTTCATGGCTATCTGGCATGACAGGTGTAACCCTTTTGCATGTTCTGCAACACAAATTTACACTTACACAGTTTTTTTCTTGCATAGACCTCCAATTCGGTGTATTCCGAGTAAAAACATCCCCACCCCAGACTTGTCACGCAAATCTGCATGCCAAAAATATTTCTCATGCGGAGCCCCATGCGAAGCATTTCTCCGTCGTGTTTTGGAGTTTGTGTTGCAGCTCAAATCAGCACGATATGCTAGATCTGTGATGCTGCTGGAGCTAGCTAAACAGGATTACACTACGGGGCCAAATTTGTCATGCGAAACAACAGAAGCTGGTTGATTTGTCTAGCAGATTTCCCATCTTGACCCTGGTGTGGGGATGTTTTTACATAGGATACGGTGACCTCATTGCTCTGTTCCTTCAAGCGACACCGGAGCCGTTCGGCAAAGTTTCGGATGTAGTCGCTCAGGCCTTCCATGGTTCGCCAAGCTGGTGCTGGTGGCACAGGCACTGGCACACTTCTTACAAACTCCTGGAAAGATTTATTATACGTGAATCAGCAGCCGCGGTCCCTTGCCCTTCGACGGAAGTAAGTTGTCCATATACTTATGTTCCATAGTAATGTTAATGTTCGAAGGAGGAGGTGGTCGTGGTATATAATAGCATCGAGCTCACAGCCAGTACGTGGCGAGTCATGCTGTCTTCTTCATCCACCGACCTGCTGAGCGTGGCCGCTTATCCATTCCTATCGCGAACTAGACCAACATCCCTTACTTTTCACATGGGTATTTAGGGTCGCATTGAATCTTGTTCCTGCGAAGTCGGTAAATCAACGGCTCTTTATTTAGGATTTACCTGCCGGCACAACACGAACACGGCACTTATGAAAAAATATTCATCGCATCACTTTCCTCTCCACAGCGTTTCGTACTCGTTTGTTTCGATTCGGAACGCCTTTCGTTTCGATTGCCATGCCAACAGGAGCCAGGTTTTCCTTTTTTATTTTTGCCATTGCCAGCGATCGTCAAAATAAAGTTTTGTCGCCAACTATCTCCAACAGTAGAATTAGAATTGTGATCCCGGTACTTGATCTTGTCAAGATCAGGGTAGTGCAGTCGCGATCAGGCAGAATTTTACTTTTGGTCTCGGTGTCGCAGCTACCGCTACGAATCAATCCCGTAGAAATAGCATCTTCAACTAATCGTTGTAATAAATGCTCTTGACTCGTCTTTTTCGCGCACTTTGACCTAAAAGCATGGAATCGAGCCAGTGTGTCGTATTGCAACGTGTTGAGGGTGGTACTTATCAGTGTGTGCACTGTGACGAATGGCACGTCGCCCTTCATGATCATGATAGATTATGACGTTGACGACCATGTTTCGCTGCATGATAATGAAACATCCTCGTGGTTGTACCACCAGGCCTGTGATCATCTACCAGCGCCCATACATGTTCGGCCGGGAACGCCCAAAGGCCGGCCTCGTTCGGTGTTTTAGGTCTGCACGGATCGCCTTTTTGCACTGCTCCCGACCGATCCGCGGGAAGTAGCCATGCTGTGTGGGCACCAGCTCTGGCGCCTTCAGGTGGCAATTCATAAGAGGAGTTTTGCCATCACTCGCAAGTTTGATTCGCGGTTGTACTAGACGATCTTGATCGACGTCCCCAGCAGGTCGTCCTCCGCAACTACCAGTCTGGCTTGTCATGCTACGCGCAAAGAGCTCGCTGTTGTCCCATCGATTGTGGACGCCGCCTCGCTGGTCCCAGTCCAGCTTGTTGGGCAGTACCCACTGCTTCCACCGGACGTTCCGTCGCATTTCCTTTCGGTAAAAGGCCTGATCCGACTCCCCAAAGTGTTCGGTGATCCCGGCCTCCGCGTCTATTTTTCCGCGGCTTTTTCCAGCAGCCCAGAGCGCCCCGCCGATTTTTTCCGGCGAGTTCGTGCGCGGCGTTTCGTCCTGCTTAGACGTTGAGGTTGGGGGCGAGAAGACGTCAAAAGCCGCATCCTCGCGGGCCGATTCGGTCCCCGAATGCGCTCCCGTAGACCCAACGCTCGATGCGCCCGACGAAGCAGAAGAAGATGCACATGCAGTTGCACTATATAGCTCCCTCAGCTGCTACATTCTCAACAGTCGCAAACTGCTATTGCAACAGTGGGCAACTGTTACGAATAAACCCCGCAGACTTTATTTTACGATGCAAAAAGTATAGAAAGTGCATTATGTTGGTGACCACCGGTGCATTATGTACAGGTAGGGAGTTTTCTTTTTTTCAGAACAGACCGCCCCACTGCCCTCCCGATCTCGGATCTTTGGAAATGAACTCTTGCCGACTAAGCGAGAAGATGGTAAGCGAGGTCCCAGCGTCCCCCCTTTCCCTGGAGGGCAGAAACGAGGGTGGCCCTGTAAAACTAAAAAGTGAGCTGGCCTCCTATATACAAATAACGCGCATGTTGACCGGTTCAGGAAACCCTGAGTCTCACTAGACAAACCTCCAAGCAAAATTTGTACATTCATTTGCTGAACATGCTAATTAATGCAAGACGAAATCCAAGCTCGTCTTCTGTCACAGCAACAGTTGAGATTGTAACACCTGCGCAGATGATAAACAAGGCAAAGCAGTAAGTAAATTGTACAGGACGAAGACGTCGCATACGCGAGGGCACCCCGTGCGCATTGCGTAGTCTGCTGCCGTTCTGTTTTCCGCGTCCCGCGCACGGCCGTTCGCTCCCTTTTGCAAGAGGAGGCGGCAGGTGCCGTAGGACTTCTGCTGCGCCGCCAACATGAGCGGCGTTCTCCCCGAACGTGTATGGGATTGTTCCCAAGCGTTGCATTCTCAGTTGTTGCATGATTTGTCGTCCAAAATTCTCTACTTACATCATCAAGCTGCTTCGCGTGCAAAGTTCTCGACGCGGACACGCACACGCTAGATAGCATGCATTAGAATCTGCGCCAAAGAACCTGTAACGCAAAAAGCGCAATCCTCCCCCTTTGCCTTTCACTTTTGCCATTCTTGCAGTACATGTAACAGTTGAGAAAGTAACGTTTGAGAACCCCATAACGTGAATCTTTCCTGTCGAGTATCTGTTTCAGCACCTTTTTGTTGCCGAGCGTCCGTAGCAACTCATCTACTGCGGGATAATCCGCACTGGCGCACGCGTCACGAAGAGATTTTGCAAAATGTTCTATTGCAGCAAACTGGACCTTCTCGTTGTGTTGTCGACCACCCGCAACGACTTCACCACCGGGCGGAAGAGTAGATCCTGCAGCATGCCGTTCCTGCAGCGAAAGGTTTGTGTCCGCCTTCTGCGGTCGTAGACTTCGGGACGGAGCTCGTCCTCCCGTTCTTTCCTCCAAAACGGTAGTGCCCCAAGTGCGAGTATGCGTGCAGTCATGGCGGAGCGTGCTGGAGCTTCCTTGCGACGAAAAAAGATCGACCAAGAGCTCCTCCCTTACTGCCGCGCTCCGCGGCCCCCCAGAAGGCTTACAGCGCTCCGCCGACATTTCCTCCAAAACACGGGGACTCCCTGTGTTCGGAACACCAGTTAGGGGCTGCCGGCATGCGAGGCTCTTGCTTCGAAGTGACGCCTATCCACTGCAAGCATGTCTGGGTCTGGAAAGACGGAGTTGCTTTGTGCTGCTGAGCTTCGCATGCCAAAGTGGACTCGCTCCTGTAGTTGTACACCATGAAGAGAGCATTGTCTTTCACTTTCAAATATTGGACGACCAAGCCATACCTAGACATATTTGCGATGCATAATGCCGTTGTGGTCGCAGTCTGCGCCAAATCTTGTACGAATTGCTGCATCAAGGTTTGTTGCGTGGTGCGACTCACGCCCCACACCGGCCAGCTGGCGAATATGAGAGCGCAGCACACCTCTTCCTGTAATGCAAAATTGCAATTCATCCAGTGCTCCTGCCCCTGTATAAGCACTAGCAGAAGCAGCACCAGCTTGCATCAGAAATAACTTGAGCACCACGACAGTGCTGCAGTCTGCACCTGGACTTGATACACAGATCCCAAAGCGCCACAAGAAGGCAACGAGGCTACACCTCTGCCGTGATCTCTGTTGGTGTTGCCGAGTATGCCCACTGCAAATGAGAGAGAGGAGGACTTGTGCATCAGCGTAGCGAAGTGGCGTCGCCCGGAACGGGCGACCAACCCGCGGCTCAACCGGTTACTCTTCATACTTACAGTTAGCTGCCGCCGGTCGCCAGTTATAAAACAATGCGGCGCAACCGAACCTGCTGAAGAAGAGTCCTCTGGAATTGTTGTTCTGTTTTTGTGCTCTTCACATGATCATACGTGCGAAGCAAAAATGGTTGTGCGTGGGGTCTTCCTTCAGCGACAGACCTGGTGCCCCATGTAAAGCTACACTCTGCAACACGACACGCGAGGACGTTGTTGCCACTGGTTCATCCCTTGGCCCGATGGGCATGTCACTTGCCAGTCAGGTTCCCCTGGCCCGATGGGCAACATGTAAGCCACTTGCCAGTCTCAAAACACCGCCAGACAAAAAGTTGAGCAGATTCAAGTTCCTACCTTTCCGCATGAGGTTGACCGCTAATAATAACAAACAAGCGTACGAGCACTGAAAATAATCATCGGTTCCGTTTCATGTCGCCTGAACAAGAGGCCCATGCCTCTCTACCTCCGCCTTCTGCACGCAGCAATCTCCGTCACCAGGCAACTGCGACCAACAATCTTCATTGGAGGTAAACAAGGCTAATTTTGATTTGGATCTGATTTCCCACATACCAGAAGAAGAAATATGCGCAGGCAGAAAATCTGAAGATCTGTGCAACAAATTCATCAGCTGTAGAACACAGACTAGAGTGAGCGCGATTGCTGCAAATCAGGATGTGGCGCACTTCGTGACTGCCGTAATTTTGCCTAACGGCCTCAATTCCATTAGCGCGTTACTACACTCGTCCATCCTAGGAACCTAGCACATTCCGACCGACCAATCGTTCCTGTGTATGACCAGTATGTGAAAATAAAGTAGGGTTGATTATATGACTGTCATTTCTAGCTCTGTTTTAGTTTCTCGAGTCGAAGCGAAGTGTTTTGCTGGAGGCAGGCCTCTCCGCATATGGCTCGATCGACAAGGGCAGAGCTCCGCCTAATTTCCCAAGTCCCTACTGCTGAATAAAAATTATTTTCGTTGATATTACCTTTGGGATGTGTAGTGCTCGATCTTCAATTTCATGATACAATGAATATAAATTGATCATATTAACGCGACGCATTAGATTACTTTCTGTGCGACATCGAGATGATGCGGCAGCGTCAACAAGAATACATGGCTCATCATACAGATAAACAGTAACAGGTAGAGTTGTCCCAACAGCACAATGAATTATACAGCAGCAGCAGCAGCAGCGCGTCACGCGGAGGTGACCATTGGCGGCACAAGCCTTCCCTTTTTTTCCCGGGGGTTAGAAAGCTAAATCCGGCTGTTGCAAGAACAGTTCTAAATATCATCAGGCTGTTGCGACCGAAACAACTAGGTACAGGGCTTGTCGTTGTCGTTGTGGGCACCAAACTCTACAACTTTCTTATTCTTGGTCCCGTATTCTATTAATCTCCCCGCTACCAAAACCGCGACCGCGGCCACTTCAACAAGTCTTCAGAGAAAATAAGGGGAGTGCGCCATGTATGCATTGCAAAAGCATCGCACTAGTATAAATGACATGACAAATTTCCTTAACATGAGAAACGAGATTTGTAATGCGGATTTGCCTTGATAACAAGATTTGTAATGCATGAATGCGATTAGTACGAGTACGATACTTTTGCACAGGATACCATGGAGGCGATGGACAGATGCCGTCCGCCTACAGAGCTCGAAGGCGGATCAAATGCAAAAATGTCTGGGTCTGGAAGGATGCAACTTGTGATGCTGAATTCGGATTCTACAAAAATCTGTATTGCGTGAACAGCAAAAGAGGTCCAGTTTTTGCCACGGCGAGAGGGCATTTCTAATGCGGTGTAGGCATCAGGAAGCCCCCACAAAATGTGTGATGCTAGCGCGTGCGTCACAGAATTCAGGAGTCATGCAAAGTGTGCATGACAAACCTCGCTAGCATCCTTCCAGACCCAGACATTCTTGCATTTGATAAGGCGGATCGTGGAACGACGAGTAGAACGGGTTTGGCGAGCTGCCCAGGTAAAACAAATCCTGCTCCTGTCGCATCGCTGCGGCCCACTCGTCCGCGCGCGCCAACTGCAGCCACCCGAGGTGGTGGCTTTCGTCGTTGAAAGACGAAGGCTTGCAGTGTTCAACGTGCGCTGCCCGGTCCGCCCACGCTTTCTCCAGTCGGGGTAACGCAAACTGGCTCTTGAGCTGCTCCATCACAAACAGCGGCGCCGGGACAGTTTGCGCGGCTCCAGCGGTACTCGTGTAGTTACAGTGGATCATGCCAATAGTTGTAACACTATTACTCCCGGCCGCAGGGGCGCTTTGCTGCGACAAGGCCGTGCTTTGCTGAGAGGAGCTGCCCCCGGCGACCGGCGCACAAACAAGGGGTCCGGCGGAGGCGGCGGCTTGCACCGGTGCTGCCGACTCTGGGACGGACGAAAGCAGTGAAGCTAGAGTGTTGGTGCTGGCCGTGCCCGTTCCGGCCCCCACCGTGGTCCCCGCCCGTGTTTGGTGGTCTCCGGCGGCAGTACCGATCGAAGGAGTAGGAGTCCCGGCGACGGGGTTCCCGCACTGTGTCGCGGCTGCACAAGTTGTGAGCGGGGCCCTGCTCGTAAAACTTGAAGACTGCTGCGGTCCTGCGGAAGTGTTGACTACCACTCTCTGCGACGACGTGTGCGAAGGCTCCGCACGATGAAAGAGGTATCTTAGAAAAAAGCACACCCATTCCCATATCGGAAAAAAAGAACAACTCAAAGTGCATTTACAAATTGCTTTCTACACTTGCTTTCTTATGGTCTCCGCGTTACAACTGAGCTGCTTTCTTCACTGGCGATTATCTATATCTTCATCTCCTGGCATCACAAACATAAATTCCTGTGGTGCTAGTAGGGGCGTTGTACAGCTTCTCTGTAGGATAACTGGGGAGCCGGGAACTTTCGAAACTGACCGTACCAAACTCGTGGATCTCGGGATTTCTGTATCAACTCGCGGGCCTCCTCCATACGTCGCTGTAAGGCCAGGGCAGCTTGGGTGGTATTCGCTGATGCGGGGGGTCCACCTCCTGCCGCGGAAACGGCCCTGCTCGTCGTGCAGCTGTTGAGTGGTCCACCAGACGCGGCTGCACGGCTCGGCAAAAAGCTACAACCTGCAGGGCCTCCACCTCCCGTCGCTGCGTCACTTGCTCCTGGTGCCTGCGACGTTGCCGCGGCCGTTGATGTCAGCATGGGAACAACGACAGTGCCGTGTTTATAATTCCTGGGCTTCTTACCCTTTTTCTTCTTTTTTGCCGATGAAAACTCTTGGGGCACACCAGTGGTGCGCGGATTGGACGCCGTGATCCGAACCTGCATGGCCGAAACGTCCGACGAGGGGCGGCGGAAGTAGGGACGGTCCCCTTCTTGCTCATGCTCCAACACGTCACTGTCCAAGGCCCAATTGCAGGGCGCAAGCCGCTTCCGCTGACGCGGCCCGATGCTGCTCTCGTTCATCGCGACCACACCCGTCGTAGAGGCTGCATCCATCTCGTGGTTGAAAAGAGGAACCACACCGTTGTTCTCATCTACTACAACTTTCGTCGCGGAAGTAGTTGTACCACTGCGAGAAGGGGGCGAGGAGCCTCCTCGCTCCGTAGCTGCACAGGATATGGGGTCGTCAACGTTGTATTTGCCTCAAGCTGTAAAAAATTTTCCGCGCGCCTTTTTTTGTATTTGATATCCATCATGTTGCACGCATATAGCCTCTCGCTACATTGCATACCGAATGAACTAGCTAGCTTCTTCGCAGCACTTCTCGGTGGCTAAAGTCGGAGCTATCCGGCGCTGCTGCTCCACGGACTTGCCTCGGAGCGCCCCTGCAGCCTGGAGGTGCTGCAGCAGGTCCTCCTGCAGTCCAGCCGCTAGACAATGGGCCTCAATCTGTGCAGGTCGGTCGGGGCCAAGGGCGCAAACGCAACCGGCCGCGGCTGCGTTTCCGCTTGTTTCTAATGTCGCGCAGCCGTGCGCGCTTTTTCCGGCAGGCGCGCGCGCCTTTTGCCTTTGCGGCTCGTTCTTGAAAATGCGAAAAGCCCGAGAGCCTTTCGGAAAGGCTTCCCGGAGGGGTTCCGGGACCCCTTTTGGGGAGGGGTAGCACCATCGTGATTCGAAGAAAAAGCGATAGCCTTTTTTTTAGGGTTCCGGGCACCCCTCCGGCCCTCCCTCTTTGGGGGGCCTCCGGAAAGGCCTTCGCGGCCAACATATGCGTGTGGTGCCCGCTAGAGACGACGACGCCAAGGCCTGTGTAGACATCTCGTGGGGCGTCTGCAGCCTCACACCCTAACCCAGGCCATAGCGGCAAATGGCTGCACGGAGAAAGCAATCCGGAAAATGGAGCAAAATATTGCGCGCGCCCGGCGCTTTCTAAGTGAAAACGCCAGCCACAAAAGAACCCTCTGTGCCCCGCCCTCCTCCGCGTCAATACTCACTTACCTACTAGAGCACTGCTGCTGACAAGCTAGCTAAAACAAACCGCGCTCGAGTCAGCCCCTCACTTGCGGGCACAGGTTTACTAGCTTCCCGCCGCGAAAAAATGCGCGCAGAAATTTTTTTACGGTCTGAGGCAAATACAAGTTTGACGCCCCCATACAGGAGCCTCCTCGCTCCGTAGCTGCACTATCCTGCCCTGTGGCCGCAAAACTCGTAGCAGCGGCATAATTCTCGGATGGGAGGAGCAGGCCTCGGGAAAGGTCAAGCGCAGCTGCGTCCTCCGCCAGTTCCGGCACTGGATGTCTATCTTCTCGACGATTCCCTACCTTCTCGACGTGCACCTGCGCGGGAGTGCAGAAGTCAACGAGGTTACGTTCTTCCGGCTCCACCGAGGTGGATCCAAGAACTCCAATCCGCACCGCGCCAGCTTCCTCACTAGAAGGCCGCGCCGAACACTGCTTGCTGCTGGACTTACTACTCGGCACACTGCTCATTTCCGAGGACCAACCATAATTGGTAGAGGAGCCCCCCAGAGGACGTAAGCTGTTTTTAAGTTTTATTTGCTGTTGGAGTATTATTTGGTGTTATTTGTTTTTTATCGCTCACCATTTGTCGCATGATCATGATATCACTGCAGGACCTGTAATGAAATTGCTGTAAAGGCTCGGTGATGTGTAATGGCGAGGATTTCTCGGTGATGTCATATCTCGTCTCAACATGGCGAGGATCATGGTCCATCAACTTCGATTTTAGGCGGGTTCCAGGCTGGCGGGGCCGGCGGGTGAAATGTATGCTACGAAATTGGGCGGCGGGCAAGGAAACGCCGCAGAGTCGCGGCCGCGGCCATCAATGCAACGCGCAACCGGGGGGGGGGCGCATCACCAGCGCGCCGGCCCACGTGCTCTTTCGCTCCGCCCGGCGCTGCGGCCGCAGAAAAAGAGCGCGGGGCAGGGGCGGGGCGGGGCGCCCACCATCCGGGCCCGCAGCGACAGGACGCTGCGGTGCCAGAGCTGCTGCTGGGGTGTGTGGCTCTTGGCGTTTTACTTTATTGCAGCCCACAGGGACGTTGGCACAGGATTATCGCGCCCGTATTGGCGCACTGGATCCGCCAAGCCGGGCGCCTTGCGGCCTGTGTTTCTCGGAAAAGGAACCGCGCGAGCCGGCGCCGCCCTCCCGATGGCAGGGAAATAGGGGCGGGCGGGCGGTGGCCCTGCGGTGTGGCTCGCGTCGCTGCGCGATCAAGGCCCGCCGCCTGCGTCGCTTAAAGTGGCCTGCCACTTGTCCGCGTCGGGTGGCTTGTCGGGCCTTGTGGCGGATGGCCCCTGCTCGTAAATCAGGTGGCCCCCGCTGGTCTTTCACTCGGCGAAGGCCTGAAACCTACCTAGAATCGGGCCTGCCTCGCGGTCTCGGGCATCTACAAGAGGACTCGAAATCTTGGGTGGTGGTGCCGTTTTTTCAGCTGCGGGTGGCCAGCGTTTGGGCGCGCCATTTCTTGCGGTTCTCGACGCGGCCGAAAACGCATTTTTCGAGGCGCGTTTTTAAAATGCTTTTTTCGTTTTTGAGTACGTTTTTTCGAAAAACGAAAATGCGCGTTTTGTATTTTGTTAGGGCATACCATGGCGAGGATCATGGTCCATCAACTTCGATTTGCAATTTCCATGCATCCTCAAAGCTAGCCACTATTCCAAAAACGCTCGCACTCACGAGGTACTATTTTCCCCCGCGTGCCCAGCACGTCCACGCAATGTTGCAACCACAGACCTTTTCGGAAAAGAAACTCTCCGAGCTTCTATGGGTATGTTGGCCCTGTGGCTGTGGATTCTGTTTGATCGCACATGCTGATACTAATAAATATACCCCCTTTTCTGGCACACACAGCTGGTAGGAAGTGTGGAAAGAGCGCATGCCTCAGCAGGATCGCCGTCTCTATGAGTTAGAGAAAATTCTATATCTTTCAGTGATTGTCATACCTTTCCGTAATTTTTAAAAGCCTTACCCAATGTCCTCGGATGCGCACGAAGTCGGGACAGTGGCTGCCGTGTGCGGTGGTATCTCTGCCGCAAGATTGATCGTTGTCCGTTGCGCCTGCGGTCGATCCACGAAATGCATACGGCTGCGGCCATGTCCTCAGGAAAAACATCCCCTCCACCCCCGAGTCGAAATGGGAACCCTGCAGCACAAATTTACGGGATTTGAGAGTAACGCGCGACAACTTTGCCCTTGTATTCTAGTGCAGGTTAGCTTTAGCAAGGAGAAGGACAGCCGCATGATCACACACAATATTCTTAGATATTCTTATTCTGTTTACAGCACTACAAATGGAAACGCCAAGCCACGATTGCAAACGCCTCTCCTGGGGATGCGCATTCCTGTAGTTGCAAAGAAACCTGCGTGACAACTTCGGGGTGTAGTTTATGTGCTGGAATAGACCAAAATAAAGCACAGAGAAACTTAAACTTTCAGGAAAGGGAGGTGGGGCCGTGTTTGCTCAGGGTAGGCCAAACGGGCGAGTCCTGTTCTTGAAGACCATCGCGTGTGTGGGTTGTGTGTCGTCGCGTACATTTTCTCGTAGTGGTGCAGTTTGCTGGGCACGAGACCCGGTATTTCCGGGCGCCGCGGTGGCGCCGAAGAATGTCACGCTGCTAGGTTGTTCTTCCTGGTGCTGCAGCTGCTGCAGTTGCACCGGAAGAAAAAGCTTGTTTTCGCAGTGGGGATCCCGTCCTCGTTCCGGCGTCTTCGAAAAGAACATCCGTTCCACCGCGGTAGAGACGATAGTGGTCGTTGTCGCGACAGGAGCACCTCCGCCCGGCGGCGCAGGAGGGGCCCCTGCTGAAATAAGAACCGGAGGATGAAGATCCCCCGGTAGACAAGCTACACTTGGATCCGGGGTGGACTCTGCTTGCTCTGGTCCATTCCCAGTCGCCAGACCCCGAACATTACCTTCGGTTGTACTTAAATTCGCTGCGGACATTGCATTAGTACCTCCGGCGGGCGGAACCGGAAGCGGACCGCAGCCAACTGCATTACCTCCGGTGCCACTGGATGCAGTGCCGGCACCTTTGTTCAGCAGCAAGGCACCTGCGGCTGTCCGAAAAGTGGTCTGTGCGTGTCCGCCTCCGCCTGCGAGCTTTAGGGCCGATCGCATACTGCAGTGAAGAGTGCCCCCAACCCGGAACTTGCAAAAGTTAAAGTTTGTTATTGTGCCGCAAGGTTTCCAAATAAAAAAATCCAAAACTGTTTGTCTTGCTAATCCGACCGCTGCCATAAAATTTTTGTCGTCTACTTGCGTGACAGGATGAAATCGATTGATTACCGATGAGTTGTTTTTTTGATGCAGAGTCTAGGCGAGTGCTGAGGCACTTTTTACATAACAGAAGGGCAGACTGTTATATATTGGGCCCTTTTGCAACGATCTTTCGCTGTGTGCGATCGTCATACACGCAGCATGGCGCGCCCAGTAGGAAGTTTTGCAATGCAAATCAATGCCGCCAGCAAGTTTTTGATGGGTGGGGGCACTTTTCAATGTGATATCGATGCCCGAACAGCGAGCGTGGCGACCCGGGGCGCGCGGCCAGCGCGCGGGTGCGCTGCAGCCGTATGCATTGCGAATACGTCTGGGCCAACAAGCATGACAAGTTTTTACATAATAATTTAGAGCGCTTCCTTTCCACGCACAAATCGCGCTTCACAGATTGCGTTTTTACATGTCTATGGCACATCAACAAGCTGCACTTTTGTCGATACAGACTGTCCACGAGTGCCCGACAACCGTGACAAGCTCCACTTCTTCAAGTTCAATCAGACGCAGACATATTAATTTGCACTGCATAAGCCGTGGGTCCGTACTATTTTCCGTTAACTTGCGCGTCGCATCTGGCACCGGGGGACCGCGGCGATGCGCAGAAAACAGCTGCTGCATCAGCACACCGCTGCCGACCTTGATGCCAGTTTTGGAAGCATTGCTCGTCGTCGCATTCGGATGGTTATCACCGTTAGCCGCAACTAAACCGGCTCCCGATCCAGACGAGGATGAAGCCGAAAAGGACGCCCCGCGCTTGCGCGCCACGCTTGCCAAGCGCTGCTGGTCCCATACCCCCCCGAATCCATCAAACCGCCTGCTTTCGTCCATTATGTGTGTAGTATCCATAAGGTGGACGACGTGTAGCGCTAGCACATTGAATTTCCATGGACCTCAAGACACTGCTCTGTTCCGCTTCGGCTTCAGAAGGCATATGCACGACAAGCACTACACCTCGTTAAGTAGACATGTTGATGTCGTGACTATCGCGACCACAATTTTCAAACGCAAGGAAATGCGACCACACTCTTTGCTGCTTCTGACATTCTTGCGCTAGCTCTAGAACTAGCCCGTCACTACTCAATCATACATCTTTACAAAAAAAAAAGCCTTCTGCACAGAAAGGCAGCTTGCTTACGTTGTGGATCGGCGGGAACTTCTTCTTCGCCCAATGAAGAACAGGCCGCACACTTCTCACGGGAACACAACAGCAATCGAAGCCAGGAAGTGCGCAAGCCTCGTGCGCCGAACCCTGCTCAAGAAGGAGTTGGTCCACCAGCGAAAATGAATCTGTACGTACAAGTCGTCTTAAAAATGTAGTGAGCAATACATGATCAACTATTCTGATGTCGTCAAAAAACATCACATGTTCAACCTTGGAAGGTTCCAACTAAAAACATGATCTGACACTGCAACGCTTGATAAAAGACTTCTGCATCCCGCAGCTATGTTGATATTCAAGAGAGTGCGGAGAAATAGAAAATTAGAGTGGAATGGGTAAAAGACAAACAAGTGACATTGCTGATGCGTTTGAAGAACTCCGTGTAGTTGCTCTCAACAACTCGTGGTTGTAGCGGCCCTACAACATGAGTAGTACTAGATAGTGTGTATCTACTTATTGCATTTATTTCTGGTGCTGTAGAAAAGGATTCCAAAATCGGTGATTGGACTGGCTTCCCTTGCAAATTCTCTGAGGCCGTACGCTACGTCTACCGGCCTGGTCGCTGATGTTAAGTACTACATCTGAAAAAGCCATTTCCCCATACATGGCGTTGGCTCCTCACGGTGAATTCTCCCCCGGAGCACCGGAGGCAACGTTCGCCCGAATTGCGGCTTTCCGCTGTGCCTTGCGAGATTGCAGAAGCTTCTCCACCTCCATTCCTTGGAAGTCCCTGAACGCCTTCGGATATCCAAGAGAGAGAGATAGTGCGCTAGTGTTGTCAAAAAAATCTGTAGTCGTGCTAATATCTTCGCCGACGATGTTAAAAAAGCCTTCCGCTTTCTTGCACCCGGCCCCGGCGTCACGCCGAACTCCATGCTTTCTGTGTTCCTCTTACCTAGAAGGTGCTTATTTCATAGTTAGATACATGCGTGCCATACGTCTACGTGCACGAGCTTTGACGTCGTAGCCCGCATGAGAAAGAATAAGAACCTTTTTGACTGCATGATGCGGATACTACCGCACTAAGACACTCTACTTCTACTTCTTCTTGGATATCGAAGTCAGGTCAGATACCGGCACGGAAGATCCGGAACTGCCCATCCCCGGGGACAGACTAGTCATAGCGTAGGACTCGAGCAGACTCATCCCCTGCAGCCCGCGCCCCCGGGCGTCCGCAACAAACGCAGCGAAGGACTCTGGAGAAAGTGATGTGGTGAAACACTCCGGGTGGTGGCTCAGGAGCGCCTGTGTCAGGTCCCCGACGGTCACACAGGGTACCTCAGCCAGCGTGGTCGACCCATCTACGGCCGCCTCGTATCGTACGGAAAAATGTTCCTCATCCCTGCTTGGTACGTACCTAGAGAAATCATAGCACAGCTTTCTAGATGAAGACTGGGGTCAGTGAGAAGAGCCTCTCGCTCTTCGTGTCTCTTGTAGAAGTGCTACTGCATCATGAATATATATAGACGCGGAATCGACGGAAATTGCCCGAAAGCACTGAAATCGTGAAGCACTTTATCACTCCCCGCGTACCCTTACCCGAAACCACTCCAGCGATACCCTTACCCGAAACCACTCCAGCGATACCCTTACCCGAAACCACTCCAGCGATACCCTTACCCGAAACCACTCCCGCGATACCCTTACCCGAAACCACTCCCGCGATACCCTTACCCGAAACCACTCCAGCGATACCCTTACCCGAAACCACTCCACCGGTTTCCCGGTTTCCCGGCTTCCCGGTTTCCCGGTCTGTCTCCCGGTCTGTCTCCCGGTCTGTCTCCCGGTCTGTCTCCCGGCTGCCCGGTTTCTCGGGCTTTCAGTCTTCCAGCTTCCCAGCTTCCCAGCCTCCTAGGCTCCCAGTCTCTCAGCTTTTCTGTCTCCCACCCTCCCAGTCTTCAAGCGTCTCACCGCGTCGCGTGGCTTTCAAACTGTTCGCAGATAGAGAAAGAGGCCCCACAACAGACACGCGAAAACACGGAAGAAAATGGGCGCCCCTACTCGTGTGAGCCCCCGGCCTCTCCCCGTTCCCCACCCAATCTTTTTAGCTATTCAGCTGCAGGCGTCGCCACAGCCATCCCCGGCGCCCGGGTTCTTTCCTCATTTTCCCTGTTGTCCGATTTTTTTGCCCTGGTCTTCCCCGGCTGCCCAGTCTTTTTAGCTATCCGACTGCATTCGTCACCACATCCCTTCCCGCCCCCCCCGTCCCGCTGGCACTCTTCCAGCCCCGCAGGTGCCAGCTTCCCGGTCTCCCGGCCTCCCAGTTTCCCAGTCTCCGACCCCCTAGCCCCCCAGTCTGCCAGTTTCCCAGACTCCCAGCGCCCCAGACTCCCAATCCCCGAGCCGCCCACTCTCCCACTCTCCTCGTCTCGCCGTCTCCTCGTCTCTTCCCGTTTCTCCCAGTGTCGAACTGTTCGCACATAGAGAAAGAGGTCCCGCAACAGACACAAGAAAACACGGAAGCAAATGGATGCCGGAATCTGTTCGCACATAGAGAGGGAGGCGGCGCGAACGCCCTCCCGTTCTTTCTAGGCAAAAGCTTCAACAAAGCTCCCCAGAAAGTTCCGCCGCGGAAAATATGACGCGCGCCATCATGATCATCAAACGGACAAAGTTCTCCAAATAAACGCACGAGCCAAGACCCACAAAACGGCCCACACCTTTAGAGAAATAAGATCGACAAACAACGACCCGCCAAGCTCAACAGCGTTCCAGATCAGGTCCAAAATTACCCGCCAGAGCTCCCTCCAAGAATATATCTGGCCAAGAACAGAGCGGCCGCGCCTCGAATGTCATCAACACACCCAGGACCCCACTGGCTAGCTAAAACAGGCACCAGGTCGCAGACTGACCCCCCCGCGTCGCTTCGTTTGCAAGTCGCATGGTTTTAGGATATAGCGCGCGCGCGTTTTATATAATACCCCACTCCTCTCACCCTGCAAACAGTTTGCCGCCCTCTTTGCAACGTAGTAAACATGCCTGCCTCTTTGCAACGTAGTAAACACCCGCTTGCCCCCCCTGTACCCTTTTCCCCCGTCCTCCCCTTCTAGTTCTGCTTTTTTCCCCCCGGTGCTCTCGATTTCACCTCAGGGTGCAGATTCCTTCCCCCTGGCTAGTATCTATTTACTTTCCACACATTATGCGCCAATAGGTGTGGACGAGTATCTCCTGTTGTTCACGCGCTTTACATACTCACGCGCTTGCTGTTCACGAGCTTTACTTTACTACTTCCACCAACAGCTCAGCACAAACACAACATACTTTAATGTCAGTTTCTTTACGAACACACCGGTACATAACATACACATTTATTCGTGATCATCCTAGAAGGTACTTACATTAACTAAGTGGTAGCACGGGATCGAGGTTTCGACGCGGTTTTGTTCCATGCCATACTTTTTCCTGCGGCGTGAGCGCCCGGTCTTGAATCGGAACCGGACCGCCTGTGTTACTGGCTAGATCCGCTGGATTCGCGGTGATCTGCTTTGCCAGCTGGGTCGCCATTCCTGGCCGGAAGCCAGCAGCGAGGAGTGCGTGTTCCGTCTCCCTCTGCTTCACCGCCGCGGCTGGCGCAGCCGACATAACTTCATATTCACTAACGGCTTCCTCGTCCGCTTGAGGACGTGTCGGCTCTTCCAGTTGTGTGCGCGACGGTGGACCGCTGCGCTCCCCCTCGCCCAATGGGGCCGCTTTCATGTCAGTGTCCTTCTTCTTTCCCTCTGCGGCTCGTGCCAGCGAGGGGGCCGTCGGTGGTGGACCACGACTAGCATCGTTGACGACTTTCCTCTCTACAACCGGGTCAGAACGAGGACTCGGCGTCCACATGCCCAGCGTGGCGACGCGGCCGAGCGCGGTGAGAAATCGCTGCGTCGCAGCTCCTCCCGTCGGCCCCGCGGCGCCGCCTTCCGCGACGGCGCGCGTGAGCAGTAGGGGGGACCGCTTCTGGTGGGCGGGCGGCCCTTCGCCCTGGTTGGTAGTCGCCGCCAGTAAGCTCTGCTTCTCCGGCCGCGAAAGACTCTTCTTGTCGCGGAAGGCCTTCGCGAATACCCTCACCGTCGCCGCGGTTTCGGGAGTGCCGAACAGTGGGGCTGCTGTGAGAACTCCATGATTCCACCGAACGTTCTTCCGCTATCAAACGGAAAAGCAACAGTGCCCCAACCAGTCGAACCCAATACATGTGCTGAAAAAGTTCGCTCGCCTCCTGCTCTATTAGTCTACTTCTTAAGACTTCTAGCTACAACAACATCTCCTTCTTCCTAAGGACTTCTTGCAAGGAGGGAAAATGGTTCTTATCTTGAACAAACTTCTAGGTGCGCAGCAGTGCAGCTTTCACAAGAAGATCCTGCGGGATGATCCGCAACAAGATCGACATACGTATCCTTGCGATGAAAAGAGGCATCTTCTTCTTCATGCAAGCCGATATTAAATAGATATTTTTAAGTACGACAATTTTTGAGAAGCTTCGTCTCTTCTCGGGGCGCTGCGCTTTTCGTTTTGGTATCCGCTTCTTCGCTTTCAGAAGCGTTTTCTGGAAGGCGTATACCGGTTGGGCTCGCTCGGCTGCGCCCAGTGCCTCTTCGCCCAACGGGACGGCGCCCGCCTGCAGATCTACGAACAGCGTGTTGCAGAGAAACTGGTCCCGGGCCGTATGCAGGTGCAGGCTCTCCACCTCCCCGCGCTCGGCACTGAAGGTCTTCTGCAGGAAGCCGGAGGTGAGCAGCGCCTTCTCGATCCCCTCATCCTGATTCTGCGGACTGGGGCCCCGCAGCCGCCGCGTCTCCGCTTGCAGCCGCCGATGCACGGCCGGAGCGAGCGTCGTCGCCCCCTTCGGTGTGAAACCGGACTCGCAGAGGGCGTCCTCCACGTCCTCGACCGTGAACTGCAGCAGCGGCCCGGCCTCCAGCTTGGTCCTGGCCGTGTCCGCGCGACGGCGCGCCTTCACTTGGCGCAAAAACCCACGTAAAGCGGCCACCGTGGCCGAGGCGTCGGCAGTGGAACTCGTCGAGCCGTCACTATTTACAAAAAACCCTAAGCTCTTCAGCGCCACCAAGTCCTCCTCGTGCCCGTCCTTCCTGTGGCTTCGGAAGCTGCATTCGCGGGGGTGCAGCAGCAGCTCCTCGCCCGCGACACCGGGGTCCACCACCTGTGCGGCCAGGTCCCGTGCGTAATTCTTGGAGAGGTGAAACTCGTCGTGAAGCACCCGCTCGGTACTAGTCCGCACGCGGTCGAGCAGCTGTGCCCGCAGGGTGCCCACCCTCCCGTCCGGGGTCAGCCCCGCTTTCAGCAGCAGGGCCCTCTCGTCCTGCTGCTCTCGTCCGTCGGATCCAGCTCCCTGGCTATAATCGGGGCCGGCTGCGGGCTGCACCAGAGCCGCACTGTCCGTCTCATACGGATTCGTGGCCTGCCGCGCCATCGCCTTGGCGTACGCGGCGGAGAAGCCGTTGCTCCGCAGCGCCTCCTCGACTTCGTCTGCCCGAAGCAGGCGGGCCACCGCTTCGCCCAGGAGGACGTCGGCGGAGTCCTCCTGTTCCCCTGACCGAGGGGTTGGCGGCGCGAACAGAGGCGGACTGGCGGGCTCCATGATGCACGAGGCGGCGACGCAGCAGAGTACACCCGCGGCGAGCAAAGTGACCAGCACGATCCAGACCACGGCACCGCAGCACCCCGCGGCGCCATCGTTCCCCGTAATAGGGGGCTCGGGAGTCGAAGATCCGGGGGTCGGTGGGCTCTGAATAAGTCCGAACGTCGTTTTGTTCTCCTTCTCCAGTCGCTCTATATACTTTCGCCTGTCGAACGCTGACCGCAAAACCGGGCGTTCCCGGACGAGATTCCCGCCGCCACCCAGGGGAGGCACCGTGGAAGTCGACATAGGTGTTGATGTTGACGAGGCGGCTGTTATTGCATGTAATTCTCTTTCTCCCCCCACGCGCAAACAGACTTGTATACTTTTACTTTGTGGTACGCGCAGACGGCCGTGAGTAAAGCTCAGTAGACTCCGGTTGGAATCAATCCTTTTAGTTTTTTTTTCTAATCAAATTAATTGCTTGACCTTCAGCAATGAATTGTCGCATCTTCACTCTGAAGCAATTGCTGTATAATGAGCTTGCCTAGTGCGACTCCACTACTTTCACGATGTGACGACTTCACTACTTTCATTCTCGTCGTCCATGCATATATTCCAACTTGATCGCTTGTTGCCTTTGGCTGTTCCGTGATTCATGCAAAAATCGTCGTCGGAGCGCGTCTACCCACTTTACTACTGTCTGCAGCGACGAACCCAGAGAAAATTGAAATGAGGAGCGCATTCCGTGTGCCCGTGGGGAAAGAATTAAAACCACTAAATTTTCGTTGGATATGAGACGTGGACGACGTTCCTGCTTCCGTAGCGGCCACAGTGCTGGTCGCGATCGTGCTCCTGGAAGTTGTACTTATGGCCGACGTTGTCACTGCTTCCACTTCCACAAGCTTCTGGGGTGCCCGCGTCGGCAGCACTGTGGTCGGAAGGACTGTGGTGGAAGTCATAGCTCTTGTCGTGTTCGGACGCAACATGGCCGTTGCAGTACTGGTCATGGAGGTGGACGTCGACGACGTCGCTGCAGAAGTTGTCCCATCTCTGACCGTAGTCAACCTCGTACTACTTTGCGCGCTCGTTGTCGTGCTGCGACGAGTGGTAGACCTAGTAGTTGTGGTGCTGGTTCTAGAAGCAGTGGTAGAAGTTATTGTGGACGTAGTTGTCGGGGTGGAACTTGTGGAAGTCGTGGGGGTTGTCGTGGTAGAACTTGTTACCAAGGTAGCCGCCGTAAAAGAGGTTGTGGGGGAGGGTGTGGGAGGGGTCAGAGGGGTTGTCGACGTAGTGGCTCCTGTTGTAGAAGTTGTAATTATCCGATTTCTCGTCCTGGGCGTTGTCGCGAGCGTCGTGGTCGTGGTGGTCGATCGGGTGGTCCGCGATGCGGTCGTGGTCCCACGGGGGGTGGTTGTTCCCGTTGTTGTGCTAGTCGTGCGCGAGGTAGTCGTGGTTGTGGTGCTCGTGGTTGCTCTGGTTGTGCTCGAAGTTGTGCTGGTGGACGTCCTCATACTTTCTACCGGGGGCAGCGTTGTTGTGGTCGTCATCGTGACCTCGCAAAATTCGTCGTCATCCAGCACGTCTCCAAAAGTCCTGTTCTGCGCAGTTGCCGAATCCCCCGCGAAGAGAAAGTGCCTGGGCTCCGGCACGCCATCGCTCAACCAGTAGTCCGGCTGGCCGCGGTAGCGAAAAATGTCTTGACCCAGCGGGGTCTTCTCCAAGGGCCGACGGTAGACGCCGTGGTCGTCCTGGGGCATACCGTCCAGGTCCACGTGAAGCCGAAATTGGTCGAACGACCGCTCCAAATTGGCATACAGGTTGTCTCGAAATCGCCCCGGGTCACACCGCTCCTGCCGGGTGCCGTACGCCGGACAACGGCTCTTTTTATACTGCTCGGCGGTACTACTTGTACTAGTGTGCTCCGACGTTCTTGCTCGTTCTGAAGATGCTGCGCTTGGCTGCGTGTTGAGCCGACGGTGTACGAGCTGCGCACGAAAATCCGGCAAACAGCGAATCTGTGCGAAGCTGCTACCCGTAGCCGCACTAGCGTCCGCGCACAGGACGCCTGCGGGGCCGCCGCCGTTGCCCACCTCGACCCGGACGCAGGCCGTGAGCCGCTCCTGGCGCGTGAAGGGATCCCGAAACCGCGTCCACACGACAACCGGCGGCGCGGCGGACGTGCTGCCCTGCGTCGTCCCGTCGGGCGCTGGGGAAGTAGCCGTGCGGGTGCGCAGTAGAACTCCACCGCCCGCGGGTGCAGATCCAGATTCTGGCGGCAGGAAGTTCGTAGCTCCATCCGGGCGCGGCAAACTCCGCCAGTACTGCGAGATGGCTTCCGTGATAGCGTCCTCGTCCTCGGCGCCGAGCCGCGTGACGTGTCCCCCGTGCATGCGCGCGACGCGCTCGAAGAACGGCTGGTGCTGCGCCCAAAGCTGCTGGTCCCGCTTGCTGGCGGACGGGAGAATCACGTACACGGACAGCGACACGCCAAACCGGGGCGCGAACAGCCGCTGGAAGAGCTGGAGCCGGCTCTCCTCGCGGTCGGGGTCGTCGGTGGCGTAGGTGTCCGCGGCGTCCGTGATCAGCAGCACCTGGGCGCTGCAGAACTCGGGCACGGCGAGGCACTCGGTTGGCGGCGGCGGCTGCGCAGGGCGGAGCGGCACCGCGGAGGCGACCACCTGCTGCAAGCGGTGCGGCTTGTCATACTCCGCCCGCAACGGCGCCGGCAGCACCCCCACGGTGGCCACCAGCATCGCCAGCCCGACCGCCCACTCCGGCTCCGTGTGCCCGTCGGGCTCGATCGCTTCCAAAAACCGCTTGGCCCGGGCAATCTTGAACCGGGTGGCCACGGTCAACTCGAACGAGGAGAAAAGCACGGCGTTGTTCCAGACCACCAGACAGAACCGGTCCACGTGCACGTGCAAGCCGTCCAGCACGTTGTACACCGCCCGCTTGGCCGCCCGCCAGCGGTGGTCCTCAACCATCGAGTACGAGATGTCTAATCCAGTGCAAATATCCCTGGATGTCTGGAAGAATCCATGCCAGATTTGTCTCATGCATCTCGCGGACGCGCACATTGACATTGACATTGTCATTGTCTGAAATTAATAATAAACACAGACGGAATGATCAGAAGCACCATTGATTTCTTTGCGAGACCTTCTTGAACCGTATCCCGCTTGAAAAGTTTCCGTCTCTTGCATAAACAAGAAGTGGGCAAGAATTTCTTGGGCTTCGTTTTTTTGTGTTTGTGATTGTGATTGAGACTTTGCATGACAAGCTGTATGTGTATCCTTCCAGAGGGCCCAGCCAACATATTAATTTACAAAGCATATGTCCAGGGCGATCACCACATTCTTCGGCTGGTTCTGCATCTGCGTGTTCACGTACCACGCAGCGTTGCGAAAGTCCAGCGCAGCGGACTGAAGGGCCCCCACCGCGTCCACCGCGTCCCCGTCGGACGCGACGCGCGAAAGTGCACGCGCTGAAGTGGCTTCGGCTTTTCCCTTCGAGTCGTAGATTTTTAAGGCGGAAGTCCGAGCACTTCTCCTTGTACTGGAGGCAGATAAAAATGAACCCACGGGCGGGCTCCCTCGTGCAGCACTGCTCCGACGAGTCGTACCACCAGCAGAAGTCCTTGCCGTCCTACTAGATGTTGATGAAAAGCTTGTATTAACATTTGGCGTTGTAGTGAAAATAGTTCTACTGTCATCGCCTCGTTGGTCATCTCCAACGTAGTCATGATTCCGCCGGTCCTGTGTGCCTACGGACAACCCTTGCGTTTCGATCAAGGACGAAAAGTCAGCTTGGTCGTCCCCGCTATCATCTTGGACCTCGGGCGCTTTTGCTGCAGCCACCGTGGGAAATTGGACGTGTGTGCCAGTCCGCTCCAAGGTAAAGCTCACAAAGGCAACGTACTCCTTTCCCAGCGTGCCCAAATTTCTCCACCAGTAGTCGTGCTCTTCCACAAAAAGCTTTTGGACTTCGCGCACTACGCACGCCTCGCTTTGGCTCTCCCGCCGGGCCACATCCTTCGGAAGCGAGGACGCGGCTTGCACGAGAGCACCCGTGGGCGGCGACGTGTGGGAACCCCTGAAAACGGCAGACTTGGTGAAGCTCACCTGGGTGTCGCTCCACTCGCGGACCCCGGGGCGGCAGCGCGCACCACCGCGACAGGCGCCGTCAACGGTGTCAAACTCCACGGGGGAGGAACCACAATCTGCGTTTAATTCATCGAGAGGGAACGCTTCCACTTTCTCCCGTAAGGCACGCACGTAGTCTTCGGTCGCGTCGAACACCGCGGCTGCGGTCTCATAGATGGAAACCCGCTCTACTTCCGTCCGAGACAACTTTTTGTGATGTTCCTCGGTGCTCTGTGCGGTCGTTGATAGGAGAAAACTCACATCTTCCCCGGCTCGTCCTGGAGTAGATCTCTTCTGCTCGGAAACCGCTGCTTCGGTGGCACTCAACTCGTCCAAGATGACCGGGTGCCCCGAGCTCGGTGCGGGAGTGCCAACGACAGTGTCGATGTTGCTCCGGGCGCTTGTTTTCCGCCGCAAAGACAGCAACGGCGCTTGGAGCCGAGGCCTATCGAAGTGAGATGATGTAACCGGCGAAATGCTTGCTGCACTTGAGGCGCGGCCACTGGTTCCAACAAAATCGCCTGCCTCAGGCGTACCAGTGGACTCGACGGGCGCAGCGCGTTCCCCTATTGGCACCCCCGTCGCATGCTCGGAGCCGACCTCTCTGGTGGCTTCATTTGAGGGGAAAAATTGCGGGCCGTCTACGGTCCGCACCCGTTTCCGCCGGCCGCGGAGACCCGTGCCGGTCTTCAGCAGCGCCTGCGTCGCAACCGCGTTGGTGTTCGGCGACCCGCTGCAGAGAATGAGCACCTGTAGACTGGCAAAGCGTTGGAGTAGGCAGAGCAACATCTGTAACGTTGTGTACAGACGCGCACGATACTTTTTATTCAGGATTATTGCGGTCGTCGTGGCAAAGATGGTGCTGGTGTACTCAGAATGCTCCGAAAGCTACTTTGCCCGTTCTTTGAGCAGAAGTAGTGCAGTAGCTAGTAAGAACCTTTAGGAGGCAGGAGCAGCGCACCAAAACAATAGTTGGCGAAGTTTCTTCCTCCCGATTGCAGCACCTTGTTCGTTTATTTTCTACGTCCTTCCGAGAAATCCTGGCTACAAAGTTGGTACTCGTTTGCCAAACTCATTTTCCAAACCGAAATAAAGTCCGTGATTTACAGTAGTACGCAAAATGTGCTGCAAACTCCTACTTGTAACTACAAGAATGTATCCGTACCCCAACAAAAAGTGGGAGACATGCAACAATACGCATAGAAAAGCAAGGGTCCGTAGGGTAACGTGAAAGAAAAGTAAGGGGCCGCTGACCTTGAAACTCCGAAGCTAATTATCTATGGGCATTTGTTTGTAGTGTACTTTTTCTGATTTTTGTGCACAAGGAAGACCCGTCAATGGCCATCTTGTTTCTTGCTCATGAAAGAAACTCAAAAACCAAATAGAACGAGGGGCGGCAGATGACGTAACTATGCCAAAGTTGAAGACGCATTAGTGCTCGCAGGCGCAAGGTGGACGCAACTACAATCCTAGCAGGGCCATTGTTTGGGTCAACTACAACAGGAACCGTCGTGTACCACAGGAGAACGAGAAGGAACGAATTGAAATTGCTGCAGCAGAACCACGAGGACGACGAGAGACTTGGTCAATGAAGTGGGATTCATTGCAGCAGCAGAACGACAGGAGTTTGTTCGACCTAGCACGACAGATTGATGCCTCAAACCGCTATTGATGCCTGATGGCGATGGGTACGAAAACGAACGTGCGTGACTGTGTAAGCAGTAGTGATGGACAAAAACTGAAATACATATCAATTTTTGTTTTTCAGCACGAAGTGGACGAGGGAGAGGATATTAACGCCGCGAAAACACTTTTTCCATCTTAGTTACAAAGCCGGTGTGAAGGTAAGAATTCGACAATCTTTTACAGTGGGAACGCAGGCAAACCTGCGCACGTGTTCCCAGAGAAAAGGAGCAACGGAATCAGATCTACTCTTGAAATAACATTTCTTCACTTTTCTGGGCCGTGATCCGGCTCCTCAAGGTCAAGACTCCAAATGCAAATCATTCATGGCGACAAATAAAGAAAACCCGCCGAATAACAAAGTACCAGTCGGAAGATATGAATATGATGTCACATAATATTTATTCCTGGGTAGACCACTCGTGCCAAGCCTTAGCTGAGCGTTCCAATTTCTGAGCAGAATTGCGTAAATTTGCAGAAAGAGCTGATACCGGTAGTACCGCCGTCTCCGCTTCAACTATTCACAAGAAGTAGCAGGCAGCCCCTTCAACCTTTCTTCCCTCTTCACCGCCCTCTTCACCGCAGCGCCGAAAATTCGCCCAGGCATTCTCGTGTGGCAAGCGATACGTAGCCGTACAGGGTTGATCATCATCTTGAAAAGTATCTCCCCTTCAGACAAACATACGCTTGCGCTGTATACATTTCGCAAAAATGCAGCTCTCTATACATCACTGTTCTCGCATTGCGAGCATCATTTTTGGTGAGGAATTGGAATTTCTACGCCAATACAGTCTTCCATGTCAGTCACGCGAGGAACAATACATATGTATCATACGCACCATTGCATGTCGTGCACCGTGTGTGTCTGTTGCCTCGCGGTTCATTCTGCCATACAAAAACGAACATTGAAAAAATGACAAGCGCTGTAAGTACTCTTCGGGAGTTAACACATTCCTCTTTTGCACTGGATATTGAAATCTGAGCGAGTTTCATCGAGGACATGAAGACAAAATGCGCAGCGCCCAAAAGGTTTTTATGCAAGCGAAAACTCATCTCCTGCTCTGCTGCACGATCAGCATCAGCCTCGTCATGATGATACAAACATATCAGAAACCTCAAAAGAACCGATCTTTTGTGTCATGCACAGCACCCTGATTCATCTGAGCACATATGACATTTCCTATCCCGCATGACCACGTTTCATTTCTCGTACGTACACATTCGAAAAATACATGAAATTTCTCGCGCTCCTGGATGCTCTTCTTGGTGCAGACGGCTGGATCAACAAAATATTCAACGCTTGCGTAGTTTCGGGTAGCCAGCAGGAAACTTGTGGGCTCGACGATCAGGAGCATGACGGCTAGAACCAACAATTGCAAGGTCCTCGCGAATGTCCTTTCTTCCTCTTCCACAGGTCGGAGCACTACAATAACCCTACTTACACCTCTTCTCAGATAGGATTTTAAAGAAACACGGATGTAGAAGAACCTGCACCTTCTGCACGAACTCGCTTGCGACATGAAACACAGTCTTGCAGCACAGGACCACTTGATATTCGGTAAAAACCAGAAAATCACGATAGCAATCACTTTTTTACACGATGTTGACCAGAAAAACGATCAGAATTATGCATCATCTACGAAGCTTTAAAAACTCCGCCAGACACAAACAGCTGCTTCTCCTGGTCGGAGTACTCAGAATAAGTTACAGTCAAACAATTGTGCGATGTGTGTACAACTCTACTTCAGCAGCGTTCGAGCAACCATAGCGATTTTTTCCAGGAGAATTAAATCCAGTAAATGCTTTTTGCTGGAGCGAAAAATTTTCACTAGAATCGGGGTTGGGACAAACAACAACTACCGAAAACAACTCCCTGTCGCCGAATTTTGAGAATCTGAATCAGGACGATATTTCATTCATGATCAATAAAAACGACAGACGACTATCATGTGATCGAGTATGGCAGTTTGTTTGTTTGTTCTTCTCCAGGGAAAAAAGAAAACTGCAGAGCCAGATCCGACCGAAAGCAAAACTTTCTGCTGCATGTTGGGCGTCCTAGTAGCCCTTGACTTTCTCTGCTCCCATAGCAAGGCGAATATCTCGAATCTCAATTATTCCGAAGCCGAACACATAAAGCCAAAAAACAAGAAGTCAATAAGTATGTTGCCCTCTTCGTACTGATCCGAACCTTCTGATGCAGATTGTGGAAGCAGGCAATCGATCTACAATGCACTGCCTTCTGCTTCTAAACACGAGCGAAAACTTGCACCTTCTGTCATGCAAAGCCAATCAATCAATGCAGTGCTGCTCCTCTGATGAAGCTCCAATATCGCAGGGCGCAATATCCTATCGCTATTATCGTCGAACTATATCATTGTCGTCATAAAACTTAGTTGTGTCTTCATCACTGAGGAACAAATCTTTTCAGTCTTCCGAGACGGGACCTCGTGGGGCAACGATGCCTAGACTCGCCAGCGTGAGAAGAAGATGTTTTCGGGTCCCCCAGGAAAGCAAGAGGAGCAACACATCCTACACAGGAGCTCGCGGACAAGCCATTTGATGCCGCAAGTGTGCCACAGAGCAGTACTCCCCCTCCATCTCCAATATAGTACCTTTCCAAGTCAACGCTTTCACGTGCTTACCTTCCGCCTCTTTGTGGATTTGGCGACATCGGTGCCCATAGGACAAGAAGATTCGGAAGTCTTCACAACGTCGAGTTGTGGCAAAGGCGCAGTCATTTCTCGAAGCCTTTCCCGCGAAAAAGATCCGGATGCCTGCGTCGCGGCGGAAACTGTGCGCCCGTCGACGGTGGTGTGTGAGGGCTTTTGTGCGAAAAACGGCGCGAGCTTCGCATAAACTTCTTCGTGGTAGTCATTGATGTACTGCACCTCCTCGTGTGTCAACAAGGAGACATCAATCAGCCTGCGGTCTAGCGGAATGAACGTGAGATTCTCTAGGCAGCAAAATCGCTCGCCGCCCGCAGCAGGAGCCGGAGGGGCTCTTTGCCGGGCCGGTTTTGTTCCCTCTACTTCCGCGGATGGTGGTCCTGCAGCTGCCACTGAACGCACGTAAACCAAATTTTCGATGCGAATCCCGTACTTCCCGGGAAGGTAGTACCCAGGCTCGTTGGACAGGACCATGTTTGGCTGCAGGCCGGTCTCCAAATACTGGGGCGCAGTCTTGACTATAGTAGTTCGGAGCATGGGGATCCCGTGCGGACCCTCGTGCACGTTCAAAAAAGACCCGACGCCGTGGCCCGTGCCGTGTTGGTAGTTCAGCCCATGCTTCCACAGCGGCAGTCGCGCCAGAATGTCCAGCGCGGCTCCCGGAGTGTTCTCCGGGAACGCCGCGGTGGCGATGCTGATGTGTCCCTTGAGCACCAGCGTGTAATGCAGTCGCAGTTCGCCGAGAGACTGCCCCCTCTCTCCCCCGTCGCCCGCAGCAATTATATCGCCATCTGCTCGCCGCTGGACCAGCACAGTGCGCGTCACGTCCGTCGTGCCATCGGAGTACTGCGCTCCCGAATCCACAAGGTAGAGTGTATCTGATTGCAGAGGCACGCTTCCCTTTGGGTTGTAGTGCACGATGGCGCCGTTCGGCCCGCTTCCGGAAATGGTGGGAAAACTGAGCCCCCGAAACGCCCCCGGGCTCTCCTGCTTCCGGAACTCCTCTAGCGTCGCCGCCGCCGAAACTTCCGTCACAGGAAATAACCCCCCCTCTTGCGGGCAGCTCGTCTTGGCGGCCTCTGCCGGCTGCCCGCTCGGACCAGTGGTCGGAGTTGGCGAGACGAACTGATCCTCAAGCCACATCAGAAACTTCGTCTTCGCAACACCATCGCGGATATGGCAGGCTTGCATTCCGGCTAGCCCCTATCCAAGCAAAAAAGTACTGTAGGGTTCCCACTCTATTAAATTCTGCGGCTGCTTCTCGTACCTAACCGCTTGCTTTTTATGTTTTGCTGTTCTTGCTTTTCCTACTCAATCTGCCTTGTAGAACTGGGAAGCAGCTGCTCAGCTTCCATCAGTACATATCAACCTCTTTATTTCGCAGATGACAGTTACGCCGTCGAGCAGGCGCGGTGGAATAGTTATACAACGAACTTAAACGAGCTCTGCGGTGCGCATGCGGCATGGCACATTATAACAGTACCTTGACGGCGCACCGTTGTACGCAACACCCAAAAAATCCACTACTCCATACAAACACTTCGAAGTCCTGCAAACGAGAAATCGGTGACCATCTTCTCGAGAACCACCCAAGCACAGTGCATTTCACCGCGATAGCTCTTATCAAAAGTAAAAATCCCCCCTCCCCATATCACAACGAAGTTTCTGATGCTGGATTTGCGTATACAAATCAGATTTGTCTTGCTGGAGAGGACGGCAGGCCTATACTAGGCCCGAACTGGGAAGCTTTGAGCTAGGCGCTGAGCATGGCAGACGTGTAGTCTGTAGGGCCAACAGCATCACAAACCGCCAACAGAGTGCGGCAGAGCCTGTGCGGTTGCGTTCTTGCAAGACAGAGACGATTTGAGGTGACAAATCAGCATGACAAATTTTCTGGGACGTGCCTTTTCGATATGGGGAGGGGGGATTTTTCCTTACGATAGCTCTACGTCATTCTTCTTCGCCTTCCAGAGTGGAATTGGTGACACTGCGTCCGCACTGTAAAAAACGTAGTCCCGAAGGGCGGCGGGACAGGTCCCCTCGTCCGCAACGATTCGCCACCTCGGGCCCGCCGTATCAACTGTAAAAGTGTCTGGGTCTGGAAGATTCTGACACTTGTCATGCACGCTTTGCATGAGCCATGATGTCTGTGATGCATCCCCTAGCAATACAGATTTTTTGAGGGGGGCTTCTTGATGCGTATTCCGCATGACACATGCCTTCTCAGCGTAGCAAAAATTGCCTTTCCTTTGGTACTCATGCAATACAAATTTTTTTGGAATCCAAATGCAGCATCACACGTTGCATTCTTCCAGACGAGCCAGACATTTTTATATTTGATACGCCGCGATCGCACGCAAGTCCGCTGCCAAGTTCTCGTATGGTTTCAGCTGAATTGCGTCCAGGGACCTCTGCTCAAGGTCCCGCTCGCGTCGGTCTTCTTCCCCGGCGACACCTGCCAGCTCCGGGGCCTCGTGCGGATGGGTCGTCTTCAGCAGCTCCAAGTGCTTCCGATCGCAGTACAGAATGGGTTTGCGGTTCAGTTCCTCGCGGAGGACGAGCAGAAATGCGAAAAACACCGGGTTGTAAGGAATGTCGGTGCCCCGTAGATTCAGGAGCCAGGCAATCTCATCCAAGGCACACACGAGAATGCCATCCGCCTGCGCATCTCTGAAGAGCGCACTGCCGCGCAACTTCAGCAACTTGTCTTCCCGTGCCTCCCCGGCAAAGCGTACCGAATGGTCCAGAATCGGCTGGGCCGGCCGTGGCGGCACGCCGCCGTCGTCGGCAGCCAGCATCATGCGGACCTTGTCTACAAGATTCCCGGCGATCCCGTCTTCGTCCCCTAGCGCTGGTGAGCTTGAAGGTTCATCTGGGATCCTTGCCCCATGCTCCACTGTGGCTGCGTCTCCGCCGCGCAGCGCGGCGCTTGTGTCCGCGAGAAGCTGTCTCACGAAGCTGCGCGGACTCCGCAGAGATGGGGACGCAGGAGCTGCGCACTATCCTACAGAAAACGAAAAATAGTGCCCATACACAAAACAAACTTGCGCTGCGGGTTTTAGTATCAACAGCATGACATTAAACTTTCTCGCCAGTTCCCTCTCTAATCGTAATCGTTAAAAAAACCGCATGGCGATGACAAACTGCATCCTGCATCACAAAAAACTGCCTCTATAATGGTCTCCGCATTGTTAAGATCGCGGAGTTTTATATGATCATTTAAGTAAGTATCAGTATGCCAATTTAGCAACATCAAATTAGAAGCACATCTTTTTTTCTGGTATAATGGCTGTACCTTTCTGTAGGGTAAGCACGACTGCTTGCCACCGAAAGAGCGGGATGCGGGACCCTCTTTCCGGTGCTCGAGTCCTCCTGTAGCCTCGACGATGCTGAGCGCTCCCCGCCCCAAGTCCGCTTCCCACTTCCCCGCGTTTCTCACGCTGACCAGCCAGGGATCCATGCCCAGGCGCAAACCGCCCGCGCAGCTCTTCTGCTGCAACAGCCACTCCTTGGTCGTCAACACGGAGCTGTCCTATCCTGTGTAAAAACGTACCCACACCATAGTTGTCATGCAAATCTGCATGCTTAAAATGTTTCTCATGCAGAGCCCCATGAGAAGCATTTTCTAATGGTGTTTTGAAATTTGTCATGCTCCAATCAGCATGAGAGATTAGATCTGTAATGCTGCTGAACTAGCTCAAACAGCACTACAATACGCGTCCAAATTTGTCATGCGAAACAGCCAAAGCTTGTGGATTCGTCTAGCCGATTCCCCATCTTGACTATGGGGTGGGTACGTTTTTACATAGGATATGTCCCCCTGTCGCATCAGCGTCCACCCCGGGCCGAGTTGCGTCGACGCCTGCTGCCAGTAACGCCCGTCCGTCCAGAGCAAGGCTTCTTTCGCCGTTATCACCGCACACCCCGCGGAACCATCGAACCCACTGATGTAAGCCAGCCGCTCGTCACGGGCGCAGAGGTACTCGGAAAAGTGCGCGTCGTTGTGCGGAATGAGGTAGGCCGTCAGCTGCCGACGGTGCAGCAGCTCTCGGAATTTTTGGAGTCGTGTCTGCAACATTTGGTGCTTCCGGTTTGTCTGCTCTACTTTTCGGTCTTCGTCTCCCGTGATGTTGTTGTCCTGATCCTTCAGTGTACTATTTCCGCCACACATGGTCAGGTACTGCCTGAAGCCACTGAAGAGCCCCTGCGCGCTTCGTTGCTCTCAAGACCCAACCAGCACCACACGAAAGTCGGTTCTTTCAAATCAAAATTATCGGACAGTGACATAGGATTCTTTTCACCTCCTTGGGTTTGCAAATGCCTAGGTGTAGGCCGTTTATTATATCGACACTTACAACATTAAGTAGTCCCACCGGAGGTGTAGACGTAGAGTGAGTGTGAAAACACCGAAATTAACATTACCACAGAAGTAAGCTAAGGATCGGATTGGGAATCGATCCAAGTCTCTGGAAAAAGGAAAAGTGAGCACCTCCGTCCTGTGAAAAATCCATGCGGGAAAAGAGCAACACATATACTTATACAAACACTTCTGAAAAGAAAAATTGAGGGGCTGGATACATCTGAAAATACTGCCATTGTTTGTGTTTTTTGTTAATGGAAGGGCGGGTTTCGGGTTGTTGAAACTCTTACTTTCTACTTGTCGCGACATTGTGTCCATTTTTTTTATCTTACTGTGACGGGGAATCTTGGTGCTCACGAACACATCAAACAGCCCCTGACAACAACTTCGCCACTCTTCCGTCGATGGCAGCATTAGGCTCAGTCCATCACAGTGGACGGAGACATGGCGGTGGAGATCCAGTGTTTACTATTTTTATATGCATCTTTTTCTTTTTTTGTCCGATTAGAGACGGCACTCGCAGCAACCTTCAACTTTCCGTTCTAGAGGAGAATGCAAGGCGAGGATTTTTGACGGTCCTTCTACTACGTGTAAGAACCAGAAGGGCTTCTACACTAGATTATACGCACCCTGTGTCTCAGATCGTTTTCCACCCCAAGCCGCAGCTCTTTCTCATGAAAACGTCGCAGGTTCGCGGCAAGACGCTGCGAAATAGTGACGCAGCGAATGCGATGACTCGCATGGCCAGCGCTGTTGTACAGTTGCTCATACAGTTGGTCTTCGATTTCCACGGCTACGGCCGAGGTGCAGTCATCCAGCACAACGGTGGTCACCACGCTCGCCTTGTTGGCGGGCTCTTGCGGGTAGATCTGCCGCATGGCAACCTCGCGCAGGCGCGCCTTTTCTAGCTGGTAAAAAACGCGCGCGAAACACAGCCGCTGCTGCTCCCCGAGCGACAGGACATGCTCCCAAACCACGGGAGGGGCGCTGGAGTCAGCCCGCAGGTTCCCGCGGCCGGAAACGCTGCCCGTTGCGGTCCGCTTGGGAAACCGGTCCGCCAGGTAAAGAAGATCAACCTTTTTCAGTGCCGTTTCCGTATGCAGATGCGGTGAGCACGCGAGAAATCATTTTTACAATCGGGCACTGCATATTCATCAACCCGAAATGTGCACCATCCGGGGGAGGTCTTCTATTGCAGATGATGAGCAACGCTTCGTGGTGCAGCATGACAAGCGAAGTGAAAACAACCTCCAAATACCCTCGACGAAGACCCACAGCGGCCCTTCTTCTGAGGGCTGTGATGTTGACTGTTGTACTTGGACGCCAGGACCGCGTTAGAACCATTTCTCATGTACCTAACTTCGTCTTGCGTAACGTTTACGCTGAGTGCAACCCTACCGCTGAGCGTGATCAACGGTGGGCTACTTCCTGGTTTCGCGACTAACAGCTAAGCTCTTTATGTCTGACGATTTCCCGCATTGTGTGCCCATATTCCACGCAGAACTCGTACATGCGGTGCCGGGCGGTTGCGGACGAGACGGGCTCCATCTATGACATTGAAACCAACTTCCGCGCCAAAGAAAGAGCCAGAAATTGATGCATAGTAGAGGTATTGTACATGCATTTTTCATTTTCGATGTACAGAAATACAGTTCCGCGCCATGCCAGCCCTCTCAAGAAGTTTGTAAATGTTAAACTGATTTCGTGACATACAAATTCATCGAGTCTCCTCGAAAGCCGTGCAGTTTGCATGGCGCCTTCTGAGTATTTTTGCTACGTCGGAATTACGACACACGGACAATCAATGAGTCTTGACGCAACTTTATTGCAAAAGGCAGCCTACAGGGCACTCCTCTTCCAAGGCTCTCTTTTTGTCGGGTGGCGAGAACAACGCCGCGTTTATTTCACTTCGCTACCTTCTCGGGGTAACTGACCTGTTCGGAGAGCGAGCCGGGAAAGACCATGTAGGTCATCTGCGGCACAAGGAGCATGTCCCCCGGGGGCTCAAACGCAAAGGCCGGCCAGAGTCCCGCCAGCACACGGAAGAGCGCTGTCTTGCCAGACCCGTTTGGCCCGGTGACCATGAGCCCCCCGTGGCACGCAAGCGTGATTCCCGACGCGAGCACGGTCTGCTGGTCCGGGGTGTCAAATGTAAAAATGTCTGGGTCTGGAAGAATCCGAACTTGTGATGCTGCACTTGGATTCCACAAAAGTCTGTATTGCGTGAGCAGCAAAGGGAACGTAATTTTTGCTAAGCGGGGAGGGCATTTGTCATGCATACCCGACTGCGCCACATCAAAAACCTTTGCACCGTCGCCGCAAGCAGCTGCGGACGCAGGAGGGCACTTGTCATGCGGAATAGGCATCAAGAAGCCCTCAAAAATCTGTGACGCTAGGGCATGCATCACAGACATCATGGCTCACGCAAAACGTGCATGACAAGTCTCAAAACCTTCCAGACCCAGACACTTTTGCATTTGATACGGGGTGCACAGGGCCAAGTTTCGGAACTCCAGCACATCTTCACTCGCACTGTGGTTCTCGGGGTGGTTCTTGGTGGCCGTCTTTGCTGACGGCGACGAGGCCGCAGAAGTACTCAGCAGCCCAGGCCGCGCCTGATCTCTCGACGAGGACGTCCTCTTCGCAATGAATTCTGTGCCACGACGACACGGGTCGTGCAGCAGGTCCACCTCGGGCACCACCTGGTCGCCGTGTGCCACACGGTGAGAAAGCAGCGGCGGGGAGTAGACGCATGCAGTTGATGGCAGCTCTCCGCCCACCCCCAGGCCATCGAGGTGGTCAAACAAAGCGCACACGCGGCCGCCGGTGGTGGCGATCCGCACCACCGTTTCCTGCAGGTTCGAGAGACTAGAAATGGAATCCATAATTTTCCGCAGGCAAACGTCGCTGTACGAATTCTCCGCGGCGGTCAGATTGCGCTGCAGCACGAACTGCAGCAGGTCGCAGGCCGAGAGCAGTCCGTGCGAGAACTCCTTGCTGTCCCGGGCCAGAAAGTGAAACCACATCTTCTGTTCCGCGTCCGCGAGATTCATTTTCGCTGTCACGTCGAGCAGGCACCGGAGCGAAGCGTTCGCAATATCTCTCTCCCGGGCATCGCCCTTGAAAAACGCGACAGACTCCGCGCACTGCTCGACTTTGTAGTGCACTGCGCGGAAGTATCCGCGTGCAAACTTCCCCATACACGACTGTGTCGATGATCTCGATTCGCATTTGCAAAGAATAAAAAAGAAGTGCAGGCGTAGCACTTTTCTATAATATCAAAGTGCATACAACATATAGTATACTTGGCACACAGGAGGACAGGAAGCCGTAATCTGCGCTGAAGTTCGAAAGACGACATGCAGAAATAATTAATACGTAGACGTACACTGATAGCTGTGGCCGTGCCGGTTGTTCCAGGTGCAGCTCTTCGACTTCGACGGAGGTAAAAGGAAAATTGTGCACGCGGATAGAAAGTCGGCGAAGTATTTCTTCTCTAGGTCGACGAAGCCCTGCACGTGTCTCAAGAACGACCGGATCACGTGGGAGGCCAGCGCATTGTAGAGGAAAAGAACCCAGAACTGCACCGCCTGCCGCGCAGATGACCCAGCCGCGGACGCGACCACGACTCCGGCGGTGGTTCGCGACGCAGTTATTTCCACATCTCGTCGTGCTGTGCGCGTCGCTATCAAAAATCGTGAAGAGAACCATGCCAAATTTACCAGCGGTGTGACCAGTGTGGAAAACAAGTTGGCGCAAACCTGACAGAATTCCTGTAGCTCCTCGCTGCCGCGCAAGTCCGCGTCCTCACGCACGGCGGCAGCATCGCCGGTGGGGGAAAAATAGGTCGCGCTCGTACTGCTGGAAGGGCCTTTGTTCTTTCGAAACTGCGTGGTCCAAGACCCGAAGTTGTGTTCCAACAGATAGAACCGGTTTTGCGTCAAGTACTTGTGCAGGAAGATATTCGACAGTTTTTTGTGCATACTCCGTGCGAAGTTGCGCTGCACCCAGTCTGCTACCTCTTCCACCACTGCCATCGCGGTACCGTGCACGAGACCGGCCAGCGTCAGGCGCAAAATCTTTCCCGGCAGATGAGCGGCCTGAATGTTAGTCTCGGAACGCCAAAGAAAGCGGGTGATGCTGGGAGAGGAGTCTTGTGAAAGAGAGGACAGGAAACGGCCAGCAGCTCCCGGGGCTGCACTTCCTGTCGTCGTCGTCCTTCTCGCGACCTTGAGCAACAGGGTGGTGGTTTGGCGCTGCAAGCGCGCCCACAACTCCCAGCCGAACGTCTTCGCGAGAATCAACACTGCGAGTTGAAGCATGTACTTTTCATTTCCGGCAACCCCGAGTCGCCAAAGCCGAAACGCGTCCCAGAACGGAGGCAAGGAAGCGCGCTCCGCACGAACGTTTGTTTCCCTGCTTGCCTCGTTTTCGCGCAGACGTTCATCATCTCCACTCAACTTCACGAAAGAACTCTCCACCGCCGGATCTGCTGCTGTTTGTTTCCGTTCCGATCCAGCCCGGACTACACTTGGCGCCGCGAGGACGGATGATCCCTGACCACTTCTTTCCCGAAAACCTGCGGTGGTTGTCGGACCCACTGTCTTCGCCGGACTACGGCTCGAGGACCCAAAGGCGCCTAACACGCCCACCCTGGCAGCTCCGTCATTGGTGGTCGTAACTTCGGCTCCCTGGTGGGCCCCGGTGACGTGGTCGTCGTCCGGTAGTTTGCCGGTACAACTACCGGTGCCAGATATCGACAGCAGGTCGCGGGAGCACGAGAGCCCGTCGGTGCTGCGCGCATCCTCCCAGTTGGTAGAGCTGTTCAAGTCCACGTCGAGCTGGACCCCCTGGTCGCTACCTAACAGGGAACTACCCGCCGCAAGACCCACGCCGCTTTCCTCCGTGCTGCCGCGCTTACTGCTTGCCGCAGACGATGCGGTCGCGAACGAGTGTCGTTGCACGATAGCGTCGTTCGCTGCGGGATCCTCAGCAGGTGATTCCGCAAGAGTGGAAGAGAGCCATTCCCGCCCCGGCCGGGGACCACCCTCCGGCGCGCCAGGTTGTTGTACTAGCTGTCGAGGCGGTGCCGCACCTTCGTCCCCCACGACGTCCTCCCGCTGCTCCCGTTTGGAACGCGGCTCTGCTTTTTCGTGCGTGGAGAGTTCCCGCAAGACGTAGCCGCAGCCCCCAGTCAAGTGCAGGGACAGATCGTGAAACCGTTTCAGTGCGGGCCGATGACAAATAGTCACATACACAATCGACAACCGCTGACACTCCTCATACAGCAACTCTTCGAGTTCCACGGATACCGCGCTTGTGCATTCATCCAGGATCGCTATTTTTGGACGATGATACCACAGGCGCGCAATGGCGAGGCGCTGCGTCTTATGCATTCATGAAAAACAGCAAACCAGTCCATATTATCGTTCGTACGCAGAAAAGCCAACAACGAACTTTGGCAACATTCCATTTTGACAAATATCAATGTCCTCTCTGTAATCTGTTCTGTCGTGCCCCCCGTATGGTCACCTGGAAGAGGAGGACACCCGATGATCTAGTTTAGAAGTCGCTGTGGCAAGCGACATAGTAGAGGTACTAGACCACCCAGTACTAATAGGACAACTAACATAGTGCACAAATACCTTGACTAGTCGCGCATGATTTATTGCACAGCATACTTTTGGCCCAGCGACAGCTCCGCATCCCAATCCCGCACGGGCCGTGATCTGCCGCGGTTCCCAGCCGAGTCGGGAGGCTGGAGGAGATCGGTGAGCCCCACCTTCGTGAGACAATCCGACAACCTCTCGGCGTCAAAGGCAACCACCGCCGACCGGCTGGGGTAGCAGATCTGCTCGAAGAGCGTGCCCCGCACACAGTAGGGCTTCTGCGGGAGGTACATCATCTGCTCCTCGTGAACCAACTGCACCGAGCCCCGCTGCAGCTGCCACAGGCCCGCCATGGCACGAAAGATGCTGCTTTTCCCCGCGCCGTTGTGCCCCGTCAGCAGCACGGTTTTCTTCTCGATCTTCAAATTCAAGTCTTTGACAAGCAGAAACCCGCGCATGCTGCTCGGTCCGCCAGCAGGCGTTGCGATGTCCGCATTGCGGAAAGTGATACTCGCTGGTGCTGGCTGTGAAGGTACAAATTCGGTGCTGGCCCCCGTTTCACTACAGTCGTCGTCCAGTGTCGTGCGCGGTTTATTTTCCTCAATCGGCATTCCACCGGCACGGCTGGGGGTGGTGTCCAGCGAAACAGCCGCGGCGCGCTGCTTGTCCCGGGTGGCGCTGTTGTGATTGCGCAACGACTCGAGAAGGCCCGCCAGCCGCCCCGCAAGCGACTGAATGTGCCTGTGCATGGCATGGATGTTCAGCAGATTTCCCGTGGCAATCAGCCCTTCGCTGAGCAACAGCAACGTCTGGCGGTACTCTCCAAAAGTTCTCGCGTCCTGTCCGATGGAAGTCGCGACCGTGTTGGCCGTCTTGCTTGCAGCGCTCGACGTCGTGAAGAAGTAGTGGAGCAGAAAGGCCGCCAGAAGCGGGCGCAGTGAGTAGGTGTAGCAGAGCTTGAATATGAAGTGGAATTTTCGCAGCGAGTAGCTCAAAGCCTCGTCTTTCTGCAAGCAGTTCCCGAGCCGGTCTTCCAAAATTTCCTTTTCCCGCAGCGCGGCGGTTTGCCCCGGGAACACGGCGATGGCCTCCGCATGGTTCTTAACGCGCGTGGTAGCGGCTTTGTACGCGGCCTGCGCAACCGCGTGTTCCCGCGTCAGCTGCCCTACGTCCTTGGGAAAAAGCCGCTGCGCAACCTCGTACGCCGCCAGGAGGTACAGTTGGGGCCACAAGGCCAGACCCACCTCGCCGCTCCGCCAGGGGCTCGCGCGGCGGAGACGGAACACCAGCGCAAAGCTGAACACCGCCAGCTGCGGCAAGGAAACCAACAGCACCGAGACAAAGTTCGCGAGCCGGCCCGTCACCGAATTCAGCTCCTTTGTGAACATCTCAGGGATGTTGATTCTTCCCCGATGCGGGAAAAACTGTGCGTGGTAGTACGCTTGGTGCGCAAAATACAGATCGTGGAACCGCGTGGCCAACTTGTGCCGGAAGCCGATGCGTATCAACTGCAATAAATATGTCCGGGTCTGGAAGGACGCAGAGGCTTGTGATGTAGCTTTCGCATGACCCAGCAGGCCAGGCACTCGAGCCCCCGCGTCACAGGTTCCGAGAAGTAGGCCTCTCACTTCCTAATCCGCATGAAGAAAAAGCCCTTCTTTCGGTGGGCTGTGCATGTATGACAGCTCTTCGTGTGGTGTGAAATGCGCGTTGGCAACATCGTACTTCCAGACCCAGATATTATATTTGCCATGCATAGTGTGCAGCTGCGTACCGAAGTACTGCTGCAATGCCGTCTGCAAAGCAGAAAGAAACGCCATCACGAGTCCCTGGCCGAACTATGCGGGTGAACAACTCCCCGTAATGCAAAATATTAATAAATACCCAATTGACGCTCTGACTCTATCTCTAAGTTCTGTCATCTCTATGGCAAATTTTGGAACCTGATCCTCAAGAAAGAGCACAACAATCCGTGTCCAGATTTATCACGCGGAAATCCAATTTCCTCCGTTGCTTGTTTTGCTCCTTATGCCACCTTTCAGATGAGGGGAACGAGGGGGTGGAGTTGTGCACTCGGGTACGAACAGCCGCGCCGCGGGCGCCCACGAAGGCGGCGTTGCGAGAACACCTCCAAGTCCTCCGCCGGACTGCTCTGTGATGAGCGCGAGCAGTTGCGATACGATTTTTGTGGACCGGTACACGCAAACGGCCCGCAGACAACCCAGCACGAACAGGCTGCGCATCGCCTTCTTTGCGTCCCCGGCTCCGTCCCCGTTCCACTGGTCGTCCGCGAGATGAGGAGGAGCGCCGTGCCGTCCTCCCCGTGCAGCCGCAACACTACCAAAGGTCTCGCCACCCTCCTCCGCCACACCCCGCCGCGCAACATCCTCCCTGGTGCGATCGCTCGGCCAGACCTCCGCCAGAAGCTGGAACACATGATCATCCTTGCCTCGCAGCGTGCGCAATAGCTCGGGCTGCGCCACAGCACGAACCAAGTGATACACGTACTTGACGACGTCCCAAGATTTCAGCTCTACGACCATAATGACAGCGCGAGAAATAATCGGGTGCGGTCGACGGACTTTCCTCCTCTGCGTCGCTGCACCACCATTGACCACATGGTCGAAGCTGGCGTCACGTCACCAGTAGCCACTGCATCTCTTACGTCGTCCACGTTTTTCCGCATAGGAGGATGGCACAAAACTAACAGCTGGCTTACACCAGCATTACTGCAGAAGTGTCCACCTACTAACCTCCCTCTGGCGGCACTTGTTCGGGAGCACTCGCTCTAGTACTTACTTCCATCTTCCGAGAACAAAGAGCACGAAAAAAACCGAGCGCTACGATAATTACCAGAAAAACTCAACAAGTCACTTTTTTTGGGTCATTGTACAGCACCGAACCAGGGCCACGGGCTATGAAATTGCAAAACACGGACTTCTAGTGACCGCGGGGTGCTTGTTGTAATTGTATCTTGTTTTCTATGCATCACCCTTATATTCATCTTTCAGTTTCAAGAACAGCCGCACGTGATTCCTTGAGAAAACCAAGGGCGTGAGGAGACGAAGAGATGAAACGAAAATTCCTCTATTGTTGCGATTGAGTGCGCGCACATATAATTAATTCACGTGTACTTTTTCTTTTGCGTATCCGTCCAATATCTATGGAACTCAATCAGATCGGTAGCGTTATTTGCTACCTCATGCAGTACAGGAGAAGGCATAGTCGCGAGCCAGAACCGCAATTTTTCTGCGACCGGAGCCTCCTCATTCTTGCCCTCTACCTCCTCCGTTCCGTCACCGCTCCCGCTTCCTCCCATTGAAGATGACGCGATATTCAGCGCCACGAGTTCCGCCGGGAGCCAATGACTCGCCATATCAAATGCAAAAGTGTCTGGGTCTGGAAGAGTCCAAGATTTGTGATGCAGGTTTTCCATGACCCATGAGGTCTGGAATGCGAGACCCAGCATGACAGATTATTTGCGGTCTCTATCATGCCTTTCCTGCATGAAGAACTCCCTCTCAACTTGGTCAAAAGCGGACAGCTTTTGGTACTCACGCAACACAGATTTTTGCATCATTCAGATTTCGCATCACAGGTTCTAATCTTCCAGACCCAGACATTTTTACATTTGATACGCCACTGTGTGGCGCCACTGGTACTGTAGCTGCAGAAGATAGGTGTTATGGTGTCGTCAGTGTTGTATTTGCCTCAGACCGTAAAAAAAATTCTGCGCGCATTTTTTCGCGGCGCAAGGCTAGTAAACCTGTGCACGCTAGTGAGGGGCTGACTTGAACGCGGTTTGTTTTACCTAGCTTGTCAGCAGCAGTGCTCTAGTAGGTAAGTGAGTATTGACGCGAAGGGGGGCGGGGCGCTGGGGGTTCTTCTGTGGCTGATGTTTTCACCTAGAAAACGCCGGGCGCGCGCAGTATTTTTCTCCGTTTCCCGGATTGCTCTCTCCGTGCAGCTATTTGCCGCTATGGCCTGGGTCAGCGTGTGAGGCTGGAAACGTCCCGCGAGATGCCTACACAGGCCCTGCCCTCCTCGTCTCTAGCGGGCACCACGCACATATGTTGGCCGCGAAGGCTTTTCCGAATCCCTTCCAAAAAGGGGGGGCCGGAGGGGTGCCCGGAACCCTAAAAAAAAGCCTATTGCTTTTTCTCCGAATCACGATGGTGCTACCCCTCCCCAAAAGGGGTCCCGGAACCCCTCTGGGAACCCTTCCCGGAAGGCTCTCGGGTTTCTCGCATTTTGATGAAAAAGCCGCAAAGGCAAAAAGCGCGCGCGCCTGCCGGTACACGCGCGCACAGCTGCGCGACATTAGAACCAAGGGGAGGCGCAGCCGCGGTAGGTTCCGTTTGCGCCCTCGCCTCCGACCGACTTGCACAGAATGGGGCCCATTGCCTAGCGGCTGGATTGCAAGAGGACCTGCTGCAGCACCTCCAGGCTGCAGGGGCGCTCCGAGGCAAGTCCGAGGAGCAGCAGCGCCGGATAGCTCCGTCTTTAGCCACTGAGATGCGCTGCGAATAAGCTAGCTAGTTCATTAGGTGCGCAACAGAGTGGGGGGCTATACGTGTGCAACATGATGGATATCAAATACAAAAAAAGGCGCGCGGAAAATTTTTTACAGCTTGAGGCAAATACAAGTGACTCGCCACTGTGTGGCGCCACTGGTACTGTAGCTGCAGAAGATAGTTGTATCCAGCCAAAAACTTCTAGTCAAGCGATAAAGTGGAGGGAAGATGCTCCGCTTTTTGTTGCACTTCTTTTCAAATAAGTAAGCAAAAACAGCGCATCTCGAAGGTGTGACGCCGATCCTGTTCCTTCTCGCAGAAGCACCCGAACCATACCAGCAAGATCCCTTCAGGTCGATCGGTTGTGCACACTCACAGCGAGAAAAGGAAAAACAAGGCGAGTAGTACAAGCTTCTTTGATAGCTTTAAGACTATTAAACTACAAACGTGACTTCACAACTGATTCTGATTCTACTACTTCAACTACAGCCGAACTTACAATACTTTTTCGGCATAAACAGGCCCAGGAGCTTTTCAAGTCGTGCAACTAGTATCTTCTTTGCGGATTCATCGTCTCACACACGAGCGCTGACTGAATTTTTTTGGCTCATAAACTTATTATCGAGGTGGTTGTCGTGAGAGACGGCGTGAACAGTTCGGTCGACTTTGACGGGTAGATCACGGTGGCCACAGACACTTTCCCCGCCTCAGCATTGAGAGTTATTTTCGGGCCCCGCGAAATCGTCGTGCTTCGACTCCCTGCTGAGGCGCGCCGGCTGGCGAGCGCTCCACCGCTACTGACATTTCCGTTCAACAAAGCACTGATGCCGGTCAAGGGAAGCACGCCTGTAAAAATTTATGCGCCAGATTGAGGCTTATGAAGCAACTTCTCTTGACGTGTTCGTCGTCTTTCGTGCGGAGCCCTGCCTAGAAATGTATGCCACTTACTTACTTTCCAACGGAAGACCGCAATACCATCTTACTCTTCGACCAACATGAAAAAGACTTACAAGTGCCGTTGGTCCGTGCACCCTCTGCGAAAAGGACGGTCGGCCGAGAGAGATCCGTAGCCGCAGACAGATACGCGTCTTCTGGAAGGCGCTCGCCGTAAATCTCTATTCTACTGAACAGCACACCCATACCAGAAAATAAAAACAAACCGCAACACAACTCAAGTTTAGCAAGGGCGTCCCTTTAGTTAGCAAGGCAAATTAATGTTTTTCCTGGTATAATGCGTGTACTTTTCTCTTAGATAATCTCCGCGGCGCGAAGAAAAGCGGGGATGATTCCGCGCGAGAGCTCCACGCGAGCGGTGCTAGAATGCGTAAAACAGAAACTGTTGTAGCCAAACAATCCGAAATAGAGCACGTCGCAAGGCCCTTGTGCATTGCATACTAACAACCTGCCATGCTGCGCTTGATCTTCAACGTTGGTGTTGCCCTTTCTTCCTGTCTTATCACCGCTGCTTGCGGCCGTGCGGAGACGTAAGCGTCTCGGGTCCGTAGTTCTGCCGTAGTCGATCTGTTGTAAGAAACTCTTGCGAATTCGCTATTATTCAGTTTATAGCAACTGCGCTTTAGGAGAAATAACAACGTATTCTTTTCTGGCTGCATAATATGCTTGTTGGAGATGCCACCGACGTCACTGCGATACTCATCATGGAAAATACATGCATACACGGGTCATCATCCTGGAAAATGTCAACATCAGATCCTTACACTCGCTCGGGAATACACAAGCTGAAGATGACTTCTCAGGTTGCACTTTCAGGCTCCCGTGCATAGAAGGCACAAAATAAACAGTTTATGGGACTAAGGCTATCCAAATGAGAGGTACCCAGTGGAATCCGAGCGAGAAGAGACAGAGGCGGCAAAGGTATCAATCGAAACAAAGCCTGTGGTGCCCAAGCCACATGTGCGAGATAGAGATTTGATGCCGACTCATATCGCGAAGACAGAAGAACTTTGACTTTCTTGCCATGCGCAATCTTGAAGATACTACGAGACCTACAACCAGCATGTTGCTGATGGCTACGGAAGATCTAAGAACAAGCTTGCGGTGGTGCAGAGCCTGCTTCAAATACTAAATCCATCGTTCAGGAGTCTTGTGCCGATCTTTACAGTGAAGAAATATTGGTAGCATATGATCGCTCGCGTCGTGATGGAAAGTACACCTGCAGGTTTTGTTTCCTTGATACAACTGGAGGCAGCAGGAGGCAGGCGAGAAGGTCGTGAAGATACCCTGACAGGATGTGAACCGCGCCAAGTAGAACCCAAGCGAGCACAAGGGCCAGAAAACCCAATACAAACCCGACAATCCGCACGGGCAGCACGAGCGGAAAAATCAGCAGGAACTTGGTTACTTTATGCCACCATGGTATTCTTCGGTTGGCCCACACCGGAACGAAAGGATTCACTCCTTTTGTCTGGTCGGCAAATTGCCGGTATTTTTCCATGCTCGTCTTCTGTTTCTCTTTGGTTCTAAGTACTTACTTTCAGGAAATGATAGAAGGTCGTGTCTCGATTCTATGATCGAAAAAAGTGAACTAATTCTAATCCGCACAGCACGAACAATTCACTGGCTTCATGTTCATTGTCCTCGAGTCGTATCATCTATAGGTTTCGCGGAAATAAAAAACCGTCACAAAACCACCCTTTACGCTTTTCTCTTTCTGGCAGCCAACAAGCGAAAATTACCAAGCCTGCGAATTATGTGCGAGGTTTTTCATTGTTTTGATTTTCAGTCTAACACATTCATGGGCTCGACAACATGAGATCGCTAAAATAGGGCAAGGCAGATCTTCAAACCATGCTTTTTACCGTGCGAGAAGAACGGCAAGCCCCGCGATCTTGGGTACTGATCAAGGATAGATCTTTTCAGAAAATTCATGGAAAAGCAATAAAGCTTGCTCCAAACAACGATCTGTCCCGTGTGCGTCTTTCGGGCCTTCGAAAGACTTCAGGCGTAATAGGTCCAGTCACCTCCAACCCACGCCTGAAGCAGATCATGCTTATCGCATCGAACAGAAAAAGTGTGTTCCTGACAAGGTCCCGTAAAAGTTGCGAAGATGGCACAACATGCATTTTTTGTCATCATATCTTATCGTGTGGGGAAACATGATACCACCAATTTTTGTTTGCCTCCCGTACCTGATTCAATGCAAGATGAAGCAATTGTTCAAAACTGGTAGGTGCTGCGCAAAATTATCGCTCCGGGCAAGAAACAACAGTAGTAGACGGTTAGATCGTTATGTTTTGTGATACAACTTCTCGGATTATAATCTTCTATTAGAAGTCGTGGCTGGGTGGCTCCTCCTTGAACATAGCATCCTTGAGCGCTTCCAGGGAATCTCCGTTGGAAAAATGTCAGGGGAGCAGATGCTGCAGCGCATTCGCATCCTCGTTCCTCTACGTAACAAAGACTGCACATCAAAGACCACTGCGCCTGCCACATACTTAAAATGTTCAACCTCTCGCGACGCCTCGCACAGCACAAATGGCACGACGCTGACGCGTTCGTACTGCCAAGCAACATGCCAAATGCAGAACAGCACGGCGCCAAAGAAATGCCTGCAGCTTCTCTGACCCTGACCCATCCGCACAAGATAGCGATCGCCTGATGTCGATCGGTATATCAACCGCACCCGCGACCGGCGGACCAGCACCTTCGCCGTGATACATCGACTGTGCGTTCTTTCGTCGCGTCCGGTTCTGCTGCCGTACCTCCACGGGGGTTCGCGGTGTTTCCAAAATTTCCTCCTCGCGATAGCGCGCAAAGTAATCCAAATTCTGACTTCCGTCGTGATCCGCCTGCTGCGTGACAAAGGTGCTGCTTTCCTTAGCCGCCTGCGAAAGCATTGACTGCGAGTCCGAGGAAAGCGCGAAGGGAATCGCCTGCAAAAAGCTAGTAGGCCCGCCACCCTGCTGCTGTTCCTGCTGTAGCCGCTGCTCTACGAGCTGATCGATCTGCTTGCGCCATCCACAGGAAAAAACACTAGACAGTCTCCGATTACTGTGACTCAGACATCAGATTGCAATCACTCTAAGAGGCGCAGCATGACGCCGATTGTGCCACTGAACTCTGATAACTTTCCCACGTTCTACTTGTTGCGCTGTCGTGTGATCAAATGAACATGTAAATGATGACCTCATTTTCGACTTTTATTCATCTTATTAATGTAGAAAAACTCAGAAACGTCATCATCATACTTGCTAGTTGCTGTGTCACCATGCAACAAGAGCGACGGGGAGTCAGTTTTTTCCCCTGCTTAGGCGTCGTCGCGCGAAGATCTCGTCCATGGTGTCGTCATCCAGGTACTTTCCGATCAAGTATCAAACGAAAAAAGTTTGTCACGATCACCCATGCGCATTCTTGCAATACTGTTATGCGTACAAACTGCACCACAGCCAAACTCCATAAGGGATTGCTCTAGTGTTTCTGCAATACAAGGAAGCGCTGTGATGCTAAAAAAATTGTAATGCAAAACCTGCAAGGTAGTGACTGTGGCAAACTTTTTTCTCTCCATATCAAGTCCACTGGTTGCACTATCAGTTTCTTCTTTGCCCCTGGAGGGCTGGAGGATTCCTGTTTTACCATTCGGAAGCTGCAGAGTGTCGAATATTGCTACCGTGAACGCTTATTCAAAAACGAGTCGCCCTTCGGCGAGTGTAAGTACGTAGTGCCGCGGACGTTGCAGCAGCTGCTAGTGTGCAGCTGCATTCATTGCACTAGCTGTACCTATCGACATGGAACTCGATATCAACAATGCCGCACCTGCACAAATCGACTTCATAAGCGAACTGCCAGTTTCTTTTTTGTTCTGTTACGATGATGATGATTTCGCAATCGGCTCGGCGTCGCCGCTACTGGTAAGTCTCTCAAGAAAAATAAGAAAAAAACGCAGGTACACAGGGCAAGTATTAATGACTCAAGCAACGTCATCTACCGCGGCCATTCGTTCTGTTCGCTCGTTAACTCTTGTCAGTGTGTCCGTATACAGTGCCTTCTGTATCAAAAGGAAAAATCCCCCCTCCCCATATCGAAATGGAAATCTGTGATGCAGGATTTGGGTACACAAATCGGATTTGTCTTGCAGTAAGGCATCGCAGCCAGATCCTCGGCATAGGTCGGGGCGTATGGGTCTAGTTGCTTAGCATTGCAAACGGGTGTCCCCTAGGCCCAACAGCATGACAAATCGCCTCCATAATGGGGCGGAAGCCTCTGCCCTTGTCGTCTTGCAAAACAAATGCGATTTGTGACCTCAAATCAGCAACACAAATTTTCGGAAACATGCCTTTTCAATATGGGGAGGGGGGATTTTTCCTCTCAGTATTCTGCAGATCTTCCTCCGAAGATCCCAATCGCTGTGTCCTGTATCAAATGTAAAAATGTCTGGGTCTGGAAGAATCCAACTTGTGATGCGCATTTTCGAACACAGAAAAATCTCTCATGCATAGGTAGCAAAAGCTGCTCAATTCTGTCACCAAAATGGGGGATTTCTCATGCGGGTTCGGCATTGCGGAGGCTTCTCGAAACCTGTGATGCTAGAGCTTCCATGCCAGACCTTCTGTGTCATGCAAAGACAGCATGAATCTTCCATACCCAGACATTTTTACATTTGATATCCTGGTTTGTTATATCATTTGACGGCAGTTCCACCGCACCTTCCTCGCAAAAAAAAAACCAGTTCATTGTAAGTACTCCTACAACTCAGATAAGGGAACGAGCACGTTGGTTCCATCGATTGAATAAAGTTCCATCTTCTAAGTTGCCTCTCAAAGCAGGTGCTCCTGAGAGCGCTCCTGTTGTAGCAAACGCAATTGAAAATTGAGATCACGTAGGAGCTTCATCTCACCCTTCCGCGTTTCTTGTCGCGAGCGCGGTACTGGGACTGCTTTGCCGAAGCCGCGCAGGCCGTACTTGTCGAAACGCTCGCCTTGTTTTCGTGACCTGTTGCTTTTTGTCCCGCGCTGCATGCGATCCGTTTCCCGTCATGTAGAACTTTTTCACGTGCTCAGTCTCGACCGTGATGCGGCCGCGAAACAGCTTCTTCGGGAACCCGGGCTGACTGACGCGCACGGCGCGCAGGGCGGGGAAGTGCTGCAGGAGCGAAAACTCAGCTTCGATCCGGCGTGCGTGCGTCGCAGATCCAAACGTGCCCCCGCCCTCTCCCGACGTGGTAGAAGTGGAACCGACGACGAGACCTGGCCCACCCGTGCCGTCGTCGTGAGTCGTAGTCAATACCGCTTCAACGGTGTTTTGAAAATCGTTGTGCTGCAGCTCTAGCACCTCCAGCTTCACGAAAAGCTGCTCCTCCTCGTCCTCGCGTAGTATCAAATGTAAAAATGTCAGTGTGGGTCTGGAAGGTTGCCAGGTTTGTCATGCATATCTTGCATGACTCAGGATGTCTGTAATGCATGATCTAGCATCACATATTTCAAGAGGCCTTCCTGATCCTGATGCCTATCCCGCATGACAAATGCCCTTCTCGCCTAGCACAAACTGGGCGCCTCTTGCTGGTCATGCAATACAGATTTTTTTAGAGTCCAAAGTTAGCATCACAAGTTGCATTCTTCCAGACCCAGACATTTTTACATTTGATACGTAGCCGCCGAATGCGATTCTGTTTCAAGGACAAGTGCTTCAGGTTGCGCAAGCAGTCCAGCGATCGCCACTGATCGAACTGCACCAAGTCGTTGCTGTCGAGCACAAGCGAAGTATCAAAAGGAAAGAGAGATCCCCCCTCCCCCATATCAAAACGAAGTTTCTGACGCTGGATTTGTGGATACCATGGCTGCTGGCACGTAGAATGAAGCGGACAGTCCTCAACCAATACACATTGGAGGAGGTAGGGATGAACCCAACACCCTGGAGGTGAGAATCGAGGATGGCATTGACCTACAGAATATCATTAACGAGCAAAATACCGCACACGCTGGATTTGTGTACACAAATCAGATTTGTCTTGCAGTAGAGGACTGCAGGCACATACTAAGCATGAGTAGAGGAGTGTTGGCGTAGGCGTCTGGCATGGCAAATGTCTATGCTTTAGGCCCAGAAGCATCACCAACCGCCTGCATCCATCACAAACCGCCTGCATCATGCGGCGGATCTTGTGGAGTTGCCTTCTTGCAATGTGGCCACAAATCAGCATCGCAAATTTTCTGAGGCGTGCTTACCTTTTCGATATGGAGAGGGGGGATTTTCCCTTACAATAGGAAGAAAGTTTCGGAAAACCATCCAAGCTCTCTTCCGGAGGAATGCCTTTCGTAAATCGATATAATAAATCACCAGTCAGCTGTGCGACAGTAACCCTAACCGACTTCAAAGCCAGTTTTTCTCTTCCTGAGCGACAGGTGGCACTCTTCTTTCGTTCCTACAAATGCTGTGGTAGCAGTTCTTGTAGCAAGCGAAAGCCACATCGAGCCGAACACGGACCCAGACAAAGCCCGCCTGTTGACGTTGAGTGCACTACATCTACAACGGGAAAGAAAATAAAGATGGCCCTGGCCCTGGCCGCAATGTTGGAGTTGGAGAGCATTAAATTGAATTGGAAACAATTGAGCTTCGGAGTACTTCTACACAAGCTGAATTGCTGAATAAAAATGCTAAGAGGGCGAGGTGTAGGGCTTACTAGAAATGCAGTTGGCCGTGAGGTTGAGCTTCTCCAGCTGTGGCAGACAGGCCAGCGCAATCAACACGTCACCGTGCAGCTCGTTGTAGCTCAAATCCAGCGAGGCCAGCGTGTCGAAAGACGAAATATGGCTGGAGAGCGGGTTCCGGCGGCTGCAAATACAGTTTCGTTTTGCGATACTCGTCTTCTTTTTTACTCAATTGCAAACGAAGACAAAAAATTTGATACAGTAGTCACTTCCTCAAAGTTTCCAATACAAGCACAAACTTTAGTATTTCCCTGTAACGAGGAATTAAATCGTACCAGTTCAGTCTGCTGATATGGTTGCAGGAGAGGTTCAGCGTCGTGAGCCGGGGCGTAACAAACAAATGTTCCAGCACCTTCCGTATCGTATTGAAAAACACCCCAACCGCGCTAGAATTTTGACATCCTTTCTTATACATGCTAAACAGACTGCTCCGCTACCGAGTCAGGATTAGCGAGGGTCCACGCAGCTAGGGAGCACCTGAAAACATCATTTGTAGTGCAAACTTTCCCCCTGGTGTAAAAACCCCCCTCTTCATCTCTCTTGCAGATTGTAGCAGCGCAAATTTTTGTTTGATACTACAGAGTGGCAATAATTTACTATGTATTTGTGGAAGGGCCCGGAAACGGCAGGGCTCGTCATGTGCAAGATTGATGCTTTGCACGTCTTGAATCCGGATCAGCAATTCGTAATCCTTTTTCTTATGCAAAAACTTCCCTCCTGGAAACTTGGCAACGCGGCCATTTGAAACCTCGGGATGCGGGGCCTTTTCCATTTTGATATCCCGTATTACAATGAAAAACGCACCCACCCCCGAACTTGGGAGCATTTGTGTTGCAAACCTTTCCAAATGAAACATTCGCCTTCTTGCATCTATCAGCCTCACAGGTTTTCAATCATGAATAGCAAAAATTTGTATTGCAAAAGACCCCAGCAAGAGCGGCGCTTGTCATGCAAGCGATGCGATACACGCCTACATTCTGCATCAGAAAGATTCGCACTCCTTTCATGCATGACAAAAAGTTTTCATTTGCAAACTTCGCATCACAAATTTTTGCAATTTAGGGGAGCGGGGCCTTTTCCATTTTGATATCCCGGTAATTGAGTTTGTTGTCCGACAGGTCCATACTGTCCAGGTTGGGAAAAAAACGCATGTCGTCCGAAACCTCCACAATGTCTAGCGAGTATCGCAAGAAAAAACTGCTTCACTGTGAATTTGTGATGCAGAAAATGGAACACAGAACTATTTGTCTTGCTACACCTGCAACGCCTTGGATTTTCAAGCGTGTTTTCCCTTGGGAAGCGCGCATGACAGACTTTCAGTGTCATGTGTAACAAACTTGTGATGCAGATCTAGCAAAATCATACATAACAGTGAAACACTTTTTTCGTACGATAGCGAGGACAGGTTCGCCACTACTGCGTCGTCCGGAAGGCCGAAGCCACCACTCGCTAACACCAGAAACCCGTCCAGCAGCCGGCCAGTCTCGGCCGCGCCGCCGGTGGTGGCGCCGCCATCCACGACGCTCGTTGAGGCCGCGGACGACATACGCAAGCTGCTTTCGACGTCGGGAGGGAAGCAGGAGACGTCAACTCAGCAACAAAATAAACGCCACTTAACAACAAAAACGAAGAAGTGCACGGGCTGCCTGTCGCGAGAATTGTTCCGCAGAAGAAATACGCATGCTGTTGGCCCGGCGACTTCAAGTTCTTGAACGCAACCAACAAGAAGAACTGTGTCTAAGAAGTATCAAATTCGTCCATGTCTTCGGAAAACGGTGCCGCTTGCTTGGTATACGTTAAAATCAGCGAGGCGTTTAGATTGCTCGGACCGTCAGTAACGTGTCGTGTGTTACGCCCAATGCAGTTATTCTTGCTCCAAACCGCTGGACGTACTTCGCGGGCGCATCGCAGCTCCGTGTGGTAGTGCCCGAACAGAAATATGAAGGTTTGCCGACGAAATTTCCCAGGCCGTTTGTGTTCTTTTTTTCTAGCGCTTTTTGTAAAGATGCTAGGAAAACAAGAACGTCTCCGCACTCAGCCGCTCCGCTGCGACCCGTATGAATTTTCGCTCATGGCTTCGCACAGACTTACAGAAGAAAAAAACATCAATCGTACAAGAAATATCGCAACAGATGCTGCCTGATTTATTTGTCTCCGGCCGTACCTCGATCTTCGTACTTCGCCATTTTTCTTCTGAAACATCAAGCCGCTTTGCTTCCTCTCAGCCGGTTTTACAATGCCCCTCAGATTTACATATCAGTTGGTCCCCGCAAGTCATCACTTTGCAGTGTCGCTCCCGCTCATCCGGCCTATCTCAAAGAGAAACTGAAAATAACTCGGGGAAGCCGAAGCTCTGTGGCACAAATGTGTTGCAAAGGAATATTTGAGGCCGGCAGCTCTAAACTGATCCTCGGAGTCGTTCTCTCGTTCTATCCCAACGCAGACGCTGCCCGCATCCCGGGCGGACGGTATAAGTACATCGGGTGTTTCATGGAATGCAAACACACTAGTGCAACTAGGATCTCCATCTTCTAGGCACCATATGGTTCTTTCCCACTCCAACGAGTTGCTACAGCCGTCTTTATATCTTCTCACTCTTGCCACCTTAACAAGGCGTATGCATGGTGGTGAGCAAGCTTGTACGTCGATGAACTCAATGAAAATGATACCATGCACAAAGCACGAATAGGGGACCGTGTAGAAAACCGGACTGATCTTGTAAAGTTTGCTCGCGAGAAGTGGTCAAATGTAGCGCCCTTGACTTACGCCGAGAATCTCGTGCTGGCTTTGTTCACTAAAAATTTAACCCTGCGCAAATGAATCTCTGTGACCTCCCACCAAAAATCATTGCGTCTTCGCTAAATAAATTGCTCAGGAAAACGGCTTGAGCAGTGATAGAATTTCGTCACTCTTGCTGTAGCTTCTTGACCTCAACTTTGGCATCGGAGACTGCATACTGCGAGTGCGCAACTTTTGTGAACTCTGCGATGTCCAACTTCAGCTGCAGGAAGATTTTCGCCTGGTCATCCTCGGATGCATTCAGGCTCTTGACGCGCTGCAAGGAGCGATAACTCGCTTCTACCTGCTCAACCACTGTCGTTGCCTGCGTTTCAAACACGAAGGCCGTCTCGTGCACGAGCTTTTGCACCCACGGCGCACTGTCCCAATCCACTCCAAGAACCGTCTTCGCATGCGACACCCTGTGCATCAAAGAAGTAGTTATTAGGCGAATTAACATATAGCTTTTTCTTTTTCTTCTTTCTCCTACGTGTTCATTCAGATACATGGGATCATGTTGTTGATTATTTGTCATTAATTGTGCAAGCTCGGAGGATCCAGAGCTGCATAATTCGAAATTTCTATACGTCTCCTCGAGAGGGGTGAACAGCGTTCGAACGTAGGGCAGGGGACTCGTTGGTGTGGGGCGGTTCATCATGCGGTACAAGCTTGGTATTCTCTTCACGTTTTCGTACAGAATCTCATTGATCTTGCCCTGAACCTGCTTCAGCAGGCTGTCGTTGACCTTGTCAGAAACCTGCGTCAGCTCGGCCCGCGTGTCCTCGAAAACCTGGTCCACCAAGGTCAGCAACGCATCGCCTTGGTCCGCCTGCGCCTGCGTCAAATCGGACGCCGCACCGCCCAGGTCGAAAAAGTCTGACTCTGCCGACTCGTGCTCATTCACGTGGTCTCAAAGTGGAAAAAACCCTCCCGTCCAATCTAAAAAGAACTTGCTGCGTCCTCGAGATGCTGGGCGCACTACACAATGTTATGCCAATTCAAGGGAATTGCATTCCTGCTCTTCAGTGCAGAGATAAAGTTCAAACGTTACTAAAAATCTTGGGAGATCACTGTAGCCGAAGCGAACTGCGTTTTTCGTGTTCCACGACCTGCTGTCTTTTTGAGTTGAAAGTGAGACCGCGAAGCGAAAACTCGAACCTGGACGTGGAGGGGCCACGTTTTGGTATTTTGCTGTGATACGCTACTTGCAGTAGTCGACCCCGCCACGACCATGATCTCTTGCAAAAGGATGTCGCTGAGACCGCTCCGTGGACGTACCAAAACGAAAACTGCTTCCAAAAAAGTGCATGCATGGTGCGCATGTTAAAGAAGATCATGAATTGATGTTCTAACTCTAAGCCAAGATACCCGACGGGACAAAAAATGAAACATGCGCGCAGTGAGTGGGTTATCACGGAAACATATCAACTGTAAAAATGTCTGGGTCTGGAAGAATGCGAACCTGTGATGCGTGTTGCGGATGATACAAAAATCTGTGTTGCATGACTTGCAAAAGGTCCCCATTTCTCGCCATGCTCAGAGGGCATTTCTCATGCATAATGGGCATCACTAAGGGGCTGCAGAACCTGTGATGCTAGGCCCTGCATTCCAGACTTGGTGGAGCTTGGAAAAACTGCATGACAAATCTCGGAATCTTCCAGACCCAGACATTTTTACATTTGATAAAACACTTCTCTTTCTGATACTGCTGCACGTTTTTGAGCCGGAGGCGTTGCTCGGAGAGGAGGATGAACCGCCGGCGCCCACTTGCTGTTCGCACATTTGGGTGAAATATGGGATCAGATTATTACCATCTGGTATTAAAATCTGGTAATGGATAAAACCAGTATTTTATTCTACATGTTCCAATGAAATGAAAACGATACTAGTTGTTGAATCTACTTCTGAGCACCAGCTCTGGATGCTTACCCTGCGACGGACGGCGTCTCCGAAGTCCAGTTGCTTCTTCAACAGGGCAAGGTCCGCAAGAAAGAGGGGCCCGTGCCTCTCCAGATCGGCGGCTACCCACTCCTTGCTACCACTCTGCAGCGTGTTGGCCTGGATGCTGGCGCAGGTTTGCAGGAACGAATGTGGGACCTCGCGAATCCAGGAGTGAAAGAGTTTCACAGTCAAGGTCAGAAATTTAACATCCTCGAGAAAAGTACTTACACTCATGCCAGCCAAAAGCATCAAACATGACTATACGTACCAAAACGCCGCTACTGCAGTGCAGACACGACTGTGGAGATGACATTTTTTGTCATGCAATAATTATGCGCTACGCCCATGTTGATAGATAAGAATGCCCAAAAAATCAAGGGTCAAAGTGGACAGACAACAAGCACGTTTTGGTGATGCCAAGAAATCAGTTCTTCTTCTTGCGTGACATCAAATGACTTCCCAACAACATAGTAGGGGTGTAAGTACTACTTTTTTGTGGGATACTATCCAAGAAAAAAACTGTGTTAGTGTAACTATCTTTGGCTGACAGCATCACAAATTTCATGCGTGGTTTGTAAGGGAAAACACACATGAAAAGAGGAATGCGTGGCTGTCTGGCATGACAGGCGTAACTCTATTGCGTGTTCTGCATCACAGATTTACACTTACACAGTTTTTTTCTTGCATAGATACTTGGCGAATAGACCGTCCAAGAAAATCGCCCTGTCCCGCGTCCACATCCGACGAATATCAACTGTAAAAATGTCTGGGTCTGGAACAAAGCAACTTGTCATGCTAAATCTGAACCATGTAAACATCTGTGTTGCATGATTGCCAAAAGCTGTCCACTTTTGACCTAATCGAGAGGCAGTTTCTCATGCAGGATAGGCATGATAGAGCTTTCACAGAATCTGTCATGCTCTGTCCTACATACCAGACCTCATGGGTCATGGAAAACCTGCATGACAAGTCTGGCACTCTTCCAGACCCAGATATTTTTGCATTTGATAACGAAGCTGCGTCAGCAACGCTTCCGTCGCAGGCAACCGACAGTCGGCACCTTGCTGGTGGGCGGTGCGCTGCACTTCCTCTCCCTGTCCGAAGAAGCGCTTTGACGAGGCGGCGGCCTCCCCAAACTGATAGGTCAGCTCCTTTTCTCGAATGGAGAAGTACACCTGAAGGAGATTGTTCCGGATCGATAAAAGCTCCGTACAAACGAGACCATTGAAGATGGTGGGCCGATGAAAAATCAAATTAGAAAACTTTCGTCGTCCAACGCTGCGACGCCACTGGTCGAAGCAGAAAAGAAACCACTTCAGGCAAGACGAAACCAAGGCTTTATCATGTATGACCACGGAAAAAAACACCGGTGATGTTCCGAAGTTGCCACCACCAACTCTTTCTATTGCCACGTCACTACGGTGCGAATTGAAGTCAAGCCACTCATGGGTCGTGCGGAAATGATCACACCATGAAAAAATGCATGTACGTTGATTTGCCACTTTCGGTGGAGAGCCTCTTGGTCCGCGCGCCACACGACTTTCTCTTCTGCGGCCATTTCATGCTCCAGGGCCCGTATAAACCGTTGGTAGGCAAGGTAATTTTCTGCGAATACATCCAAAATGCCGGTTGGGATAAACACCGTCGGACAGTTCTGCAACAGGTACTCTAGCACTGGCTTCCCAACGCCTTGCGAGAGCAGATTCACACCCGGCTCGCACGCACGCACGAACACCTGCGCCATGGGTGGAGGCGTTGGTGCCGACCTGCCGTCGGGGCGCTGGCTGGGGTCCATCTGATTGGATGCCGTCCTCCTTGCCGGGGTCAGCAGCCGCTCCTCTATCACGCTGAAATACTTCTTCACGGACACTCCCTGAATCTTCTGCTGAGCCTCGGAAAGCACTTTTTGCACGAAAAGCTCCGCGAAGATCCCCACAAACTCGTGCTCCACCCCGAGTAGCAGGAAGGAACGGGAAAGCTGAACATAAAAAATTATTGTGCATCCTTGTAATCACATCAACTTTAATTATGTTTCGCCGCCATCATAATTACCCCGTCCGCGCGGTCTGGTAGATGAGCTCGCTGCACCATACAACATCACAATTATCAGGAGGGAGGGCCGACACCAATACCAGACTCGGCGGTCTTTATTCACTAAAATGTGCCGTCCTCTTGGCCTTGGGGTAGGTACCGTATTTACGTCAGAGCAAAAGCAAAATACATGTCATGACTTTTTGATTTCATAGGTGTACATGTCCGGTGGCAATCACCAGCGCGCCGCGGCGGTCGGGTTCCGCAAGGCCCCCCTCCATCTGCAGCACACTTCGCAAATATCCTGAGGAAAAACGTCTTCGCCCCAGATTTGTACTATTTTATGCTAAATTATAAGCAGAAGTGCGGCGCACTCTCACTTTGCCACCCCGGTGCAAACTTCCGAAGATGGCTGTCACGCAGGGATAAATCTTGTTATGCAAAACTGTAAGCCCAAAAAATGTTTCTCATGTGCACCCCCATGAAGACAGAGCACTCTCTGACTCAATCCGAGACTTTGTCATCCTCGAGTCAGACTTAGGCGATCGATTCGTGATGCTGCTGCACCAGCTTGCTACCTAACCACGCTTACACGGCCAGCCCAAACTTCTACTCCTGCGCAATACTTGTTCATTTGTGTACCTACCGCAATACTCTCATCTCGACTCCGGGGAGATGGAGACGTTTTAAAAGAGGATAGCAAACGCCCCCGCAGGACGTCGAGAGCTTTTTGGGAAAAGTCGGCCACTTCAGCGTCCAACTCGGATACGGCCACCCGCAGTTCCTTGTCGTGCGCAACCACACGCTCAGGAATACTGTTCACGAAGAACCGCACCTTGCGGATCTTCGACGCCACAAATTCCAGCGTCCCGTATGTCTTGAGAAAGTCGTCAAGGTACAACCCACTGTCCGCAGCTGCGCTCGTCAGACCCGCCAGCGTTTGCCGAGTCTTGGCCACGGATTTTAAATTCTCCTGCAGAGAAACAATGATGCGCTTCTTCTCCGCAATGCTTCGGCGCTGCTGAATGCCAGCCCGAGCTTTCACGCAGAGCTGCGATGAAATATTAAATGGTGGAATTGCAATTCTATTTATGCCAACGTTCAATCACTCTTCCGATGCACGTGCTACGGCTCTTGGGAACAGCACTATCTTGTTCTTCCGTGGCCGCTACCACACAAGACGAGGGTAAGTTCGGGACTCGGCCGAAGTATCGTTATCATCACGTGCTGCATCTGGCAACATGCAACAGTCACATGCAAAAATCCACCTTTCACGATCACTTTTTAGATTTTGCAGCCACGCCGATCACCGAACAATCTCATGGCAACGATCATGAACTTGATTCCAACAAAAAAGATGAGTAGAGTCGCACAGTTTATTACCTCATCCAGCTTAGCTGCGAAATCATCACAGGTGGCACGGTTCTCTTGCAGCGGTTCGATGATCGGATGGGTTAGCTGCTCCAGCTGCTTCATATGCATTGCAAATATGTCTGGGTCTGGAAGGATGCAACTTCTGATGCTGGATTTGGATTCTGCAATACATGTGTATTGCATGAACAGCAAAAGAGCTCCAGTTTTGGCCACGGCGAGAAGGCATTTCTCATGCGGTATAGGCATCAGGAAGCCCTCGCAAAGTCTGTGATGCTAGGACATGCATCACAGGAGACATCAGGAGTCATGCAAAACGTGCATGACAAACCTTGCATCTTTCCAGACCCAGACATTTTTGCATTTGATACTTCATTTTCGAGGACAAAGCCACAAAGTCACTGTATTTCGCGTTGATGATATATCAGACAGAAAAAAGCTGGCAGGTCACATTTGTAATGCAAAAATAAATACACAAAAAAATCTGTATTGCGTATCCTAAACAGCATGCTATGAGGCCGCCCATAGATTTTTCTGTGTATTTATTTTTGCATTACAAATATACCCTGCCGGCTTTTTTCTCTGGGATATGATATCCCGGGTAAAAACGCTCCCGCGCCCCCAGTCAAGACGAAAACTTGGCAAGAAAAACAAAAATGAATCACGAAACTCCCGGAGGTTGCTTGCATGACATTGACAAGTTGAAGGGATCCAAAGCGGAGTCGTGTTTAGCCTGTATCACGACCGCATCAACGATTCCTGATTCGGGCTGCATAGCAAATTCGTAGACACCAGTTCCTACTACGCAACGCCTCTCAGCGAGCTGCGGACAAGACACATGCGGATTTGCTTGGCACGCCCTGGGGCGGGTACTACGTTTTGAATACGCAGGATAAATGAGTTCAACCAACTCAGTCTTCACCGATTCGGACTTTGCGGTGAGAACCTTCTGCAGTTGCGGCAACGGGATGGAGCGTCGGTACTGCGAAATCCAATCCTTCGCGTCGAAGCTCCGCTGCACCTGCTGCTCCTCTGGCAGTCCGCCTCCGCTTGCGCCCGCCTCGAAGGCGGAAAAATCAATCGCGGCCGCCACCATTGATTCTCACGCTTCAGCTTGCAGCACCTGCTGGAAATGGCCACGACGGTTGGTGCCCCTCAGTCACCAGAGTACTAATGCGCCCGGTCGCTGCTCCGGTTGCGCGCGGGGGCATGCAGCGACACTCATTCTTGCTGGTATCAACAAGCAGCCAAGCCGTGATTGAGATTGATCATGGAAGAAGAAACAAAAAAGTAGTAAAATAATGTGAATTTATTGAAATTGCGTCGAGAGTTGTCGAAGTCAACGTATTTAGATACAACAAATCTTTAGTTTTTGAAAAATTTCCGAAAGGGAGAAACGACCTTACGATGATTTTTCAGTAGACGAGTCGCGTTCTTTGGACCGAGTTAGTCCTTCTTGCATCGTCCGCAAATTCATACACTTTCTACGGCCGCTGACACAAATGAAGTAGCACGTCCGCATAGAAGATCGAGATGATCTAAGTAAGCACTTTGATCTAAGTAAGCACAAGCACTTTCCGTACTTTTTCCGTACTTTGCTTCAATAGGTCTACAGGATCATTTTCATCATAAAACCGAGGACAAATTATACCTAGACCCAGGATCTAAGTTATTCGAACAGTCGACTACCTGGTGTTTCCCGAAGCGCCCAAACTTGTCGGGAAAGCAAAACTCACGCTCGCTGGTCCTCGAGGTGGTGCGATTACTTCTTGCGGGCAGGGCGGCCCCTGGGGCTTTTTTGGAAAATGGAAAGGTCGCGTTCGCGTTTCCATGTTGAGGAAAGCGAAGATTTTGATTTGATCTTGTCGCTGATACAAATTATTTTTCCGCCCACAACCTACTTTCAGAACGGCAGAGAGAACTCGGTGTGGTGGTAAGTACTGCGGTCCGCCACTGCTCAGAATCTACGCCTCGAAGCGAGGCTGCTCCTTCTTCCGCCGAACTTCCGCTGGAAGAGAGCAGGCGCGCGGAATAAATCGGTGCCGCCACCGCCACTATTGGGTAAGTAACTCCGCTCCCCCCCTGCCTTTTTGCGCTTCGTCCAATCCGAGACGGCTCCACTTTGCGCTTCTCTTCACGTGTGATATCATCTTGAGCGGCTCTCAGTGGCACACACAGATCCATGCGAGCGCATTCTGTCGGCGCCAGCGTAGCAAAGAACAGCCCAGGACGAGAGCCCGAAATTCCTACCTCACGTTGATGTCCGCTTTTTGGCCCCCACCTCCTTTGGCACCCGAAAAACTAGGAAGCATAAACCAGATCAGGAAAACCTGAAAGGTAGTCATGTAATACTTTTCGAAAGTCTTCAATTCTGATAGATACTAGGCTAGGAAGTGCAAGACATGAACGGAACTCACGACAGACTGGGCTGGATGGCATTTATTTGATTTCTACGAATGACACATAATTCCAAAAGTATTCAAACCTCAAAAAACAGTACCTGTAGCACGGATAGGACAAGGATGACTTGCTTGTGCAACACACCAGTGTTGCTCGCGATGCCCATTTGCCGTGCGTGATCGGAAGCGAAAGGTTGGTAGTGCGATAAAAACCTCCACTCTGCAAACACTGCTGCAGCGGCGAAGTATGCGAAAAAGAGCATGAAGAGGACGTAGGGCAGGAACATCGCTGATGTGGTTGACAAATAAAATTGCGAAAAAAAAAATGCCAGTGCTTTCTCAGGAACAAATTTCTTTGTGATTTTCCGGCGAAAGTGAGAACAAAAGAGCCAGCTTGGTAGCAACTAGCTCGCTCTCGTTTCGTCTTTCACATTTTCAAATTCCAAGTCTGAAAGAGGACCACAACAGCGGAAATACAAACACAAGTACAGGAGCTGAAAAACCAAAAAAAGTAAAATTATTCAAACACCAATACCTAGGAGACTGAGCACGGACAGGGTGACGTACTTGTAGCCATTAAAGGCAACGAGGTCGATGAGAGACACGCTACTGTTGATCGTGAGAAAGACCAGCCGCCCGATGCCATTCTCGAGCGTGGCCACCACCACGCACCATTTTATTGTGGTGGTAAAAACGTTATCAAGTGCAAATATGTCTGGGTCTGGAAGGATGCGAACTTGTGATGCTAAAACAACCGCACCGACATGCGAACTTGTGATGCGCATTTCACATGACTCAAAAATCAGTCATGCATGGAAGCCAAAAGCTGCACATTTCTGGCCACCGAAAGAAGGGCCTTGTCATGCGGATTACGCATTAAGAAACCTTCTAAAAACCTGTGATGCTGGGGCGTGCATGGTAGCCCTTCTGGGTCATGCCAAAGCTGCATCACAAACCTCTGCATCCTTCTAGACCCAGACATTTTTACACTTGGTAAACGTCCGGATGGAACTGGTCCGTCAGGGCCATGTGCTATTGCAAGGAAAGACCCCCCCTCCCCATATCAAAACGAAACTTCTGATGCTGGATTTGTCTACACAAGTCAGCTTTGTATTGCAGGAAGGCATTGCGGCCAGATCCCCAGGCTAGGTAGGGGCGTATGGGTCTTTCTAGTTGTTCGGCATGGCAAGCGGCTCCTCTTTAAGCCCAACAGCATGACAAATCGCCCCCATAAAGGGGCGGAAGCTTCTGCCCTTGTCTTCTTGCAAGACGCATGTGATTTGTGACCTCAAATCAGCAACACAAATTTTCGGAAACATAGCTTTTGAATATGGGGAGGGGGGATTTTTCATTTTGATATGTGCAGCGTGATAAGCACCAAGTACGTAAGCGCACCCATCGATGGAACGTACCTACGGTGGAAAATGGTGTTGCATTTAATATAGCCGTGTTTAGTTACTTACTTTTCAGTGGCAGCGGTACCGCCGAGGAGCACACCGGCCCGCATGTTGAACATCATAGTCGTGACAACTGCCTCCCACAAATGAGAATAAAACTAGTTATACAGAAGTCATCAAAACAGCAGTACAATTCGGGGTCGTCTACGTTGCTCTTCAAAACGACGATCTGTTGTCCCTCGCCGTCCGGCTTATCATGGTTTGGCCTCAACCCCAAGTGGCTGTCGTCTGGCTGCGTATCCACCTTTCCCTTCTTGAAGGGAAATACCAAAATCCCCAACTTGCGTAACACGTATTCTGTGTAAAAACGTCCCCACCCCAGAGCTGTCATGCAAATGTGCAATGACAGGAGCATTTGTAATGCGCAGCTCCATAAGAGGGATTTCCAATCTTCCTTTTTTGGAATTTGTAATGCTGTAGACAGGATGAGAGAACGGCTTTCTCATGCGGCTTCTCTTGCTGACCAGTAGAACACTGCAGAGGGAAACTTGTCATGCGCAACGGCCAAAGCCTGGTGATTTGTCTAGCAGATTTCCCATCTTGACTCTGGTGTGGGGACGTTTCTGCTCACCATAACACGTACATGTGATTTACCGCAAAGTAGCTCCGAAAGTAATCGAAGGAGGGGAGATACCTGATGCAAAGCTTTTTCAACAACTGAAGCCACGACTTGGTGAAAAAGAAACACTTTATACAGGCCACTTTTCGGGCCAGAGACTGAGATGAAAAACTACACAGGTTTGGTGGCAAAAAATTTCCTCGGAAAGGACAGACTGACCTCTTCACATGCGATTGCCATTCTTTTCCTTGGACATCAACGAAGTATGGAATGCAAAAATGTCTGGTGTTTTGTCTGGAAGCAAGACCATGGTACAGCACAGGGAAGAGAACGACTTTAACATTTTGAAGAAAGAAAAGAGAAGAGAACTACGTGGATATAATACCCCTCAACCACTGTACCCCCTTTACGACCACTGCCTCTGCATGACCAGCAGGAGGAGTGGTCGTAGTCTGCCTCTGCATGACCACTGTAGTCTGTATTGCATGACCAGCAAGAGGAGTCCGGTTTGTGCTACGCGGGCAGGCCATTTGTCATGCGGAATAGGCATCGAGACGTCGTCAGAAAATCTGTGATGCTAGGGAATACATCACAGACGTCACGGGTCATGTAAAATCTGCATGACAACTTCCACTCTTTCCAGACCCAGACATTTTTGCATTTGATACGAAGTAAACGCGTACAAGTACCTCGTGAGCACGGTAGCGTTTTTCGCTACCTGGTCGACGCCCGCCGACATGGCCATGGAGGCCATTGGATTGTTGATGCCCATGGCTTGCATTGCCTCCGCGCTGACATTCTTCATCTCTTGACTGGTGTCCGCGCTGAAGTACGCCGCATTATTGCTAGTACCCTGCTGCGCCGCTGGGTTGCCTACCGAAGCGGAGGACGACGCTTGCGAGAGTGGTGCGCCGCGCTGCCGCTGCTGGGACGCGGCTATCTGCGAGTCGAACTGGCCTGCTGCTCCTTGCGGGGGCGCCATGTTCGCGGGTCCTCCGGTGGCTTGCGCCACTTTCCCCGCCGGGGACGCCGTCGTTGCTGTACTTGGCGAGTTAAACCCGAAGGTTGGATTACTCGTGTTTGCGGTGGGTGTGGTGCCCGAGGGCGGGGTCGCAGGGGTCATAGACTGTGGGTTGCTGGTGGAAGAAAATGCGCCGCCGCTCTGGAAATTCGCCGCGCTTGGCCCGCCCGTGGCGGGCATCACCGGCGGCTGGCCGCCCATCGCGGGGGCGCTGCCCATCCCGAACCAGGACCCTGTCTGGCCACGGGAGGACGGGTCCGGCACAGCCTGCGGGGCAGGTTCGAACATGTCGCTCATTACGGTCTGATTCTGCAGTATCAAATGTAAAAATGTCTGGGTCTGGAAGAATGCGCGATTTGTCATGCAGCTTTTCCATGACCCATGAGGTCTGGAATGCAGGACCTAGCATGACAGATTCTGCGCGATCTCTCTCATGCCTATCCTGCATGAGAAACTCCTTCCCGACTTGGTCAAAACTGGACGACGTTTGGTAATCATGCAACACAGATTTTCGCATGCTTCAGATTTAGCATGACAAGTTGCATTCTTCCAGACCCAGACATTTTTACATTTGGTATGCAGCTGTGCCGGAGATGGGATGATACTCGGCCCGCTATTCCCCGCTGGCGGGTATTGCAAGGAAAAATCCCCCCTCCCCATATCAAAACGGAACTTCTGATGCTGGATTGGTGTACACAAGTCAGCTTTGTATTGCAGAGAGGCACTGCGGCCAGATCCCCAGGCTACGTAGGGGCGTATGGGTCTAGTTGTTCAGCATGGCAAACGGCTCCCCTTTAGGCCCAGCAGCGTGACAAATCGCTTCCATAATGGGGCGGAAGCCTCTGCCTTTGTCTTCTTGCAAGACAAATGTGATTTCTGACCTCAAATCAGCAACACAAATTTTCGGAAGCATACCTGTTAAATATGGGGAGGGGGGATTTTTCCTCGCAATAGCGGGGGGCCCATCATCCCGGGCGGCCCCAACTGCGGCTGCCCCCAGGCTGGCGGTGCGGAGGTAGGTGGAAACCCACGGCCGGGACCTGTTCGTGTGGCATTGCTCTTTTTTTATGCAAATTATAATATCAGTTCAAGTTCAGAGCACATGTGGAGTCGAGCTTCATCTGCTGCGCGTCCTTTTTTTCATACATTACAGCGCACTGCAGTGAATCAATACACACAACAGGCCGCAAAAATCTCACGTCGGAGAAAAAGTTCGCAGCTACTGCATACTCATACTCGATCCACCGCACGCGCACAAATACAAGCATGAATGTGAGAAGTTGGAGTGACAGTGTACTGCACTTCTACCACCTCCAGTTATTTCAGAACTTCTTCTCTCGTCCGTCGTACGAAAGACAAAAAAACCGCACCTGGCCCGCCAGCTCCCCCTGCATTCATTTGGCCTGTCGGCGGGGGCTTCTGGTCCGCGGCTGGGTTGCTCATCAGTTCCTGTTCAAACGCATCAAACGAGCTCCCGAAATTATCCGCTCCACCGAACGGGTTTGCCATCCCGCGGTTCGACATCATTTACCCCGCAGATATCAAATGTAAAAATGTCTGGGTCTGGAAGGTTAGAACTTCTCATGCTAAATCTGAACGATGCAAAAATCTGTGTTGCGTGAGTGCCAAAAGCTGTCCGCTTTTGACCAATTTGAGAGGGAGTTTCTCATGCAGGAAAGGCATGATAGAGACCTTAAAAAATCTGTCATGCTGGGTCTCGCATTCTAGACCTCATGGGTCATGGAAAACCTGCATCACAAATCTTGCATTCTTCCAGACCCAGACATTTTTACATTTGATAGCAGAGTTGTACTTCCAGTCGTGCACCGCAAGATACTGTCTCGCCCCGCCACAATCCTGCAAGTAGCGAATATACAAGCACAAATTGTAAAAACAGAGCGCCACTTATTTCTTGTTTACAAGATATTATACTTCGGAATTCCTTCAAACTGCAGCCCAAGAACGTATGTGCTGTTCTGGTAGTACAAGGCCAGGAGTAGAACTTCACGTTCACATATTCCGTGTGCTTTCTTGATCTTCACGGCCGCGGACAAATCATAGATTAGTCACGAAGGACAGCTACGAAGCTAAGAATGTTCCTACAGAAGGTGCATGCAGACCGAAAGTCTTAACGTACAAACGATAAACATATTCAGTGTGGGCTAGAAATACATAAATGCTAGTCTACCACGACCTTGCGAAAAACTTAATACATGGAGATGGACAGATAAAATGTGGTTGATAATTATTTTGCTTTCCTCTGCTACGCGGAATGTAGGCACTGTGCGGAAAAATCAATCAGTGCCGTGCGAACAAAAGTGACAGAACAAACCCTAGAAGTTGCTCTTGCTTTGCAACACTGAGTTGTTGATTTGCAATGAATTGCGTCATGATTCGTTTTTGTATTTCAGTCCGTATGACTCCAGCGATCCCTTGCATGATAAGGATGATCAGTCACTAGGTGTGGTAGGTCAGTATTAACTTGTTTGCCCTTGCTTGTCTTTGTATAATTACGGGAACGGTCATGGCCAGATAATTTCGTGGAAACAGCCATCCACCACTGCCTGCTGCGAACGGAGATTTGGATCTGTTGTTGCCCTCTCGTTGCGCGTGGTCGCTCGAACGAATACGTCGCATACAGGCTGTCTACCAAACTGGGCTACATGGCCAGCACAGTGGCGAGGAGTTGTACCAGGGTCTGCGGAAGTACGTAGGTCTCCTCCTCGCTCGCTACCGTCCACCTATACAAGCCGTTTTACGCTGCCGAAGTTCAGGTAGATTACGATCGCCACGTAGTACAGCAGCGCGCAGCTGATGAACACACCTTCCCACCCCAAGCTTTCCTTGAAATAGGCCGCCCCTCAATCGAATGCAAAACGGTCTCCATCACTGCAAGAACTCGAGGGTGCACGACAACACTTCTGCGTCCCTGTGAGCCATGTGCACTGGCACGTCAACATGAGTTTGTATGCCAGGCAAGAATTACGTTCAAGTTGAACTTTAAAAGAAGTGTCCACGACGAGCTCCATGATGTATCAAATCAATATCAACGACGTAGTTCTGGTGGGCGCGACAGCATCTCGCTGACCCGTGGCCGTGGCACCATGCAAAACAGTAGGTACCGATAAAAACAGTCTGCAATGAATTCTACTGCCTAAGGCTCGTTCTAATCATCTTGCTCTGCAGTTGGAGTGGCGGGAAACATTTTTTGCAGCATACGCTCGTACCCCGACTATTCCCGGAATAGCCCCGACCATATTTGTCGTGGCAAGCAGAGTGCCAACATGCGATTCCCCAGCAAGATCGAGTGGCCCAGCTAGGACCGACGAATGGATAGCGGCACCTGTTGGGCATGTAGTCGTCAGACGAGTTTTGTTTTTTTGTGCCTATAACCGGCTCCTTCTTCTGCTTCAATTGCGTCCCTTCTAGTACCGCTTCGAATTCATTCGTATTATTTCGCTCTAATTGCACTTGCGCTGCACTTTTAATGTGCTACTAAAAAATCACCTTCACAAAAAAGTTGCTCCGAACAATGCCAGTCAAGTGCTCCCTCGGCCGTGGAACTGGAAGCACGCAAGCGCCGCTGAGAACATATTGCAAGAAGAAGAACTTCTACCGAAAAAAGCACTTTTTATACCGCAAACGAGTATGAGCGAGAACATGGCGGACTGCGTTCGATGATCGTGCACGAAAGGCATGAAGGTGAACAGGATGGCCGGGAAAAGAAGGGCGACGATGGCCAGCTCGCGCCGCACATGCCACAAGTCACGGCGCTTGGCGAGCTCCCGCTCGCAGTAGTAGGGGAAGATAGGTGCTGCGATGGCGCAGAGCAGGTAGGGAAAGGCCGACATCACCACGTTTTTCTTGCCGAAGAAAGTCGGGAGCCATGCCAACAGGATAAAGTTACACCAGTTATGGCAGAAGTGGCAGGCCATAATCGCGCAGAACGGCTTGCTCGATACTAGGAAGAACAGGACCTGTGCGGGTGTCGCATTTCGCGCATCAAACGTTCTAGCGTTCATTCCTCTGATACTATCGTCCGTATTTTTCACGAGAACTGGCAACTCACGCTCGTCGTCCACCCCGGCGTCGTCTATTATTTCTTCCGCATCGAGTTGTCCATCGGCAACGTGGACCTTGCTGCTTGTGGTTGCGTACGTCGTGGCAGTATTTTATCGAACGAAAACTGTTCCTCGCACCCCGCCCCAGAGGGCATTTTTTGTATGTGCGCGGCTAGAGCTGCCCACTCGCGCACGAAGACGATTGCTCATCTGATGCTGGTGCTGCTCTGCTCTCGTCTTTTACAAATCAGTAAATGCAAGAAAGCTGCAATCAATCTCCGTGTTGATGACACAGAATTTGGATCGAAAACGCAGCGAAGGCAAGTAAAAACGAACGGGGTCTGATGTATATTAAACATAAAGGCTGTAGTACTTCTTCTGCCGTGCACATATTACATCTGCACAGAAAAGTCGAAATGATCCTGGCACGCGGGGGCAGGCTTCGATGGGCCAAATTTCAATCCCTACCGCGGAACTCTTGCTCATGGAGGATGTGCTTGTTGGCGCAGCCCCGCCAGCGCTCGGCGGACCCACGAGGGCAGCCCCGCCATCGCTCCGTTTGGCACCGGCAACGACGCCCGCCTTAGTAGCGGTGTACAGGGACATGCCCGCAGTGGTCTCCTTGCTTTGCTTATGGAATGCAAATATGTCTGGGTCTGGAAGCTTGCAAAACTTGTCATGCAGGTTCCGGAATGACCCATGAGGTCTGGAATGCAGGTCCTAGCATGACAGATTCTCTAAGATCTCTATCATGCCTATCCTGCATGAGAAACTGAACTCCATCTCAACTTGGTCAAAAGTCGACGGCTTTTGGTAACTGCGCAACACAGATTTTTGCATGATTCAGATTTAGCATGGCAAGTTACCACGTTCCAGACCCAGACATATTTGCAATGCATATTGCTTGGGCGAGGTGGTCACGGCAGGAACAACGTAGTCTACGGTATTGTGCGTAAACATCCAACCTCCTCATACTCAAAACGAAAATCTGTGATGCTGATTTGTAGCCTTTCTCTTCTTGCAGGCTGTTTTTTTATTTTTCCACATCAGCCCATTTGCTTTTTCTTGCGTACGTGGCAAATGTTGAAAACCATCCGGCCTGTTCGTCTTCGTCCGCTAGTCTGTAATGCGCTTTTGCCTATGTCTGCCATGCGGATGAATTATCTCTACCCTTCTACGTACCAAAGAGAAAGAAACAAGTTCAAAAAAGCAATTTCTGCAATACATTTCTTTGTGTACTACGCAAATCTAGCAGCAAGAGGAATGATCTCGCTTTTGAATAAAGGGGTCGTCGTGAGGGCTTTTTTCACTTTGGATACCCAGCAAATTGAATCCAATCGGCCTGTATCAACTGCAAAAATGTCTGGGTCTGGAAGGATCCGAACTTGTGATGCGTGTTGCGGATCATACAGCAATCTGTGCTGCATGACTTGCAAGAGGTCCCCATTTCTGGCCATTCTGAGAGGGCGTCTCTCATGCAGAATAGGCATCACCAAGGGGCTGCAGAACCTGTGATGCTAGGCCAGCCATTCCAGACGTGGGGGAGCTTCGAAAAACTGCATGACAAATCTCGGAATCTTCCAGACCCAGACACTTGCATTTGATAGCCTGCTGGTCAATGCGGTGGTAGGCGTACCATGTCTCGGAGAGCCACCTTCCCGCGTCCTGCCACATATGGATTGCAAATATGTCTGGGTCTGGAAGAGTGGAACTTGCAATGCTGTCTGAGAATTCTAAAAATATCTGTGTTGCATGAGCAGTAAGAGGACTCAGTTCTTGGCACGCGGAAAGGGCATTTCTCATGCGTAATTAGCATCAAGAAGCTCTCAAAAAATCTGTGATGCTAGCACCAGCCTCACAGACCTCACGGGTCATGCAAAATGTGCATGACAAGCCGCGACTCTTCCAGACCCAGACATTTTTGCAGTTCATACCACATAGCGCGCAGCGATCCGAAATTCTGTGGGTTCAGCGACCCCGCGAGCGAAGCGTTCGGTGGCATCCCGCGGTGGGGGCCCTGCGATGATCCTCTCTGCCCGGCTTCGCGCCCTACACCGCGCGGGCTCGCAAAGGGGTCACTCGACCCGTCGAGGGAAAGCTGCGGCCGCCCGATGATAGAACTTGTTGCGGTTACCGTTGCTGTCGTCATGATACTTGCCGTGGTCGCGTCGAAAGTCGAACCCGTTGCCGCGTCCATTTCACTGCTATCAAATGCAAATATGTCTGGATCTGGAAGAGTGCATGTTTGTCATGCTTGTCTGGCATGACTCTTAAATCTGTCATGCACGTTACCCAAGCGCCCCACATTGCTGTCCTGCAGAAACGCAGTTTGTCATGCAGAACGGGCAACACCTAGAAGCTCAAAAGCTTGTCATGCTGAGCCAGCACCTGTGGCCTCTTCATGATACGCCACCCAGCATCACAAGTTTCCACACCCAGACACTTTTACAATCCATAACTGCTAGCGTTGTGCTATGCTGTACAAAGGAGTCGGCCTTTTGATCCTTCCGATGTTGACATTCAAACTCAGGTCCGTGAAGATAACCACGACCTTTGCACGACAACGGACATCCTTTCCACCTGCTCGTCGTGCGCGAGCAACTACATTTTCCGTTTACGCAAAGTTCGCAGCGAGCTACCTCTCCACTGGTCCTTCTCAGGCTAAAGAGGGAGGTAAGTCAAAAAAAATTGATGCAAGTTTATGATAAGATACTTTTCAACGTTCAACTTTCTCAAGAACATCAGCACCTTTGCAATGCATACGCTCGGGGAGACGGTGGATGGTTCCAGCGGGTCCAGGTTATTTCCGTGGTCCATTACAGCCCGCGTCGCGGTGCCGGCGAAGTCGTCCAAGGCGATGTCATCGTTGGCGTTTCGCACCACCTCGTAATTGCCACTGGAAACAAAGTACCTGTTTTCCGCGCGACTGAAGATCATGCACAGCACCAGCGGCACGGCAGACAATGCCGACATGGCCGTGGCGTGGTGCCACTCGGGAATTTCGGCGGACACAAAGTAGGTCAACGCCACCGCCCCGGGCGTCGCGGCCCCCATCCGCCCGAGCGCGGTGGTCTTGCGCCCAGGCGACTCCACGACCTGGGCGAGCAACACGTAGCAGCTGGGGAAGAAGAAGCCCTGCCCGATACCTGTGATGAGACGCGCGTACTCCAGTTCCGCCTTCGTCTTTGCGAGCACTGCGATGTACAGGGTGCACACGGCGGACGACACCAGGGAACATTTCAAAATGAAGTTCGGCAGGTAATACGGCATCGGGTTGCGCTGCAGCACCCGGCTCGCGGTGAACCCACCTAGGATGTAGCCCACAAAAAAGGCAGACAACACCTCGCCCTGCTCGTAGGTGCTCAGCTCGAAATCCTGCGCCAACCCCTTCACCATGATGATGGACAAAATCGCCCGCTGCCAGTAGATGATCCCGCTCGTATGGATGTGGCGGGATCGAAATCGACAAAATCGAAAAACTTGTGATGCATAAAATGTAGGGCACTGAAGGCCTGTATTGGGGAGCAGGCAAATGAGACCGATTGTCAGCCTGTTTAGGGGCATGCAAAGCAATGCGCTGCCAGAGTAGCATGACAGGAGCAGTCTTCTTTGCCCAAGCAGCATGACAGACTGGACCTGGGTGCTCCCAAAATTTGTCACGCGCCACTTGAAAACTGAAGCTCCAACTGAAATCGATTTTGTGCATCACAAATTTTTCGACTTTGTCAATTTCGACTCTGACACTTCCATAGCTCGCCACGCAGGTGTAGAACACCGGATACGCGAACGCGCCTCCGAACCGGAACGGTGGCGCGGACACGGCCGACGTGTTGTAGCTAGTACCATGACTACTTGACGAGTTGCTTCCGTGCACCGCGGACAGTGCCACATTGCTCGCCTCGCAACAGAGGTCGCTAACGGTTTGCGCCAGAGTCTGCAGCAGCAGCCGTATGCGCACAAACAGCCCCGCTCCAAGAAACCGCAGGAACTCGTGCTCCTTTTCCTCGCGGTAGCTATCCCCCTTCAAATCTTCTGCCTCCTCGTGGTTATGAAAGAACCCCAGTCGCTGGATAACTCTCAACCGCGGCCATTTCTAGTCTATAGTCATGCAGATCATCTTGTGCATAGAAGGCCTTGCTCATCTTGCGCAGCACAGCATCATACTTACACCTACGAAAGAACGCCAAATCGCCTTGGATGAGTCAAGCCCCGGTCTGACGCACCTCATCATTCAAACGCTGCGGCGAGGACGAGCGGCCTCTGAAAAATGTGCCTCTGGTGCAAGACAGATTTGTGCTGCACATTGTCCCGGTTGAGACCACTTACCCATCTGAGCAAGCCATAGTGGTCCGGCGAACCAAAAGGCAATCCAGTACGTGTCGCCATTACGATAGTCATGACGCGAGCTACTTTCTGGGAGCACGAGACTCGTGTGGGATTTGCGGTGGTCCTGGCGCATTGGCGTCGCGATTCGACATTCTGCAGTGCGCCGATAAATAGAAGTACTCGTGTTGGGGACGTCTAAAACTGGTTTCTGCGGCGCATCTATTTTTCACTAACGAGGAATACAGATACGGATCACATTGACCAAATTTGAAAGGTCGCTTCGAAAGAGTTGCACCATGTAAGGTTTGCTAAAAGCTGAACTTTGTATCTAGATGGGATGTCGCACATCAACAAGCGACGTCGACGTCTTCCTCATCGTAAAGAAGCCGCGACAAACGCACTGCATTTTATTCTTTCTGGGACTTAATTTGCCACCACCATATTCGCAGGAGGTGGGGTGAAAGACCCTCGCACAGAAACCGCGAACACAATTGCAACGAACTGAGAAGTTGTACTTGACGTTATTACCAAGCAGTTGGGCGTCCGATTCCTGTACAGACAGTGACAGATAGAAGGGCACACGGCTATACTTTCTTGTTCGGAAAAAAAAATTATTTGCTTCCAGTAATTATATCAGAGCACGGTATCATTAGTATTCCGATACGTCATTCATAGCCGTTTCCAAAAGCGCTACACGTTGTCGCTCCTCGGCCAGTCCTTGACGCACCTGCGCGACGGTCGAGGATTCGGTGCTGCCAACTGCAGGTGAAATGATCGATCCCCCACGGTAAACAGATCTTGCTGCATTCGCCCCGCTATCCCTCGCTGCTTTCACCCCGCCACTGCTCGCGCTGCCGTTGTGGATCTGTTGATCTTGCAGTAACGCATAGGTACTGGGAGAAACGCCAAACTTGTCCGGAGAAGCGTTGGAGGTCTGCTCTTTCGTAGCGAAGAGCTCCTCGTCGAAGGGAGAATAATCGTTGAACTGTTTCTGTACAATTTCTGCAAGCGAGGGCTCTCCGTTTTCCCCCTTAGTCCCGAAAGACGCGCCGGCATGAGCGTCGCTCTCCAACTTTGCAACGCGGCTGCCCAATCTTTCTAAAGATTTCTCAATGTCCTGTAGCAGCGTTGTAGCCTCGGGACTCCTTGCGTCTTTTCCAGCCGGGCTGCTTCGATCGTGCTTTTCGCTTCCAATTGGGGTTGTTCGCTCCTTCTTGCTCCGTACCTGGATTGTTGAAATATCTCCTGTCGACGCGAGGGACGGGTTAGTACTTACATACAACTTAATGCACACGGCGACAGAGCACCTGCCTCTCAGGTGATGTACAGAAAAAGACACACTTTAGCAAAGAACATCACGAAACCGGTTCACTAAACCGCGGCTCCAAACTGGCAGATGCGAACTCATGGACTCTAACCTTAACTTTCAGAAGCAGATCTGATTGTTTACGCTAAAGTTGTGAAAATGACACTTTTGGTGCATTCGTGACGTCCAACAGTGAACACTACGTAATTTCCCTACAGTGCACTGCGACTTTTCCGCGTTGCAGAGGCTCGTCCAGCGAATATCTGATTCTCGAAGTGTCTCAGTCTCTTAATCATAATCAAGAAAATCAATCTGTCAGCACGTGTTCTATAGCCGCGTCCGCCGGACCCAGACATAGAACATCATAATTCCTCGGTTACTTGTTCCATGGAACAGAAATAAAGCAGTGTGACAGTTCTGTCATCTTCGGATTCTCGGAATTTATCTTTTCATCACGTGGCTCCTTCACCGAAAGCCCGGGACTCATGGGAACAAGTCCAGTTTGATTCGGCGGCGGAGAGGGTAATGCTCCGAACACGAGCACCACGTCCACGTAGTAAGTTCGTTATAATTCGGTTGTTCCTGCACGACGTGCCCAATTACTTACTTCTTCTTGGCCTCGAAGACCTTCGCCTCCACGGAAACCACCTTTCCCAACATGACCACACCGTTGCCATCCATAAACGCGACGCGGGACAGACCCTCGCAGTTCTTGAAGGAGTCGGCAACCAGCGGCTGCTGCGGCTCGAAGGTGACCTGTGCCATTTCGTTGGACTTCAGGGAGTGCGGCTCCTCCATCTTCTTACCACCGGTCTCCTTGCCCATCTTCCACTTCAAAGCGGAGATACGGCAGGCGGCGCGACCGCAGCGGACGAAACCGATAGGGGAGTAGCCGACCTTGATCTCATTCGGGATGTCCAACACCTGTTATTCAAATTTGTTTATACTCGTCTGTAATCTCATTGACGTGGATGCTTTTAATCAAAATATATCATCATCAAGACAGGGTTCCCCATATGTACAAATGAAGCATATGAGACAAACGTTTCCAGCAGCACCTGGATCTGAGCGTCGAAGGCCTTGACGGCGGAGAGAGTGGTGTCCTTCTTGTAGATCATGACATCACCACCACGCGGCATGTTCTGCTTGTCCAAGTTCTTCACGTTCATACCAACGTTGTCACCCGGCTTGGCCTCCGGCACAGCCTTGTGGTGCATCTCGATCTGGAACACCTTTCCGGCGCACGCGTTGGCGGCGGTGTGGGTCGGCAAGAAGATGACTTCCTCGTTCGGCTTGACGATACCCTGCTCCACGCGTCCCGCGAGCACATCACCGACACCCTTAATCTTGTAGATACCGGAGATCGGAAGGCGCATCGGAGCATCGATCGGACGTTCCGGGACGCGGCACATGTTGTTCAAGCAGTCGTACAAGGTGTCGACGTGAATGGTTTCAGATCCGACCTTGACGTCGGCACCCTTCCACCAGGCCATGTTGGTGGTCTTCTTCACCAAGTTGTCACCACACCAACCGGAGATCGGCATGAACGGAACGCCGCTCTCGACGAAGTCCTTCTTCCAACCGACCTTGCCCAACATGTTACGCATTTCGTTGGCAATTTCGTCATAGCGGGCCTGCTTGTAACCAGCGGTGTCGCAGTCCATCTTGTTGATACCAATGATGATCTGCTTGACGCCCAACAAGTTGATCAAACGGGAGTGCTGACGGGTCTGGCCCTGAATCTCACCAGCCTTGTGGTTACCACGCTGGATAGCGGTGGTGAAGTTACCTGTTGAACCATGTGCGTTGACGATGAATTTGTTCCCATGCGAAACTCAAGGAGATATTTGTTTTCTTCTGCCTGAGAAATGTGCGCGAAACATCAAACATACATACCATCAGCCGGAACCATGATCATAGCGACATCGGCCTGGGAGGCGCCGGTAATCATGTTCTTGATGAAATCGCGGTGACCCGGGGCGTCGATGATGGTGTAGTGCCACTTTTCCGTGAAGAATTCCTTGGTGGTGACGGAGATGGTGACACCACGCTCGCGCTCTTCCTTCTGGCGGTCCATGTAGAAAGCGAAAGCAAAGGAAGACTTTCCCAAACGGTCAGCCTCGGCTTTCAGCTTCTCCAATTCACGCTCCGGAATACCACCCAACTCGAAGAGCAAGTGACCAGTGGTGGTCGACTTACCGGAATCGACGTGACCGCAGATCACGATGGACAAATGCTCCTTTCCGTCGGTCATTTTGCTGGTCGTGGGTTAAAACCAAACTCGAGGAAAAATGTCGAAGATGCTTGTGCTAGACAAATGATGTTTTTGAGACGAGAATCTTATAGCTCCCTGAAAGAACAATAGGAAAGAAATGTAGTGGATAGAATTCACAATATCTTCGAGCGCAGTGTCAGAGAAAGCTTTCATATTTCTGCTGAAAGCACACCAGATCTCGCCGAGGATCTTTGGACCTTTTCAAAGTACAGCACATTTTGCAAGACAGAAACTTTCCTGGCGCCATCCAGTTTCACGGATCTTTTTTCAGCTCTGGATCGTGGAAATACCTCCACGACGTGTTGATCTCAAGTACTCAATTTTGTGCCGCATTCAAGGCTGGCATGCATTTCCTGATCTCATTATGAACCAGTCGCGCTTCTGTCGGCGGAAGGGCGGAGTGTAAGCGTTGCCGATCTACTAGCGAAGTATGTGCGACAGGAAAAGTTTTCTCTTCAAACGCCTTCGTGCCTAAAAGCGCCCCAATAGTAAAACTTACCGGCACATCAATTCTCGCCGCCGGCGCCTGGCCACGCGTAGTACCTTCTTCGGCAGGTGGGGCAAGACAAGCCTGGCACGGCCCAACCCTACTGGTCCACGTTTCCAGGTGTTGAAAGGTCCCGCGCCCGAAAGAGTGAAACCTAGTCTTGGCCTTTAAAGAAGCTGCCGCTTCTTTAGCAAGGCCGCCGTGCTTGCCGCCAGCAATGCTGCTGTGGTCCTTGGGGAGCTGATGTTCTTGCACACAGACAAACCCAAACTCCACCGCACGTAGATCAGCTGCCGCCGCACATCTCGTCTCGATGCCGCATGTACCAGTCCCATCGTCCCGCGTAATCGAGACGCAATTGCCAGGCCCGAATGCGGAGGCACTGCTTCGGAGACGTTGCTGTCCGGCCTCGGCGGGGGCAGGAGCAGTTCCAGTGTTCTTGGAGGATGCTGCTCTACTCCGACCGAGGGGTTCGCTACTATTGTGCTTCGACGACAACAGTGCTTTCCGGAGGCTGACAGCTAAAACACCGCCCGGACCATGACAGTGAGAAAACAGTAAATCAGGACCAAGAAGCTGACCAAGAGAGGTCAGGTGGAAAAGCCGCAGCTTTTCCCGACGCGGCGGTGTCATTCTCGCATTCAGACAGTTTTTGGTTGCGCTTCTATAATTTGTCTGTGCGCACCAGCAAGCAGTGAGAGTGACCGAGGAAAACTGAAGAAATTGAAGCCGTCGAGACACCTCTAGTGGCGGACACACTAGAAAAACGTGTCACGCCTTACAATCTTCAATTAGCACAGAGACCCAGCGTCACGCTGATTTTCACCAGCTCCATCATGAATTTATGTTCACGAACATCATGTAGTACAAAATGCCGATCAACGCAGAGGGGCGAACCAGGGACCGAAGCACTTTCTGTCTTTGGTTTACGCTTATCCTGCTCCTCGTTTTTCCCTTTGGTTCAGCTTTAATACGGTTGTTCTTGCACAAATACACACGAAGACGTGCCCGGCAAACAAAACCGCGTCGATTGCAAAGCTCTATTGCTACTGCAGTTGTGAGATTCTTGTTCGTGTGTGGAGCGACGAATCATAATAATTGGCCATCAAGCTGCAGTTCTGTGGACCTCATCGTCAGAATTTCTTCCCGTGGTTTTCGCTTTTGCAGTAGAAGAGAAAAGCGAAGCAGGACAAGAGTCCCTCTTCGCGGGCCGGCTATCCAAAACTCAACTCGTACAGGCCCTAGGTGAAGTACTTCCTCCCCATCCACGTAAGCTCTTTGGTGTCCAGTTCTACTAGACCACTAGCTACAGGGGTGATATCTACGAGTAAGTACTTACGCTTGTCATCATTCATGTTTATGTTTTCGCGGTATTTACTACTTTTTCCACGGCAAAATTCGCTTTCAGTTCATCTGAACGCCCACTCTAAATGGGTCTTCAACTAAGGTAAAACCTTTCTTCACACGTCGAGCTGCAACATCCTGACACAAGAAACCGCCACGCTTGTGCAGCACATAGCAACGCACGCGAGTTGTTGGTATACTATTTTGATTTTCGCATTCGACCTCAAACATAAAAATGCTTTCACCTGCAATGATTACGTCTCCGCTGCAGCAAAAGTACCTCTGCTGCAAAAGCTTCCACCTAGGCTTCATTTTCTAAAATCCCCAGGAACTTCTCAATGTGGTCCGCGATATCATTTCCCAGCATTGGCCGCAAAGCTTGATGCAGTGCCTTCTGAACCCACAGATCCACCCTTCGGCTGGGCTGGTCCTCGAAAGGATTGACCAAGCGCGGATCCGGATCCGCCGTCAATAGGTCGACCCGCAACTGGTCACACGAGAAGCATCGACCCACCGTGATGTGCTGCACCACCATCACCGATTCCGCGCCGAAGTTCACGTCGTCCCAGGCGTGTTTTTATGAATTGAAAAAGCACCAGGACCGCAAACACAGACGCACAACATCTCCATCCACGACAAAGATAGCGACAGTCTGCTATTAACTGCACATAACTTATTTCGATAATACTGTTCCGGCACTCGATGATTATGAATACGGTACCAGTGCCAGCCGCTGAGTGGTCTTGTCATGTAAAATCACAATAGGACGAGCCCTAAACTATTCATCTAAACCCTATTCTAAACCGGTCTTGTCATGTAAAATCAACGAGGAAAAAATCGCGGCTTCATTATTTCAACTTTGCTCGTATGCAAGTACTACTATTCAACGTGCAATCGGTGCGAGGAGCAAACTTCTACTTCTTTACCCCTTTCATAGCTGCGTGGCAAAGAACATGCGGTTCAACACCGCCCCTCCCAGCGGGCCCCCGGGGACCTGGTGGTGGTCCAGAAACACGCCAATCCAGTCTTTCGGAAAGCTGCCGTCGATCTGGTCAGAGCCCAAAGTCATCTGGTCAGAGCCCGTCGATCTTCTGGTCAGAGCTCGTTGGAAAGCTGTCCGACCATTAGTGCACACTGCTTCGACGTCATCAACCAAGTCCTGCTCTACTTGCTGGTCATTGTCAGGACCTCCTTCGGATGAGGGGTCCTCCTCCGCCCGCTGCGAAGAGCTCCGCGTAGCTGGTACGCCTTCCGAAGTCGCGTAAATGAATTCCCCTTGTTCATCATCCGGAACAGGCACCGGAGTGCTGACGGGAATCAGTCGGGGGTGCCGAAAGTAGTCCACGGGGTTGAGAATATTCGAGATGATCGCATTCCCGAGCCAGGTACCACCCCCGGTTCCCCGCCTCGGACGCCCCGGACCGGCAGCTTCATCCCGCTCAGCCTCGTCGCGATCTGCGATCTCGCCCTTGATTTTTTTCGTAAAGTCGGTAAGGGGCCGCACGATTTCGCGCACAATCAGCTGCTTGCAGCTCTCGCCCTCCTCCGGGCCATTCCCCGGCAGAAACTGCCGCACCCGGAGCCCCTCGGCGCGAAGCTTTCCTGTGCCGTGATTCATCTTTTCGTCTACTTGTTTCACCACGAAACAGATGCGGTTGGTTTGAGGAAAGCGCTGCGGACTGCGCTACAAGAAGACCGACAAAAAATATAGCACGAAGAATATGAATCCATCACATGAAAAAGTGCAGTAATTCTCCACTTACCTTCTGCGAACTCATCGAAGCCGTCTTCGTCGCGCCCATGCAACAGAACATGGTGGTCGAGTCCCGCAACAATGCCACGATCTGTCCAGTAGCTGTATCCATTGCAAAGGGTTCTGTCTCGCAGGTCGCACGTAAACAATACACGAGCCTGCACACCCACACCACCTTGCCACGTAGTAATTACTTGCGCTGTGGTCTGCAAAAAGGCTGGATCGGCGGCGGGGCACCGAATGAGGAGCAGCCCACTGTCTGTCCACTTCCACATGTTCGTCTATTTTGATTAGATAACAATAGATAGTGTTACAACTGCAATATTATCAACAGTGTTGCACATCAACTTGCGATCATCGAAGACGTGTTTTGCATAGGATAATCTTCGTCTACGAGCAGCAAGCGCTGCCGACCGGGTGGGAAATACAGGCTTGCCTCTGCCTCGTTGGCGGCCGTGGACTTGGAGGACGCGGACACGCCCCGCTGAAACAAGTTGCGTTCGTGTCTCTGACCACCAGGAGTTTCCCCCGCCGCCCCTCGCTGGTCTGCTGCCGGCGCAACTTGATCTTCCGGACCGCCCAAGTTGTTCCCTTGTTGTTCCCCTCGTGGTTCGGCGATGGCTGCTGCGGGCTGGTCGTGGTCCACATTGCGCGGCCCGAGAAATCCCGCTTGCGCCTCGGCTGGTGAAGTTGCTGGCTCGTGGTCGTCCTGTGCATCCCCGACGAAAGGTAAATTCTGGTACGCCAACAGCATCGGCTGCTGGAGGTGTCCCGGCGGTGCAATGTCAAACCCAGGCAGGGGCGTAGCCCAAGCGTTACTTTGAGCAGCGCCGGGGCCAGATCGGCCAAAAACCTCGGTGGAAACATGCGCGAGCGACTGTAATGCCACAAGAACGAGAACCCCGGATCGGAGGGCCCGGGCGTGTTGAGTGCAGCAGCAGCTCCGCATATAGCATACACTCCTGGAGCTTTTGTCCGTTCTTGTTGTCCCGTGGAAGATCATTTTCGACCCAGTCGAAGAAAGGAGAAGAGACCTCGGTGGTGTAGTCGATTATAGATACGGCCCGGAAAAAAGTCTTGGCCGGTCAGTGGCTTGATCAATCAAGCGGGTCGTGCTCGTAATTGTCGTTTGTAAGTAAAATTAACTCGAAAAATAAATGCTCGGCTTCGCATGCAAATGCAATACGGCGTACTAGAGTTTCTCCTGTTTCACCGGGAAAAACACCTTCGTTCAATTTCACGGCTCAGCAGCAATGCCGTCCAAACAATAGGAGCAGGAGCGTTAATAACTTTCCGCCTCCGGTGAATGTATGTTGGATGAAATAACTTTCGAAAACGCTATCGTTCCGAACAGAGGACTTCACAAAGAAAAGAGGTGAAGCAACCTACCTACGCTACTCACTTGGAAAAGCGCATACCCCGTAAAAGGAACAGACGTGTATAGTACTCATGGATCAGCAGAAAGCCTGCAGATGGCGAAAAAAACACATCTGCAAATCGTGATCTTGCTAGCTGGCCGTACCTACGATAATCTCCTAGCGTCGGGAAGCTCCTGAGAGTGGCATCATAAACAAGCGCCTAAGCAACTTCTTCCCCTATAGTTGTACTTGAGACGAAGATCTCAGGCAGTGCTGGAAAGTTTTGTTCTAACTCGTTTTCACAATTATGAACTCAATCGCTGCAACCGCTGCTGCTTACGCTGGTGCGATAGAAATCGTTACTTGAAGTTCAAGCTGGTGAGTTGTTCAGCACGAGAACAAGAAACTCCGTTTGGTCTGTTTTCTGATTTCAGTTGTTTGTGATTTCAGTCGTTTCTCATTTCAGTTGTACATTGATCTCAGTTCACGTTCAGAGCAGGCGGCTACTTGCGCGCCTTCTGTTCCACCTTGGCCATGATGTTTTTTTGCTTGTCAGAATGATACGACTTTTGCAGGTTGTCGGTGTAGAAATTGTACTCCCAGTCGTTTATTTTCTTGGCTTGATACGCCGCCTGCACTTCCTCCTGGGTCAACATCCCGCCGCCACCACCACCGGGCGCAGCGGCTCTTTGCTGCTGCCCCTGCCGGTTCGCAAAATACTGCTGACCAAAGCCGCCGGCTGCAGGACCCCCGTTACCTGGTAGAACAAGTACAGAAGATGAGCATCAGAAATCAAACAGAATCCAGTACTGAATTCGTGGACTATTAACGACTTCAGTATCTGACGCCCGTCCTTCTAGAAAAGGCCGCCGCGTCTTCACACGATCTACATGCATTTCCGAGTGTCACCTGGATGCGAACTACCTTCTTCCTTACTTGAACCACCTAAGGAGGGCGTCGAAGAAGATCTACGAAAAAATATATCGAAATCGACGTGTGCAGCTACTAGACTGACATGATAGTTAGTGATACAAGCACGAACAAGAGCGATGGATCATCTTCTATTGGTACTTGATCTGCCGCCCTGACCGCCGCCCTGCAGCTTTCCTTGTATTCGGTCCACAATTGTCTGCTGCTTTTCAGAAAAGCTGTTCCGATCAAAATTGCTTTTCATGAAGTTGAATTCCCAGTCATTGATTCGGCCACCGTCACGGGCTTGCACCATCTGCTCCTCCGTCATACCCCAAGCTGGTGACACACCGCCACCCCCCATGGCAGCTGCTGTTATTTTTGTGGTTTATATACAACCTTTTCAACATCACGCGCCAACCGTGACTCGAGGAAACATCATCCGATGGAAGAGGTATCACGGAGAAACAACTCATGTCAACACATGGTGCTGACCTTGATTCATCATGCTGACTTTGTTCCCTTATCCTGTCTGGGAGAACTCATCTATTCTGATGTACTAAAATCATTCCAATTGGCATACCTCCCGGTCCCGCGTCCCCTGGGGCGGGGGCCTCTATGGATGTGTCAGAGTTGAAATCGACAAAGTTGAAATAATTTGTCATGCATAAAGAACTGGATGCCAGTTAGAAACCAGTTTCTAAGTGGCGCAAGACAAATTTCGGTGGTCCCTAAATCCAGTTTGTCATGCTTTTTAGGCAAAGAAGAGCGATTTTCTCATGCTACTTTAGCAGCTCGAGCTGTAACCCCAAACAGGCTTACAATCGGCCTCACCTGCCTGCTCTGCAACACATGTGCCTCGGGTCATGCATTTTATGCATTACAAATTCTTTCAACTTTGACAATTTCAAACCTCACGCTTCCATAGCCTCGCCATTGAGCTTGTTCTTGATTTTCTCCACGACGGGGGCTTGCTTCTCCGTGACGTCCGTTGGGGCGCGCGCAAAGTTATTCAAAATGAAGTTGTAGTCCCACTCTACAATCTTCTGCTCCTTCAACGCGTCATCAATCTCGCTCTTATGGTGAGGAAAGGTCCCAACCATTGTCCCCATACTCAAACGAGAAGTCTGCGATGCTGACTTGTGGCCGCAAGTCGCCTCCGCCTTGCATGGCAGCAATTGTCCCCGAGGCATCCGGCGAGGCGAGCGCTGGTGACGCCAGTCAGTCTACAAGACAGCTGTCTGCCGTACCAAGACAGCTGTCTGCCATACCAAACAGGGAGCCGCAGCGGATTCTCGCTGCAGCAGCCGCTCACTGCAAGACAGAATTGACTTGCGTGCCCAAAGAACCCAGCATCAGACAGACTTCGTTTTGAACATGAGGAGGCGGGTTTTGTTTTTGATAGGTTTTGTGGAGTCCCCACAGCTCCGAATACTCGTCATCTGCAGATGGAGGATCAAACACATCGCAAAAAAAACAAGCTGAAGAGAGCTAGAACTTCGACCATTTACCACGGTAAACCCGTGCTGGCGAACCGGGGCGGGTTCGTTACATTTACGGAACGCAATTACTTTGAAACAGTGCAGAAGCAGAAGTACATGGAATAGGAATATTTGAATTAAGGGCATACCGCCAATCTCCGTCGTTTTCCCGCCTCGCACTTTTTCCTCGATCTCGGTTCGTCGCGCGACCTGCTTGTCCGTAAAGTGGGCATCCGGATCCGCGGCCAGTTTTTCCAGTTGATCCGAATAGAACTTGACTTCCCAATCACTGATCTTGTTTTCCTGCTTTGCCTGCGTGATCTGCTCCATGTTCAAGAACCCCGCGGGCACCGCCCCCGGCTGCGCCACACCGACTCCGCCGCCCATGTAGTTGAACCCACCTCCGTGCTGGGGCGGCGCAAAGTTAGTTGCTCCGAAACCGCCCGGCTGCTGCATCCCGAAATTATGCGGTTGTTGCTGTGGCTGCCCGAACGACCCCGGTTGTCCAAATTGACCAAACGTCTGTGCTTGCCCGATTTGCCCAAACTGCCCGAACCCCTGCTGTTGCATGGCGGGGGCAGCACTGAAACCGCTCATGGGTGGCGCAGCAAACGCGGAAGCCGCCCCAGAGGAGGAAGAGGCCATTCCAGATCCACCGAGCTTCGCGTCAATCTTGGCTTTCTGAGCCTGCTGCTTCTCGCTGAGCTTCTCCGGGTCCCGGGCCAAATTACTCACAGAGAAATCGTACTCCCATTGCGTTATAATTCCGCTGGTCTGATGTGATAGTGGAAAGGAGCGCCTAAGTCAAGCTTTGCAACGGCAAAAAAACCGCTATCAACAGTGGACACAGTGCCTACTTAGCATGATTGCGGTATTTGATTTCAGAAGTGGTCAAGGGAGCGGACACAGGACTTGCTTTCGATGTCCTGGCCGTTACATTTTCAATAAAAAAGAAAAAGGCACAACTTCAGGTCTACTTCCGAAAGCAAAACAAACCAAGAAGCCAAAAAACCTTTGCCTCATCCAGCCGGCCCTTGTTAGCGAAACACTCCGCAACCTTTTTCTCGATCTGGTCCTTGATGCTTGTCTGTTTCTCCGAGAGGGACTCTTTGGTCATGTTCTCGGTATAGAAGTTTTTTTCCCAGTCATTGATCCACTTGTTTTGGTGCGCAAAGTCGACGTCCTGGGGACCTAGTGTAGAGGCGGACGCTGTCATTTTCCGCCGCTTGCTTCCCGGCGATTCGTCGCCATCGCCCACATAGAAGCCTCCGTTGTCCGCCATGACGTGAGTGTGTGATTGGTTCAAAACTGTGCCAGGATCAACGCGAGCACGACCTCTAATTTCAAAAGTAGTTAAACTTACGACTGTTTTTGCGTAGGGCCTACAACTTTCTCGTCAAACCATAGAGAATCCGCGTGCCTGGGAGGTTCTTATAGTGGAAACGCTAGCAGGAAAATCGGAATTATATCACAACGATGGGACCTCTAGACAACCTTCTCACTTGTTGGACGCGGGATGAAAACTAACGGGATCTTCGAACGTCAAAAGGTACAGCAGCGAAGCCTGCGCTTGAAGGAGAAGCCACTATAGATCAATAAGAAGCTCCTCTGCAGCTTCAAGTGGATCTCCGCATCAGACACTTTGTTTGCACCTTTTTGATTTGCTATGTTGAAAAACCTAAAAAAAGCCAATCAGCAAGTGCTGTGCATCGAAGTCTCTATTCATTGTTTGACGTGCCGCGCTCGAAGAACTTACTTTCTCGGCACACCACTGTGCCTCGTACGCTGCAAAACAGCCGTTTGTGCACTTTGTCCAGAAACATCAAGTCTCCGTCCCGAGAAACAACGACCCACTCAGCGTCAAGGTTTCCAGAAACCCTCCAGGACTACGCGCCGAGTCTCTGAACCGACAGTACCACTAGCACGCTTTTCTGTCTCCGCATCGCGCGTTTCTTGGCTGCCCGCGAATTCACCGAACAATGCGTCTGGCGCTTCCGGGTGAAAAGCAGGTGGCGGCGGCAGGCCAGCTGCTTGCGTTCTGGATGTTCGCTCTGCAGCATCTTCCCAGGTGGTGGAACCTGCCGCCTTTCCTTCATGACTTATTTCCTGTGGTCGCGACAATGGCAAGTCGTGCTCCTCCGCGAACTGCACTACAAACCGAAAAAAACGCTCCGTAGGAAGAACGTTGTGTTGGCAGATATAGTGCTCCGCATACCCCTGCGGCCAGACCATGACGAGTATAGAAGGAGGGTGGCAGCCTTGAAAAAACGCATGCATCGACACAATTCTTCACATGCTGTTGTTCATCTCCCATAAAAATCTATTACATACATGCCTATCGGTACTATCAATCTGTGCCTTATTTGTTCAGCACCCTACTATTCACGATAAAATGCGTGGAGGATTCACGTCCCAGATCATCCAGAACCTCCTTCACAACTACCAGCACCAGTGACTTGATCAATCCGGGCCGCTGCATTCGGAGATCATAGGCAACGATGTCGCCCTAGCCGGTTACATACACATCCAACCAAAGAAATTCGGTCGATGACACCCTCTCTACTCCTTTAAGGTACACAGCATTGGATAGTTCTCCGCTCGTGTTCAACAGTATCGAAATATTCCGCTTGGTATTCGCCACTACCAACGATTTCCCCCGGTGCAACCCTCGAGAACGCCAGGCCGCGATACTGCCGAAACTGCAAATAAACCTTCGAGGAGTGGTGCTGCCGTCGTCCGTCCTCCAGGTCGTGCCCGCTCGCCGCACGGATTAGAGTCTCTGCCTTTTCCACCAGGAAGCAAAACTTCCTTTTGGATTCGCCACCCCAGGCAAGAAACGCCTGCGGATTCGGAATGGGGCGATAATGTTCGATCCCTTTGGTGGAGGCAAAATATGCGAAAAGGTCGTTGCCTTCCTCAATTATTCCGTGGATGATGTCCACAATCTCCCAAATGTGGTGCCAAAACGATGAACCCGAGCGTGCTAGCGTAGTCTGCTGACAATAAAACCTACATTAGTAACTTACACATCATGCAGACAGAAGAGGCCCCGTGACTCACTGCATAGCCTGTGTTCTTGTCATCCGAGTTTTATTTTTGCGGTAAATAATAAAATTGTGCATTGTCTTTAGGCGGAGGCGATGGATGCAAGATCACTACAATTCAACGTGGTAGCGGTTCGAGTTCGCCTACAAATATGGATGTGTCAGAATCGAAATTGACAAAATCGAAAAATTTGCGATGCACAAGATCGATGCCAGTTGGAGACTCAGTTTCCAAGTGGCGCATGACAAATTTCGCGAGCACCCAAATCCAGTCTGTCATGCTGTTTGGGCAAAGAAGACTGCTCCTGTCATGCTACTCCGGCAGCACATTGCACACCCGTGAACAGGCTTACAATCGGTCTCATTTGCCTGCTCCCCAATACAGGCTTTCAGTGCCCTGCGTTTTATGCATTACAAGTTTTTCGATTTTGTCGATTTCGATCCTGACACATCCATAACAAAGTAAGATAAAGTAGTTCCCGGAGATAAACGAGGTGCATCACGGCGACTGAAACGAGTAGGCAGACGCATGCAGCGAGCGATCGAAAAAACCATGGCATGTCCAGAAAGATGAAATGCCAACGTTGCGTCCGAGACTCCGTCTTGCATCTATGACGATCGAGTCAGCTACGTGTTTGATGATCCAGCACTTGGAGAAGGTTTATGATTTGCTCGACGACGTTTTTCATGAAGAAAGCACTCCTGTTTAGTGGTTATTCATTCCTATCAGTATACGATGAGATGCGAACGATCGAAACTGAACAGGCACAAGAACTTCCGCTTGAAGATAAGGGAACGAATAATTTTTCGTCCGTCGTTGTGTACAAATTGTGTGTAGTCCCACTGCTCCTCGAGGGCGTGGCCCTGCTTACACATATTATCTCGGCCACGACAGCACAAGCATAGAAGATGTACAAGAATGTGGATGTGCTATTCCACCACTGGAATATAGAAATTTCGTTGTCGTCGATGTCGTCATCGTGATGATGTCCTCGGTCCCTTATAACCAAATTATGCTCTGTTCTGCTGCCGACCGGAAAAACGGAACAGCTTCCATACAACTACTCCCGAAATTCCATGGCTCTGATACACTTACCAGTATGTACAATTCAACAACCTTACACTTTTTTCCCTTCAATTTCGCTTTACAGGCGTACGCAAAGAGCGAGTTCGAGCAAAATGAGCTACTTGGTTTGGTTGAATGCTAAGAGTAGAATCCGGCTCTGTAGTGCACTATGTCAACAACAACATCTGCCTCGCACTTGCAAAACATTTCCTTTTGCTGGTTCCTCTATTCTTAGGTGCTTCGAAACATTCTGTGACATTGCCAGTTCTAGCTGCGATCGATTCACTGTATTTTGAATCTGGTGCAGGAAGCTCGAGCGCGACAAAAGCTGCAGCCGAAAAGGTTAAAGTTGTGATAGTAAATCTAAATGTGGTCACATCGCATTAGGTCGTCTTTCCCTTCTCAACTGCCTGTTTCGTCGTCGTGTGAGAAAGTTTCCAACCCGACTTGTGACTGGCGCGACGAATTACTGATCCCAAGAAGTAGATCTTGAATTCGCGAGACCATCTTCTACATCAGCTGAAAGCAGCAACAGCTACCATAGTATGTAAAAAAATATCAGAAGTATCTTTTTTGCATGTCGCTTGCTAGGAGAAAAGCACCAGCAGCAGCACAGACAGCCAGTGACGGTGCGCCGCCCAGGGACGAGATGATGACTCGACATGTTTTTTTTTCTTCATATGGTCGTGCATAAAAATACCATCAAACGAGCTCCGGGGGGTGTAGTTCGTCGGCTGTACTATCGCACTGCTGCAGACCCGCCATGTAGAGCGCTGAATTGGCGTAGGCTTTCCCCTCCGCCATTCCCTTTGCCTGCGCGTGCTCCTCGTCCTCGCAGAGCAGGATGCCTTGGATGATGGGCTTGTCCTGCTGGAGCGCCAGTGACATCAGCCCTTGCACCAGCGCCGCTCTGTCGGTCTCCAGCGTGGAAAGGTTGGTTCGCTTCTCGTTCGGCACGAGCATGCCTAGGACGATGACTGCGTCGACTACCCGGTGCTTCCGCGAGAGCAGTGCTTTGGTGCCCGTCACCAGGTCGAGGTGTCCCGCCGTGGGGTGGCACTCCACCCGGGCGCCGCAGGCTGCGAGGTACTCCCGCGCGGCGTCGACGATGGGGGCGAGCAGTTTTTCGTTCCACTTCGTCGACACGATGAGCACCGTCAGTGGCTCGGGCGGCACGGGCGAACGCACGACGTGCTGTTCTTGTGGCGGGGGGGCGCCGGTTCCAGCTCCCGCAGGAAGAACCTCCCGGGGGCCGGAAGTAAACGGCGCACCATTTCTACTAGTACTTGACACTCTCGCGGCGACGTCCTCGTCCGGGGCGCCGTCGCTCCTCGGCGTAGGACCGCCGGGAAGTAGATCTTTGCTCTTCCCGCGCGAGGACTCCTCTGCCCTGGCGCTGGTCTGCGCTCGCGCGAGCTTCCCGCTGCGCTCCAGCGTGTCGCCTACTGCGCCCGAGTTTAGCTCCCGCTCCAGGTCCAGGTTGAAGGTCTGCATGATGGTCCGGTGCTGCAACTGGTTCTTTTTGGTCTCCAGGTAGCGAAAGTTGTCCCGGTTGGGGCTCGTGGGCAGGGACCGGACCTGCACGTCGGGAATGGTTTCCGCCAGGACGCTATCAAATGTAAAAATGTCTGGGTCTGGAAACTTGTAATGCTAAAATGTGCATGATGGACACACTTCCCAATGCAGACCAGCATGACAACTTTCCGGAGCACTTTCTCATAGGCAGCCCGCATGAGAAACTGCGTTTTTGCATGACAAACATGGCTGCGGCTTTTGTCGGTTATGCAATACAGATTTTCCAGAAATGTACCGCTAGCATTACAAGTTCCAACTTTCCAGACCCAGACACATTTGCAATCCATAGACACTCTCCTTCTCGGGATTATTGGTGTACAGCAAAATCTTCCGCAGATTCAGCTCCCGCAGCGCGTTCTATCAAATGCAAAAGTGTCTGGGTCTGGAAACTTGTGATGCTGAGTGGCGTAGCATGAAGAGGCCACAAGTGCTGGCTCAGCATGACAAACTTCTGAGCTTGTATGTCTTGCCTATTCTGCATGACTAATTGCGTCTCCGCATGACAGAAAAATGCGGCTCTTGGGCAACGTGCATGACAGATTTAATAGTCATGCCAGACAAGCATGACAAACATGCATTCTTCCAGACCCAGACATTTTTACATTTGATACGTTCACGGCGGCGTCGAAATTCCGGTAGTCGTTGTGGAACCCCAGACGGTGATTGGCCTGCACTGTGTCCACCTCCTCGCAGATCTGCAGGTCGTAAGCACGGATCTTGTTGTAGAGCCCAATGCCGCGACCCTCATGACCCTTGATGTAAACCAGCACCCCAAGCTTCTCCTCCTCCATCACCTTGATGTTGTGGTAATTTTGTAACCAAATCAGTCGCAGCTTCTCATCGGGAACGACACAACAACTACAGCAGATGACTGAAGACGAAAGATGGAGATGAGGAACAATACTGAATAAGCTTGGGCAAGCATTGCAAAGAGAGCCATGGACTTCAGGACAAGAACCACAACACCAGCTGGATGTATCTATGTATTTACCTTCATAAACATCTTCAACTGCGCCCCACAATCGCACAACCTGGACCCAAGCGTATCGCCTGTGAAGCACTCGGAGTGAATGCGGACAGGTACGCGTTTCACGCCGCTACTTAGCGCGTTTGCGTCGCCGGCGATCAGCAAAACAAGCTCGGATCCTCTCCTCCCCGGCTTCACCACCATCCTAGTCGGCAAACGCAAGTCATGGAATCGCAGCGTTGCAGAAGCGTCGCCCTGGAAAAAAATTTGGTCCACAATGAAATCTGCAGCTTTCTTGTGTTTTCTGATTTTCATTTTTTCAACGTGCGACGTTAAGTATTAAAACGGAGACCTAGAAAGATGATGCCAAAAATCGCAAAAACACATAGTATACCTGGTCTTTTTTCACGTCTGCGGGCACCGCCGTGAGCTGGTCGTCTTCCTCCTGTTCTAAGGGTGTGTGCTGCTCAAACAGGCGGGCCCAGCGCTTCATGGCGTCCGTGTGCCTCCGGTAGTGCACGATGTCACTCACATACACCATGGGAATCCCGTGTTCGGTGGCGAAGGCGCGGGATTCACCCTCCCGGAACATCTCGCCATTGTCCGCCATCAGCTCCGCCAGGGCTCCGACGTATCACGTCGAAAACAAGTGCCCCCACGACCCCAGAACTTGACACGATTTGTATAATTGCAAAGCTTCCTAAGCAGGGAAACACTCCCCACGTTCGTGCATGTATCAATCAGCATCACAAATGTTAAACGGCAACATCACGATTCTTGCGAAAGACCCCAGCAACAGCTGTGCCTGTCATTTCTTAAAAGATGCCTTGCCCGGCTGGGTTCTGTGTCAGGGAGACTCAGAGCAGTCCTCCTTTCATGCATACGATGAAAAGCTCTTCATTTCAAAACCTCACGCATCAGACCGTTTTCTTGCAGCTTCCGGGGTCGTCCCTGATGTGGGAGCACTTTATTTCACGGGAATACGACGGGGTGCTTCACGTTGGGTGCCAGCCGACAGAAGTCAAAGGTCGCTTCCGTGTGTCCCTGCCTTACGTATTATGAACAGGAAAAATCCCCCGCCCCTTATCAAAAAGGAAATCTGTGATGCTGGATTTGCGTGAGGCGTGAGGCTGTGATGCTGGATTTGCGCACACAAATCAGATTTGTATGGCAGGAAGGCATTGCGACCAGATCCCCAGGCTAGGTAGGGGCGTACGGGTCTAGTTGTTCAGCATTGCAAACGGTTGACCTTTAGGCCCAACAGCATGACAAATCGCTTCCAGAATGGGGCGGAAGCTTCTGCCCTTGTCTTCTTGCAAGACAAATGCGATTTGTGACCTCAAATCAGCAACACAAATTTTCGGAAAGATACCTTTTCGATATGGGGAGGGTGGATTTTTCCTCTCAATACGTAGACGCCGTCGTCCTTGGCGTATCAAATGTAAAAATGTCTGGGTCTGGAAGATTCTGAGATTTGTCATGCATGTTTTGCATGACCCAGGATGTCTGTAATGCACGACCGCGCATCACAGATCTTGAGAGGGCTCCCTGATGCCAACTCCGCATGACAAACGCCCTCCCCGCGTAGCACAAATTAGACTCCTCTTGCTGGTCATGCAATACAGATTTTTCTAAAGTCCAGAGTTAGCATCACAAGTTCTAATCTTCCAGACCCAGACATTTTTACAGTTGATATGGCGCACAGGGGAAACATGTGCCCCGGCTTGCCGAAGGCCTCCGGCCGGTTGCGGATGTCGCAGAAGCCCCGCAGCGTGGCCACGCGGTCGGCGGCGCTGACCCCGGTCGTGGTGCCCACGAGGTAGTCCGTGGACACGTAAAAGTTGGTCCCGTTCGGGTCCGTGTTTTTGGTGGTGGCGGGGTGCAGGCCGAAGGCCTCGAGGCGTTCCTTCCCGGTGGTCACGCACACGATGCCGGTGGACTTGCGGATCATGAACGCCATCTGGGCGGGGGTGCAGTATGCATTGCAAATATCGATCTGGGTCTCAAAGCTTGTGATGCTGAATTGCGAAAGATTAAAGTGTTTGCAATGGCAGCCAAGCATGACAAGTCTGCGAGACGCCTCCTGATGCCCAACATGCATTACAAATTGCGTTTGTGCATGGCAAAGGAAGCGGCTTTTTAGCTGCTCAACACGCAACACAGATTCTCCAGGAATGGAAGACACGCATTACAACTTCCATTTTTCCAGACCCAGACATTTTTGCATTCGATATGCAGTGCTCCGCGGCGATGATCAGATCGCATTCGTTCTCCCGCTCCGGTGCGTCCATGACTAGGACAAATATCAAATGCAAAAATGTCTGGGTCTGGAAGGTTACCAGGTTTGTCATGCATATTTTACATGACTCAGGATGTCTGTAATGCATGATCTGGCATCACATATTTTTAGAGGCCTTCCTGATGCCTATCCCGCATGACAAATGCCCTCCCCGCGTAGCGCAAACTGGGCTCTTATTGCTGGTCATGCAATACAGATTTTTTTAGAGTCCAAAGTTAGCGTCACAAGTTCCAACCTTCCAGACCCAGACACTTTTACATTTGATAACAAACTCGCCCTGCCCAAACGCCTCCAGCGCGGGCTCCATGCGCGCGATGGCTTCCCGGGCCTCCTTGGTGGGAACCGGCCGTGGCTCCTCGCGGGCCGCCGGCTCGGAAATCGACCTGGCCACTACGGCGCTGGTGGGAGGCGGCAGCGCGCTGAAACCGCTTTTCATCTTGTTGCCTCGGGGTTGTTTTTCCTCGGCACCTGTCGAGCCCCGGGGGTTGGGCCCCGGTGGAACCAGCTTCACTTTGGTCGCCATAAGTATAGGTCGTGGGTGAGATTCGCTAGAAACTTCAATGCTGCTGCATGTTGTTGACTAAAACTCAAAGAAACACTATATTTATAGTTGTGCAAAAAAAGCTGTACACGCAAAATATCTGCGACGGACTCAAGTACTCAGCGGGAATAAATACTCAAGATTGGGTGAAAAAAAAACGGCTTTCTGGGCCACTATCAATGCTGGACTCCAAAAATCTACTACTTCTTCAACCGAATACTATATCAGTTGGTCTCGGTGCGTGGAAAAAAACTCGTTGCCGCGACAAAAATAAAGCGGGCAACAAAGAATATTAGGATGCCGATTACTGCTCTAGCGTAGAGGCTCGGACCGAGCTCCAGAAGGGTCTGCGACTGCAAAACTGCACAAGTAGCAAAGCACGGGCTTCCAGAAAGGATGAAGGAAGATGACTTGCTATTTCGGACGGGGTCTTTGCAGAGGGGGCGAGAATGTTCTTGTTGGTGTTTGGCCGTGAGAGGCGCATAAAGGTACTACAACCTATCGACTCTTTGGGGGTAGCAACTACTACTAGAATTACAGTCTGGAAAAATACTAGTGGTTTGGTAGACAATAGTGCAGGTGGGGGCGGATCCTTCAACGGGGGTGAAAAGGGTACTGTCTCGGTCAATTGTCAAAAAGAAACGTCGGTCATGTGTGTCAGGTCACAAAGACGAGCAGTACCATGTCAGATGTGCCTGCAAGTGCAACTAGAACTAACAACTTTTTCTTCTGATAATGTGGTTCATGTGGAACAGCGTTTTTTACAATCCATGTTTATTCATTCTGAACCGAGCTCTTGTTCACAGTGGCCGTTTTCCGAAATTTTTTAGCATCAAGTGCCACGCTCGGTAACCGACGCCTGCATAAAAAATCGAAATGCGCAACATTCTCAAGGTTTTGCGCAACCGACGTCGTCTTTTTGGTGCTTTTCGACCATTGTAGATGTACCGAAGATAAGTTCAGCGCACCGAAAAAAAGCTCGTGAAGAAGACATTATGTTGAAACACGACATTTCTGCATAGACCAGGCTTGTCGCCGCGATTGCTCTTATTTGCGCTTCCCGGTAATCACATTAATCGCGATTCTGTTTTTCTGTCTGCTGCTGACAAAGAGCAAGCAGAAACGATAAGAGCAGTCTGTCTCCTATGGGAGAGTTGTTTTGTTTCGTCTGACAATAATTTACTCGACTCACGTCTTGGCTGGTTGTTTCGCAACTTTTGCAGCCGCGCCCTCAAAGGCACGGTCCGCGATACGGTCAATATTGACTTGCGTTTCGCGTCTCACCTTTGGTATCTGTGGCAGGAGCATGCTTCCCCGCGGAACAGGAGCGGCCGGTCGCTTATTTGATGTCGCTTCTCCGACCGTGGGCCCTAGTACCGCGTCACTTCGATGCGTGGTGTGGTCCTGGGTAGGCTCCCGCGGTCGCTTCAGACTGCCCGTCGTCGCACCACTCGTACCCGTCGCCAAAACCCCTGCATTAGACGCTTTTGACACGGCAGCTCCCGGGGCGACTATCGTTTTTGCTATGCTGCTGCTCCCGCTACTTCCACCTTTCGTTTGAAACTGGGAGACGTTCAGTTTCCCGAGCGAAAGTTTCGGTTTCGCGACCGGCGGTTTTGGCGAAGCTGGGCTCTTGCCGGCGCCCGCATCACCCTCATCGGAGGAAGAGGAGTAATCCATTTTGTAACTTACTAATCATTCACTTTCGGTGCTGCAGCTACAATTTTCACGTCTCAGCATAGCGAAAAAAGAAAAGCAAAATACGTTTAATCCTACCCCTACGAACTTCAACTTGCGAACATAACCACCGGCAAAAATAACCACCGGCCTTCCCCTTGTAGTTGGACGCGAAAGAAGTCTTCAAATGTGTCGCTGTAATTCGGGATGATGAGATGACCCAGCGGAAAAATATATCTGATCGACCTGCTTTTTTGAACAAAATCTGATCGGTTTTCGAACGAACCGCATTCCACGACTCAGCCCTGCAATCCTATGAAGACAAGCTGGCGTTCGGTAACACAAAGATAGATCACGCGCGAGAATGAACGCGGGCAGTAGTCTACTTTGCACTTATCGATTTGATCCTCGAACAATATCTCGAACATACTACCCAGATATTGCAACTGGATGCTCGGCTGATCGGAAAGAACAAGAAATGCTGTTTTATATATTTCTTGTTCTCGTCTGCGTCGCTGAAAATAACATCATGAGAATCCCATCACTCCCATACGCGTAATTCTTTCAGCCAATCCTTCGGGGGTGGTGGGTAAATGAACTACAACACGCATTGAATACATAGACCAGACACTAATGTGCTGGGCGGGTCGAGTCGTCCTATACGCGTAGCATCTACAACCACGAAAACGAAAACACTAGTCGCTGTAGTCGATCTTTTTTTTCTCGATCTGGGAAAACTCTTTGCAGAGGAGCTTCACCAGCTCTTCTTTGCCGGGCTCGCCCTGAATCTCCACGGAATCTGGCTGGCCTGGGTTGCCCTTGACCGCAGCACTGCCGCAGGCGAATTTCTTCTTGAAGATTTTTGCTGCGGCCTCCAATTTCACGTCGTACGTGTCCAGGCCGATCACGGTCGTCGTCTTTTTACGCCCTTGCCTGCTCGCCACTTTGATGCTTATCTGTTAATTCGTGTAGCAATGCTAGTAACGTTGCGTGACTGGTGACACAAAGACCGTCACCTTTCTTGAGGAAAAGGAACAAATGTGACATCGTGTCTGTAAGTAGCAGCACCAATTTGATTGTAGGGAGTGAACGTCAGCGCTCTGCTGGAGCATAAAACAAAAGTGAAAAGCTACCTTTGGACTTGCACTTCGTGTCTTCTTTCCCCCGGGTAGCTCTTTCGTTTTTGCTTTCTCTTCGGCCTCTGCCTTTTTCTGGTTCGCGGTCTCTTTCGCGTCAGCTAAAGACTCACCTGTTTTTCACAAATAGTTTGATTTCATGCAGTAGTCCTTCCTACTCGCGTGGTTCCTTGTGCTGCTTGGTACATCAACCTCCCTTCACGACTTCTACTACTGACTTGCTTGAAATAGGTGCGGTAATGCCAAATTATTCCCAAAGTAGAAATCCTTACCGGCCAATTCAGGGTAGAGCTGCGGGAAGTTAGCCAACACCCACGGCTTCGCCAGGTCCCATTTCCCGCCGTATTGGCAGTATTCTGGAGGCATTCCGTCCTCGGGGCAATAGCTGTGGTGTCAGAACATTGTATGGTAGTTGAAAAGTTTTTGGAAATACAAATTTCCGCCTCAATCAGACATTTTCACGAAAATCATTTTCGAGGCGGTCAGCAAAGGCCTCCATAAAGACCTAGGAAGTGGACTGCACCGAGGAATGAACGAACCTGCTGCAAGAAGAACAAACTACGAGTAGTAAAAAATTCAGCTTACACGACTTTGACTGGCCCCGTCATTTCTGGCATTTCCGTGTGCGGGACGAAGGGTTTTATCACGGGCTGTGGGGCTGGTGCTGAGCTCGAGGCAGCTGCAGCGCCGGCGCTCGGCGTGTCTGCGCCCTTGTCGGCCGATGATGTTGTTGGCGTGGCTGAGGCGTCTTCATCCTGTGTCGTCTTGGCTTCCGTGGCTGGGCTAGCTTTATCTGCTGCCGTGGGACTGGCTTCACTGGCACTACCGCGCGGAGCGGGCGAAAATTCCCGGGTGACGGGTTCCTTTTCGTCCGACATGTCTTTTCTTTTATCTTTCTTACCGTCGGTTCTAAATAAACTTCCCCTTGCGTCGAGTGATGAGGGGCTAGAAGTACTACGCGGAGGTTTAAGATCTCATGTGGGTGGTAGTTGCTACAAAAGAGAAAGTAGTGGAGGGAGATACTAAATAACCTGGAAAGAAAGGAATGGATGGGATTGGGAATCAGAAACAAAAGATAGCAGAAAGACCACACCCGTTATCGGGATGATGAACAACGCATGAATTTGAAAATGAGTATGCTTACCACGATCTTCTGCTAGTATTCTCATTTACTGATCCATAACTGGGGCGGTGCCACAACTGGAGGAACTCCGGAAAGCCGCATTGTCTGCTTTTTATTGCGCGCGGTTTGGATCTGATTTATTTCTCGACACTTTAGTGTAGAAGGATAAAAACTGTGCCTGGATCCAAAGGTACTAGTACCTATTCCTCACTGCTGTCGCTTTGCCGACCTTCTTCGTATGAGCGTCGATTACAGTACTTTAATAGACAAGCGTAGCTTAGTGCAGCCACACAAGAGGAAGAGCGGCCGAGCCAAGAACTGAGTCATAGAAATTCCACGGAGAAAGGCTCCACTTTTCCACCTCCTTCCCGAAGCGCCACGCCGGTCACTAAGCGGCTACCGCGACGGCCTTGCGGCCTCTTCACATCCATGCTAGTTTTTCCCGCGCTTCTGGTGGGTACTGACGTGTAGAGTTCTCGAATACGTAGGTCAGATAGTTTGAGAACTTTTTCGTCAGCGTGGCCGTCGAGTTTTCGTCCAGCGTGCGGAGAGCGTATGGAAAGAACTACAAAAAAACTACTTACCTGCCATTCATCTGTCACGTGCTACTCGTCTACACATCTTTCCACAAAGCAAGCAGAATTCTCACGATGCCGCCAACAAAAGAAAACAGTACGTACAAAAGTCCTTCGACAACATGGCGATGCATACAGAAAGCAGTTTTTTTTTTTTTCTAATTTCGTACGAAAGTTGGCAAACTGGTATCGTCTTCATGCACCGGAAGGAGAAAGTCTTTCCCAAACAGGAGGGGCCACACAGGCCCAAGACCTTGCGGAGCGCACAATTCGGATCCCAACTTCATATCCTGAACGTGCGCGAGCGGTTCTTTCTTCACCACGAACAACTCCCCGCGGTACGTGGAGAGCAAGGGCTGCAAGAAAATTTCAAGTTTTCATCCTTCGCAATTTTCCATGACGACCGGACATCGCGACGCGAATGTCGTTCCCATTCATATCATCTATTGTTCTTCACCAGGTTGCTCAAATAAACCAGAATGTGGTTTAATAATATTCTGCTCAAGGTACTATAATCATACCGTTTTTCCCTGCTGACCCCGCATTTGCATGAGCTGTTGGACAATGCCCTGCTGACATTCTGTCAAGTCGTCGGCCACCGTGCGGAAGTTGCCCAAGTGCAAGAAGTCTGATAGCAGGAAAGTGTTGATCTCCATCGCACGAAAAACCAAGTCCAGGTACCTGTGTTACAACTTTTCTCTCCATCATCATCTCCCGTCGGAGGTGTTCCTCTCTTGCGAGTGGTCCGGAGCGATTGTTCAGCAGGTACATCAATCATAGAAATTTAGAATATCAATATCACGCGAAAGATGAACGACGCGCTACCTACGAGAAGAACCTCAAGGTCAACATCACAAGCACCAGAAAAAGACACTGTACCTGCTATTCGCGTTCTGTGTGAGCTCGTGCTCTGGACGCCCCAGGAATATGGTGTATTCAGCAATGCGAAGATCGTCGGGAAGCACGGGGTATCAAATGTAAAAATGTCTCGGTCTGGCAGCGTCATGCTATTTCTACATGACACAGAAGGGCTGGCATGGAAGCTCTAGCATCACAGGTTTCGAGAAGCTTCCGCAATGCCGAATCCGCATGACAAACCCCCCACCTTGGTGACAGAAAGTGGGCAGCTTTTGCTACCTATGCATGAGAGATTTTTCTGTGTTCTGAAATGCGCATCACAAGTTTGTATTCTCCCAGACCCAGACACTTTTGCAGTTCATACGGGGGTACACGACCGGGAGGCAAGCGTCGTCAGTGTCATGTTCGCGAAGCTAGTCGGGTAGTACCTTGTTTTTCAATAGGGGAAAAAGATATTTACTATATCTTTGCGGTACTATCTTTCCCACATGTTCTTGCCATCGTCCTGGCGACCGCGTACTTCATCAGATGAAACTCTAATTTTCAAAGTGGACGCAGTTGTAGCACCATATCATCAAATCTGAGACCGCGACCGTAAAATCTGATTCTGAAGATAGGAAAAAAATGGAAAGTCAAAGTACTCGGTCGCCAACTTCAAGGCGGCGTCAAAATAGGGGGCCATATTGTTCTTTCCGGTTTCGGGAGACACGTCGCCGTCGGGGAATTTTCCACCATTTGCGTCGAACACCTGCGCCGCCAGCTCCATCGCGGTCTCGTCGAGACAGAGCTCCTGAACGTAGAGATGCGTCGCCTTCCGGTCGATCAGCTTCAATCGGTCCTCCAGGATCTTCAAGCTCTCCGTCCCGCAGCATCAACTGCAAATATGTCGGCGGGGAGGAGGTCTGAGAAAATGCACAGGTTCATCCCGCAGGTTTTGCAGTGCTCAGAAGCTTTGCAATGCGGGGCCTAGCAGCAAGAATGCTGATTATACTCTGCATGTTGACACGTAGGCCACTGCTTCTACTTTTATATCAAAGTGGCCTAAAATGTACAGCTTCTGCCATGCATTGTATCTATGGCAGATGATTTTTCCGTGACTGACCGAGAGTATGTTGATCACAAGTTTGCGGCACCTTCCCAGACCACGACGACCCGGATCGATTGTACCTGCAATGCGTACACAGCGGCACACCACAACACTCAGCTCCAAATCGCGGTCTACCTGATCCAACACCGCGGTGTGCATGCGCTGAAACGCTGCGAAAGCGGGGTTGATCGCCCACGAGTTCATCACCGTATATCCTGATTAAAAACGTCCCCACACCAGAGTCCAGACGGGAAACCTGCTAGACAAATCAGCCAGCCTTGGTTCTTGTCTGGCATGACAAGTTTGTCCTTGTGGTGTAATCCTGTTTAGCTAGTTCAGAAGCATCACAGATCTAGCATGGCATGCTGATCCTAGCGTCACAAATTCCAAAACACGAATAGAAAATGCTTCTCATAGGGCTCCGCATCATCATCATCATGTAGTGGACACCCGCTCCCAGCGCCACAGGTCAAGGATCCCCTCCCCGGGGGGTGGGCGAGGAAGCACTTTCGGCGACCTCATCATACAAAAGCCGAGCGCTACCACGGCGAGTCGCCCCAAGAAAAGTGCCGACCAGTCGGGAACTACCCACCACACCTGATCAGCACAGCCCGGCCAGCTAGCCGAGCGCGACAGCCCAACATACAGAACGATCCAGGACCCGATCCATTTTACGCCATACGTTTTTGCTCTCACGGAAGAGACGACGCACCCCTTTGGGTTAAGGGGCGAGACTCTCCCTTAAGCCGCAACCCCACCCGGACAGGGGAGGCTGGACCATTTGTGCCTTACCTGCGGCACGGGCGAACAAGGCGAGTGCACGGACCACAGTTGTCAAACCATAGACCAGTTGTCTGGCGCTGCTGACTGGCAACCCACCTGGGGCACAGCGACAACTTAAAGGCTTAGTTTGTGCGTGGCAGTCTTAGTGCAGCCCTGTTCTGCAATAGAAGCAAAGGGCGGGAGGGGGGACGGGGGTCTTACGCCAGAGTCGCGACGGAACTTACCTGGACGTAGGGTGCCCGCACGAGAAACTTTTTTGGCATGCAGAATTGCATGACAACTCTGGGGTGGGGACGTTTTTACTCAGGATACCGTATCCTGGTACTTCATCGTGCGTGAAATCACCGCAGCGTCTCGGACGAACCCAACGGACAGATCGTTCCTACGAGTGTAGTTGCATTCTACTTTATTTTTTGCATTTCTGTTCTTGCCAAACGCGGCAAACTCGCAAGGCACATCAATCTACTGTCAAAGCGGTCATCTCTGCACGCCTTTGAAGTAAGGGTAAACACAAACACGGCATGTTGATAAAAAATTTCCCATCAATTTAAATTTTGGCACAACTAGGAGTACACAAATAAGTACAGAAGATACTTGGGTCCGTGGAGGAACAGAGCCGCTTCTGCGATGACCACGTAGCTGAGAATCATGATCGCCGGGCATTCTTCCATGGTGCGCGATTGGAAATTTTCCGGCATACCGATCAACCAGAAAGCCGCCTCAATCGGCGGCACCCCGTCAGCCAGCACGTACTTGTCGGAAGACATTCGGCATCGTGAGGAAAGATCCCCCCTCCACATATTGATGAACAGGCATCCGTCTAAAAATTTGTGGCGCAGTTTGAGGAGGTCGCAGATCATTTCTGTCTTGCAAGAAGGCAAGCGCCGAGGTATGCGCCGCTTTGTGGAGGCGGATATTTCTCATGCTTTTCTTGGGCCTTCAGGGCAGGCGTTTCCCATTCCAAACAGCTAGATTTCTATTACGCTCCAAAACAGGCCGAGCATCTGGCTGCAGTTCCTTACAGCAAGGTATTTGTGTGCGCAAATCTAGCATCAGCAGTTTTGTTTTTGCTATGGGGAGGTGGGATTTTCCACTTTGATATTTGGAAGTCCGCGCCCATGATCTTGTAGTCGGAGTGGCACTCGCCCTTTTTTATCGCCTCCGCAGCCTGCTCCTGACTTAGGGTCTGATCGCAGATGATGAAGTTCATACGGTAGGTGAAGTAGCACGTGTTTGCGAGCTCGTTTTCGCTGGGCAGCCTGACCCGGGTAATCTTCCCCGCTACCGGCAGTGGTATTTGCGACAGAGAATCTTCGAAGGCCGTTTGGAAAAGAACAAACACAAGGACGCCCAGGAACGCTGCCGTCAACGCGACCGCTGCGCGCCATAAGCGCGCCGTCCCAACATCATCCGGGCCTGCTTTCGCTTTTCTCGTTCTACTTTGGATGAAAAAGTCACAAAAATGTGTACGCAGTCGCCGCTGGAATGGACGCCGCAGGGCATGAATCTTCTCCGGTCGGGACGCACCGCTACATCCTCGGGGGAGAGTATTCCTATACAACCTAGCCAACTTCTCCGAGACTTCTCCAAGTAGCATCTGTCGCAGCATCTGTCCCGTTCTTACTCCCCTTTCGAAGTCCCGACTCGCTGCGGCAGAACGCTGTTGCAAGGGCTGCGAGGGATCGTCCTCCCGCGGCTGTCGGTGTCGATGAAATACTCCTTTGGCTTGGACAACTGCATTTGAATACGCATATTGCGGCGAGGGAGCAACCGGGTTTCCATTGGGGCTGCTCCAGTAGTCACACAAGAAGCTCCGGCTCGTGTCAACCGGGCTGCGCCTCCAGTTCCTACGCTCCGGGAGGGCTGCACAGAATCCCCCTGCCATCGAGGGCGAATTATTCCCGCGACCACGAGAACGCTCCCGAGCCGCCGACGTGGAACTCGAACTGCCTGAGGAATTTTCCGATATTGTAAACCACATATTGACTCGTGTTTTTTGGAGCTGAAGAAACACCGCACCAGTCTTGGAGATCGAAGATGTGAAAAGCTGCGTGTAGTGGCAGCTAAATCGAGCCAGCAGTTCACGTTCACAAACCGACGACTGGACCGAACAGAAAAATGTTATGGGAGCACAAATTTTGTGGAAAACATGCCACCAAAAATGTGCAACGAAATCCTTGTCTTCCCGAAGGTGGTGCGAGCCCTTTACAAGCTGCAACGACTGCGAACATTACTTATGACAAGACGAATGCAGTCGTATCATCCGCGTCACATCGCAGGAGATGCAGTTCACTTTCGCGACGACAATATTTCGCACGAGAGCCGAAAATCGAAATATACCCTGTTATGCATTTGACCACCTTGGAGAAACAAAAAAGCTCAACAGACGCAGATCCAACTAGTTCTACTGAAGCTGCAAGGTGATCATCTCTTCTAAATTTCGTTATGTGTGCGGTGCAAAGTACAACCCGGTGCGTCGGCTATGACCCAGCAGCGCGCGTCTTCGCACTTCCGACGGTATTGAACAGCCCCGACTTGGTGCGGACGAGGCGTCTACTTCCCCTGATCAGCACACTGGCCCGAGTCAACCCGTGTGTTTCAGCAGCTGTCCGCTGCTAGAGCCTTCGGGGGTGCATTTTTCCGCACTTCTGCCCCACTGCCGTGTGTCGCTACTTTCGCATCTCCGTGTCGTTTCAAGGCGGCCATCGTGCTCCCCTCCTCCTCCTCGTCGCACCGCTGCGTCTATCCGCTCGACCGTTGCATCGATATTCGTGGCCTGGGGGTCTGGCTTCTTCGTGATGCGACCCGTCCGCGCGATTTCGGCGTAGGCATCCCGGTAGAAGAACCAGTTGCTGGTGCGAAACAGCCGGAAGTTCCGGATCGGCGGCGCGATCACGTGGAGCGCCAGCTGCTGGTACTCAGAGGGGTAGGAAAAACCGCAAATGAAGTTGCGTTCCACGTTGTACACCTCCCTCAAGTGCTTCACGCCCGTCTCAAACAGCTTTCGCAACAGCGGGAGGTCCTTTCGCTGGCACTGCAGCAGGTCTTCCAACCGCGTTTTCGGAAACACCAGCAAATGAGCCCGGGCACACGGGTACCTGTGCTCCACCGCGAAAACGTCCCACTGCCGGGCCTATCAAATGCCAATTCGTCTGGGAGGTCTGGAAAGATGCAGACCGATTCGTCATGCAGGTGTTGCTTGCCCCGCGGTGTCTGGAATCATGCAGGGTCTAGCTGCATCGCAGCTTCAGAAAGGTCTATGCGATACCAATTTTTACACAAGAGGAAATACTTATTCATTATGTCATCTCAACCTGTCTCACACTGGATATCTTTCCTAATCGTGCAAGATAGATTTTTGTGTGACGCCGGGCACAAGGTAGTTGCATCTTTCCAGACCCAAACGCACTATTGCAAGGCATAGGTCCAACACGGGGCGGCCGTGATAGCGGTGCGTCAGTACGGCCTCCACCAGGTCGCAGGGCTATCAAATGTAAAAATGTCTGGGTCTGGAAGATTAGAACTTGTCATGCTAAATCTAAATGATGCAAAAATCTGTGTTGCGTGAGTGCCAAATGCTGTCCGCTTTTGACCAAGTTGAGAGGGAGTTTCTCATGCAGGAGCGGCATGATAGAGACCTCAAAGAATCTGTCATGCTGGGTCTCGCATTCCAGACCCCATGGGTCATGGAAAACCTGCATCGCAAATCTTGGATTCTTCCAGACCCAGACATTTTTACATTTGATAAGGGCTTCGCGTCGGCAATAGAAACGTCGTCGGGCATTTCCGTGTTGCAGAAGTTACACCGCTCGAGCTGCAACAGGTTCGGCTTTCCGCACCTCGGACAGTGCTTCTGGTGCTTCCGCTGCGTGAAAAAGGTCTCGCGCGCGACGGACACATAGCTTCGCTTGCGGAAGGAGACTTGCCCTTGTTGCAATGAGACTGACGAGGGAAACGAAGAGGGAACGGAGGTTTGCCCTTGTTGCAATCGGATATTACGGACGAAATTTGGAGGTCTAGTACCCTGGCACCAGCGGCAAGCCAACGCCTTCTTCGCGTAGAGCATCTCATTGCAGTGCGTGCTGCTGCATCTACTTTTTCAGTTGCCACAAAGTCGTGGTAGGCTCTTAGATGTTGAAACTTCTATAGAAACAAACAGGACCATCCCTCGTGGTCGAACGGAATGTCCAAGCTGTTTCAAAAAGAACACCTGAAAGCAAAAATGTCGTGCGCAAAGATCCTTCCCGCAACGACGTGGTGATGTTGCACGAGGAGAAAGAACCACTGGAGCTACACGAGAGAAACGATGAAAATCATGATCTCCAGACGCGGACCTACAGCTGAAATAGATCTTCCGCGGTTGCGATGGATTCGGTAATAAAACCGATCGGCGAAAGAAAGAAAGAAAGTCCGTGCTGCATCCCACAAAAAGTGTTTCGCCAAACGGTCGTCACAGCAAAATCTGACAGATCAATTTATTCTTCACAAGCAACGTCGACAGGCGCGCGACACAAATGAAAAATGAACACAAGCGTAGTAGTCCCAACAAATCTCCGCGTTTCTCCTCGTACAAATACGCGCTCCAATTTCATAAAGCAGGACACGATCTGTGGTCCTGTTTGTTCAGTAGTAAAGAATTAGTTGTTGTGCCGCTATTGCTTATTCCACGTGTTTTGGTGCAGCTGATTGGTCAAGTTAAGCATGGAAGGGTCGAACTGTGTGCCCTTGAAGGGGCTGCCGTCTGCATCCCAGGCGTCTTTCATGAGCTCCGCAGTTTTGATTTGGTCCGAGGTCGGCTTACCCTGGTGCTTCTGGTTCTGATCGAACACAATCTTACCTGAGAGATGAACGTGCGTTATTTATACCGAGATTAAAAAGATCGCTTTTTCATCGGTACATCATGGGTACAGTACCGAAATAATCCAGCTGCACCAACGTCGCAAACATTCTGCCCGTAGGCATGTTAAATTTGGATACTTAGCAACTACTTTCCAGAAATAAACCAAGAGCATTTACGAATGGCCCCCTGCGTCTCTCCGTCGTAGTCGTCGATTCGCTTTGTCGATTCGATTTTGGTCGTGTCGATCTCCGGCCCGTCCTGAAAAACAGCTTTCCACCACGTCTTGCGAATCTTTGATTTTATTTGAGATGCGAAATTTTCGGTCGGAATAAATGATCCAAACAGAGGGCAACAACATCGCTTCCAAGTTAGAATGCTGACGACGAACAGACCAAGCCCGTAGTTGTAGTACTTATACCTTGTCCAGGGTGAGGACCACCTTCTTGCTGTCCTCGAGGTTCCAGATGCAGTCCATAGGTTCCACCCGTATAGATGTGTCAGGATTGAAATCGACAAAGTTGTAATGCATAAAATGGATGAAAGTTGTGGCCCAGTTTCCAAGTCAAATTTGGGCAGAACCGCAATCCAGTTTGTCATGCTGTTTTGGTAAGGAAGACGCCTTTTGTCATGCTACTTTAGCAGCTCAGTTTCTACCCCTCAACAGGCTTACAATCTGCCTCGCTTGCCTACTCTGCAAGACAGGCACTCCGCGGGCTGTATTTTATGCATGACAAACCATTTCAACTTTGACGATTTCAATCCTGACGCTTCCATAACCCGCTCCAACAGTTTATCTTCGAAAACGACCTTCTTCTGGTACGAAATCTTGACCGACTCGGATTTGATTTCCACAGAAACATCCTTGCTCTTCACCCCGCCATTCGGCTCCAGCAGGAATTCCACTGTCAGCTCCTCCAAGGTTTGGGACCATCGATACCTGAATGTTTTTTGACATAGATGCGGAAAGCAGAACAACAAAGTGCTAAAGACCACGGAGGAAAGGACAAAGCGAATTCAAGACTTCCAACCAAAAGAATTCTTCGTCCAGGAGGAAAGTACTTATCGGTCACGGCTCCGTTCCACGTGGAATGCGACGTAAACTTGGCATCCACGTTCACTGGCTTGTTCCTGCCGCCAGTTACGTCAGAAGTAGCGCTATCCGTGGGTGAGGACGCCGTTGTCGTGCTCCCTGCTTCATCCGTCCGACTCTGCAGATCCTGCTGCGCCGCGGCGACGACGGCGGCGGGCGGTGCCGTACTCGACGAGGACCCGCCCGAAGTGCAGTTGGCGCCGGCGCTCGGCGGCGCTGCCGGTCTACTCGAGGACGCACCGGCCGGTGCCGCCGTCGACGTTGTAGTACTAGCCACTCCGGTGGGCACGGATTGCATGGGGCGTCGCACCGCTTTGTCCAGGCCTTCGGGAATTCGGTTGCCCGTGCGTTTCTGATAAAAATCCTGGTACTTAGCGAACTGCGCATCTACCTGGAGGTTTTTTTTACACAGGTGCGGCACCACATTTTTCTTCCTACAAAGTCGGATATTACATACTACTAGCCCGCAGTAGAAAATACATTGTTCTTCACTGGGCAGCAGTACCATACCAGACATAGTCAAATCTGTGGCTGGGAAGAACCTCTCGAAACAACACACCAAGCAGGCGAAGGGTCTCCGCGAATTATACACCCGCGACGATTCGCGCCAAATGAGAGACTCAAAAACTTTATGTCGACTTTTGTAGAAAAAAAAAACCATTTTCTTTGCGATTCCTGGTGGAAAGCCCACTCGATCATCCTTGCTCTGCATCACGTGGAAAAGGTCCGTGCGCCGCTCGAAGAAACCGAAAATACTCGCCAAAAAATCTTCCAGTCCCTGATGCTTGGCGGCGAGCCGCCCGAGCATCTCGTCCGTATGAGGGTCGTACGCCATTCTTAGTTTTCTACTGTACAGATAACGTAGTTAACGAGTTTTAGAAAGTTTCAGCGGTGCGCATGAGCGACATGAGGAACGACATATAGGCGACTTGGTAAGTAACACGCGGAGCCGTTTATTTCGCAAGTGCGAAGGAACATACTGTTAATACAGGGATAATTCGGTAAAAGTGTATTTCTTGGGAGTCCTGCTGTCGGAAGATAAGTGAAAGATCTTTTTTCGCCACAATTGATCGCAAAGAAACCTTCCACGAGCACGCACGCACAAAAGCGTGACACTTTAGGAGCTGCCAAAAACGAAAACAATAGAGCACATACGTAGTTGTCCGCTGTTGATATATGGGTCAATCATCTGTCAACAGCTGTGTCCTATGGGTCAATTATCCGCGCCGCATAGGTTCTCTGATGCAGTTTCTTGCGTGCATTGCCTTCGCGTTGAATCTCTGAGCAGCAGGAGCAGCAGGGCTCCTCGTGTGTCGTGCAACAAATTATTTTCTCCCATTGCAAAAGCATTCCATCTGGTTGAGCTCCTTCTGCTGGGAAAGATGACGTAGAGTCGTTCTATGAGTCAGTGCGCGGTGCAACGGTAGAACGCACTACGACAACGCTGCAGCATCTAAAATCGACCACACATCAACATTCCTGATGCCTCGTGACTGAAAAACACGTTACCTTAATCCACACTCTAAGCCGAAGCATGCGACAAGCTCCAGGACTCTTGAATTCGGTGTGGACCCTCGATGAACCGCGCATGGGCTTCGCTTATGTTTTGCCTCGCTCCACCTCCGCCAGCAAGATTTGTCCTGAAACACTCTGCGAGTCGCGGGTGCTCCCAAAATTCGTTTTTGATGGAGCAAAACTCCTTGAGTCCAAAGCGCATGCACTCCAGGTCGGGCTTCCAGCGTTGTGGCCGGCGATACCCCCACCGTCGCAAAGTGGCTCGCATCTGCCTCTCTTGCTCTAGTCTCGTGGGCGACACCGAGCGAAGATCCGAGAACTCTATCACAAACAGACAAACGGACAGCGTCGCTTGCGCTTTTTCGGCAGTAATATTATCGCCAGGCTGCGCTAATGTCGTCTGCCGTCGCTTATTTCTCCTCGTACTAAAAAATGGCCCCCATCGCCGCGAAAAAGTAGAAAGCAAAGTACCGTGGTACGCTGACGTAGAATAATTGCTAGACCTCGTCCCACTCTTCTGAACAGTACCGGTCTGCTGCGCCTGCTGTGTTACGATCAACTCCATCTTTGGCTCCTGTTGTAAGTCATCAGAAAGTGCTCGACGCCCCGGTGCTTCTCCAGAGCTCAACGCTGCGCTCCTTTCTGGTGCCTTCTTGGAAGCCGGAGAAGGCGCGCCTATCGTCCTGGGCGTTGAAGATGCAATGGACAGCAAGGGGTCGTGCTTTTTCAGAAAAGGCTCCAGGGATTGCAAGACATCGAGCTCCCCTCCCTCCACGTCCAGAAAAAAAACGGGCAGGGCGCCACCGAAGCGCGCTAGATGCTCGCCCAGAATCCAGCTGATCGGGCGGCAGGGTACCTGGACCTCGCCCTTAATCCACTGCTTTTTGTGCTCTTCCGACATAGCGGACACGAGACCGCCCGTGCCGCTCACGCCAGGGAGAGCCGCGTCACCACCTGAAGGTACCTCCGCCCCGGATGCGAAAGACACCGTGCCGTTCCTTCGAAAATATTCCGCCTCGGAACAGAGCGCCTTGCACTCAAAGCTTATACTGCGAAAACAAATCGCGCACACCTCTCGCATATAACATTTCGCCAGACGACATGCAGTAGATGAGGACACATTATCTTATGTATTTACAATTAGTTTGTGTCTTTTGCGGAGCCGCATCAATTTGAAGGACTTGGACAGCATCAAGAGCGGGTGTTCTTGATTTTCCTGCAGCATACTGCCGTTGCGTTCGCTCACTGGTGTGTCCGGGGGGAATGACCCTCGATTGGTCCTCAGTTGCTTGCAGTTTGCTGGAAATGCTTCAATCAGCAGACCACGCCAATTTAACGCTTTCTCGAAAAAGTAGGAATTCGAAAACTCGATACCCGTAAAACCGCCCACCTCAAGGAACGCGTTGCTCCAAGGCACTTGCTCCTGAGTCGCCGCAGAGACTATGCCGGGCGTAGGTGGTGGCTGTGGCTCTTCTGCCAACTTTCGAGGTGGCGCCTTGCTTTCGTCATGAGGGTGAGCACCACTTGCTGCATTCGCCGGAAGATTTCTCCTTTCCAGGTCGCGCAACGCGGGAGCCGCTGGTGGGATCATTCGCTGGCAGAAATAGTGGAGGTACACGATAATGTCTTCTAGGAATTGGGAGTGAAAGACATGCTTTGCGGCGGGGAGCCCGCAAACGGTCGACAAAAGGAACCGACGTTCCGCTTGTGCATATTGCGTTTGCAGATTGTACCGGTCGAGATTTCTCGTACTTTTGCTTTCCTCGTCAGAATTTCCAGCGACAACCCGCCGCGCTAGGCCCTGGATTCTCGCCACCAACGCTTTCACTCGTGGGTCATTCGAACAGGCGGCGCTTCCTCGGCGCTGAAACCAGAGACCACCGATGATCCCCAGACTGGCTGCGACCTTCTCCGCAATGGCTTTGACATTATCGGCCTTCGAAAGTTTTTCCACCTTCGAATACTTTCCCTGTTGTGCGAGGAGTCTCCCGAGGTTCGCGTCAAGCGTCACCCACGCCGGAAGAGACAAGAGGCAAGGCTTTGCTACAGCGCGCTCTTGTCCGCGACTGCTCCCAAAAAAGTTTTGCAGCAGACGGAATTCCGCACCCTGCGTGTCCAGAGCGAGCACCAACGGTTGTCGTACGTTTATTTCCCCGCCCGCTTTCGCCGAAGCTGCGAGAGCCGCAGTTGTCCCTGCGTTTTGCCCTTGAGCCGGCACAGCACTAGATGCATCGCGTAGCAACTCGGGTATCGCTCGGCAGGGAAGCAGTGGATGCCGGTGCACATACGACCAGGCGCCCTCAGCGCCCAGCTGTTCCGGGTTTTTCCGCGGATCCCAGCTCGCCGTTACGTTCGTGTTGTAGAGCGTTGCTTCCACCTTGGGATCCGTGAGGTTTCCCGTTCGTGCCGGGTAGCACGCACCAATGGCTGGCACGGGGGTAGTCGCCTCCAGCGTGACCGCGGCGGGAGGAGCTTCCTTGGCCCCAGGAGATGCCGATGTCTTGGTGGAAATTTGTATCGTGTGGCGGAACGCCGCAAAGTTGCCATCCACTCCGCTGATTTCCAGCAGGGTCGCTTGGCCGGCTCCCTATCCATCTTTCGCCGCATTTTTTCCAGAAGGGCCAGCGGTAGGAACGGCGGGCGTGGTGGGTTGTGGGGGACGAGCTGTCGGCGTTTTGGATGCTTCAGCGCTCTCTTTTCCCGCGTTCTCATCGCCGCTCGGCAGCGCTGGCGTTTTTGGCTCACCTCGACTCACCACTGCTGGCGCGGAAGCGACCACGTGCACCCGTGTGGGATTGTTCTCGTAGCTTCTTCTGGAAGTTGTAGTAGTGAATACAACCAGATGCTCGGGAAGCAGGTGAACCCAAAAGCGAATCGTCAAACTTGCAGTGAGCGCAACTGACAGAATTACCTTGGACGCTAACATTTTGGGTTGCGTCCATGAACGCGCCAGGCACGACAAGGATGGAGTGTACGTGTGACAAGGTAGATCAGATGTTGGAGGATATTTTTACGAGTGTTTTTTATCGTTTACAAATTTGGCGCAGACAGACTTCGTCGGAAACTGCATGCATCCCCGGGCACAATTCCGATCATTTCAAGAACAGACAGTTCAGCCAAATAGGCTATATTGCGTTTTTTTACTTTCATCGAACATAGGCGATTTTTACCAATGCATTGCACGGCAGGAGCATGCGCCAAACATGACATGTCGGTTTGAGAAAAACTCAAAAACGGTTATTTTTGCATGTTGTTGCTGTAGGAAACCGTGAGTACTAGTGTCCAAAAAGTGTGCATTCTCGGGGAAAACAGGGTAATGGTGCGGGGGTACCGCAAACAATGGACGACCCCTTCAATAGTGTGGGAAACAAATCTAATGTATTTTGATGAGGTCGAAGGACTAGTTTCGTGCATTTGTGAACTCGATCGGAGCGTGCGTTTACTTGATGATGATGTTCAAAATTTATGTATTAATTATACAAAGCTTCAAAATAAACCGACCAAAACGGAGCGTCGTCAGTGGTATGCTCTATGCATAATCTTATGAATGTGAAGCAGATACTTACTACGTCTCTAAAAATACTGACGAAGCAGGCAAGTGCGAAAGGAATATCTCGCTCCAAGCCTTTATTTCTTCTTCTTGCCTCCCTTCTTCCCCTTTTTGCCGCCCTTCTTTCCCTTTGTCGCCTCCTCGATGACGGCTTTTCGATCCTGATTGCACTTTCGATCGAGCCCGCTCAAATTGGAAAGCGGCCCGCTGCCACCGCCGCCGCCGGACTCTTCCTCTTCATCCTCCTCGTCGTCGTCTCCGCCGCCGCCCTCGGCCACCTGTTGATAGTGTGTGCAAGAAAGTGACGGCATCCCTCACCGTTTTCTCCGTTTTTTCATCGTGATACTATAACGTGCATGTAACAGAGAAACCTACAGCAGTGTCAACAGCAAAAATAAATTCGGTGCTCTTGTTGAAAAAATTCTATAAAAATCCTTATGCAAGTTCCAAAAGATAAAAAGAAGTACCTCAGTGACGCCCTCGGTGCCGAGTTTGTTTCGGATGCGCGCGATGAGCGAGGTTTGGTCCTTCACGTACTCCAGTGGGTTCAGGAGCTTGAAGAGGTGGTGCATCTTGTAGGACCGGGCCACGTCGAAGGGGATCTGGTCCCGCTTGTTCAGCAAAGTGATCAGGTCGGTGGACTTCATCTTGATCAAGAGTTGGCAGATGACCAGTGACCCCTTCTATCAGAGTGAAAAAAGGCCCCACCCCATAGAAAAAAGGAAATTTCTGTTGCTGGATTTCTGTACACAAATCACCGCTGTATTGCAGAAAGCGCTTGGCAGCACTTCCTGCGCCTGATTGGGTATGCAACAGGCTAGGAGTTAGGCATGGCAGACACCTTTGCAGTATGCATCACCGCATCACAGATTGGCTGTGGAATGCGCCAAGCGGCTCCCATTTGCGGTATTTGCAAGCCAGAACGGATTTTTGGTAAACAAATCAGCATCACAAATTTCCTTCCCGATATGGGGAGAGAGGATTTTTCCTCGCAATACCTTCTCCGCGGCCTTGTGGAGCGGCGTGTCGCCGTCCTCGTCCTTCTGCGTGATCAGCAGCCCGATGTTATCCCACAGAAAAAAGCGGGCAGGTCACATTTGTAATGCAAAAATAAATACACAGAAAAATCCGCACTGCGTATCCTAAACAGCATGCTACGAGGCCGCCCATGACGGATTTTTCTGTGTATTTATTTTTGCATTACAAATATGCCCTGCCAGCTTTTTTCTGTGGGATAGATGTCCTTCGGGTCCAGGGTGCGCAGGAGAAACACCAGCACGTCGGTGCCGTTCTGGCGCGCGCAGTGGTGGAACACGTTCCGCTTGCTGCCGTCCACGACCTTCGGGTCCGCGCCGAGGCCGAGCAGGTACTTGGCCAGGTCCTTGTCGTTCTGGTAGCAGGTGAACAAAAACAGCGTCATGTGGTTGCAGGTAGGGTTCTTCCAGTCCAAGACCGCCCCGTCCTTCAGGGCGGTGGAAATGCCCGGGACGTCGGTGCCCCCCTCCTTGAAGTACACGTCACCCGTGCTGGCCTGCCGCCACAAGGTTCGTGTCGCGAGAATCTGCTTGTCCGTCAGCTGCGCCGGGACTTTGCTGTTCTGCGCCAACTGCCCGCCGCGCTGTTGTGTTTTTTTTAACATCGATTTATTTATTCCTAGTGCAGTTGTGTGCTCGGTAATTCGTGCAGTGTGCGTGCTGGCGCGAATAAAATCACAAGAAACGAAAAAAGATCATTCGGCAAGGTAAGCATGCAGTAGAAGTAGGGATCCATTTCTCGTGACAATGAATGAGGCGGGTAGTACGGATGAAAAATAAAGGCTGCGAAAAGCCTACATGCAACGAACGCCGTCTTCTATATTAAGTGCGATGCAGTGTTTTGCTAATATTTAACCCGCGAAGAACAACAATTCTTTCACTGAAGCAACTACATATACCTTCGTCTGCTTCTCGGGGGCCGTGAGGATTTCCTTTTCGCAGAAGTAGCCCGTGAACGGCGTTTTTCGCTCCACCACGCTGATGGTTTTCTTCACCATTGCGGCGGGCGGCGGCAGGTGCGGCAACCGGACCGCCTGGCGGGAAGACTTTACCGGCACTTTCTTCCCGGAAACGGGGTCGTTTTCCTGCAGTGCGTGCCAGTCGACGGTGTAGCTGGTGGGCATCGGGTGCGGGTCGGTGTTTCGGTAGGAAAACTTGATGCAGCCACCGCGGTCCCACAGAAACTCCTCCTCGTACAGACCGTCGACCACGGGCATGTGCTTGCCGTTGCCCAGCACGGCCCGGTACCGTGGCACCGTAAAGTCACCCTCCCAGCGGAGCGGGTGCTTGTACTTCTTCTCGCCGTCCTCCCCTCCGGCCGCGAGCATGGTGCTCTGTGTGGCGAACGACCCAAAATGCTGCGACATGATCTGGTGGTGCGTGATGTAGTCGGCGGGAAGAGGAAACTGCTTTCAAGCTACAAAGAGCGGGGATCAACCGTTTTAGTCGATCAGTCGTTGCAACGTAAAAAAAAAACCGAAAAATCCCGCAAAGGAGGCAAATGGGTAAATAATTCAACGACCACGGGGGCAAAAAGTGTTGTAAAAGTGAAGATCCAAAATGGTGTTTATTCTCAACGGGATGCGTTTCTGAACACGATGTTGGTATTTTCCTGTAATGGTGTGAAAGAATGTTTTTTCATCTGTTCTTTCAACACGATGATGTAAAGAGAGTCCGATGTTGACTGCTGCCCCAAGTGCATAATTCCGTTTCGTGAACGAGACAAGAAATCTCCAAAGTAAGTGTACAGGTTGTGGACGATTGAAACGCAAATGTGAACGAAACCGCGTGGTATCATGAGGAAGAACGAACCGAACAAGAAACCAAAAACGAAAACGACATGATCTGTGATGTGTTGCTTCAGTTATTTACCGGTGGTGCGTCACTAATTTCAATACTTACGGTGAACGTCAACGGGTGAGGTGTTGACGTGCAAAATATAACTCGAGGTGTACGACATACTTCCCTTTAAAACCGAGTAAAAGCTGTATTGCGCTGAATTATGAATTAGTTTCATCATCATACACAAAACGACTAAATAGTGACCGAAATCATGAAAGAGGTATTACGTATTGAAATTGGAATCTCACGTACTCTTACTGCATGCCGACTAACGATGACACGACGAAATAAATTGTACAGTTTCTATGCCCTGAAACTTCGATACTGAAACCATCGATGATACACGACCTTACTCTCGTCTACTTCTTTTTCTTCTTTTTCCCGCCCTTCTTGCCGCCCTTCTTTTTGGCCGCTTTCAGCTCGGCCGCGCGGGTCTGGTTGCACTGCCGGTCGAGGGACAGAAGGTTCTTAAATTTGGTTTTCAGGGCGCCCCCGCCACCGCCTTCTTCGTCCTCGTCGTCGTCGTCGCCGCCGGCCGCGCCAGCGTCCTCTATCCTGTGTAAAAACGTCCCCACATCACCGAGTCAACATGGGAAATCTGCTAGACAAATCACACAACTGTGGTTGTTTGGCATGACAAATTTGGACGCGTAGTGTAGTGCTGTTGTCGTTGTGTTTGAGCTAGTTCAGCAGCATTACAGATCTAGTAGCTCGTGCTCATTGGAGCATGACAAATTTCAAACCCGCATTAGAAAATGCTTCTCGTGGGGCTGCGCATGAGAAACATTTTAAGCATGCAGAGTTGCATGACAACTATGGTGATGTGGGGACGTTGTTACACGGGATATCCTCCTCCTCCTCTTCGTCCTCCTCGTTGTCTCCGTCCTCCTCGTTGTTGCCGCTGTCCTGCTATCCAAATGAAAAGCCCATCCTTCACCCAGATCTGCTTGAGAGCGTCGGCATTGATTGTAGCAGAGTGGATAAGTAGTACATTTGCCACGCTCTATGTAGCAACGTCAAAGATTTGTTTCGCTGCATGTAGCAGCATCAGAGTTTCGAATAAATGTGTGCTGCACACTAGCGCAGTTGCGGCAATGTGTGTCACGCTAGAGCTGCTGCACACCAACTCGACTGTCGCACTTCTCGTCCCTTTATGCAAGACAAGAAACAAATTTTAATTTTCCCCGGGAAACATCAAACTTTGCACGGCAAATACTTGGCATATCTGGAGGCGGGGCGCTTTTCACTTGCGTACCTTCTCGAGCCGCATGCGCATGCGGTTTGCGAGGGAATTCGGATCCTGCACGTAGGTGTTGGGGTCCACCAGCTGCCGCAGATGGTAGGCGTTATGGCGCGTCGCGGTGTCTTTGGGGTACTCTCCGCGCGCGTTCCGCAAAAAAAGCAACTCCTTGAAGCTGTGCGCCTTGAGGTACAGCTCCGCGACCACCTTGCTCCCCGAGGCGGCCGCTAGGTGCAGTGGCGTGTTGCCGTCTTCGTCGGGTGAGAGCAGCAAAAAGGGTAACACGGACTTGCTGCCCGGCTGCTCCAGCTTGCGCAGCAGGAAGGTGGCGGTTTCGTATGCGTTCGCCTCCGCGCAGTGGTGGAACAGGTTGCGGTCTTTGCGGTCAACAGTGAGAAGGTCCGGACCGTACCGGAGGTAGAGGTACTCCACCATCTTGCGTTCGTTCATCCAGCACTTCATCGCAAACAGGCTCTTGCCATCCGCGTCGGGATTCTTCCAATTTATCGATGCCCCCTCGCGCACCGAGGACGCCATACCTGAGTCGTTGTCAAGTTCATGTTGTGAGCTGCAAGAACTACAACACCACAGAAGCTCAATGTCAATTTTCGTGTGGTCCTCGAACAATAGGCATGCAAAGGCGGATCTTTTTTAGCAGCTAGTATAGTTTTAATATCTAATCTTTCAATCGAAAAGATGTGGAAAATTGTACCTGGAACTTCGTCGTTAAAGGGATCCCACTTCTTTTTGTCTTTGTCTTTTTTCCCCGCCGGGGCCCAGTACATGTCCCCCGTGCTAGACTCGCGCCACAACCGCTGCGTCGCCTTGACCTGCTTCTCGCCCTCGAGTTGGGCCGGCGCGACGAAGCCTTTTTGGCTGACGGCCCGGCCCACTTTTGGGTTCATACTCACCGGGGCGACAAACGTGCTCTGCGTGGAAAACCGCCCGTGGAAGGTCGTGTGCGGAAACATCGCCACACAGGATGCCGATTTTTGCAGCGTTTTCGGCACCACGTTGTGCAGAGTGGGAAGGCGGAGCGGCTTCTTATCTTCCCCGGCTTCCTCCGCCCCGAGCTCAAGCAACGTTGGAGGATCTGTTCATTGGAAAGAGTACTAAATTCGGTGCACTACACTGCATCATCTTGGGCGAAAAGGGATCCGCAACACATTCGGCGAAGATCACTATCTTCATGTTGACGATGATCTAGTGGCAATCTATTACATCAAACAGACCGCGCATCGAAAACGGCGTTTCTGTGCTGCAAACAAATTTGGAATTTTACTGTAGTAGATGCCCGCAAGACAGCACGACCGAACACAGCAGCTGCAACTGGGGCACTTCTCGTACGTACGACTTAATTATAAACTCAAATCTATTATCATAGAAAAGCGAAAAATAAAAATTTCGTCGCAGTTCTTGCGTGCAATACAGGCATTGACGGACGTCCGGGGCGGCGGAATGTCGGACCTGCGGACGTGGTAGGGGCCCACCTTGCCCCCCCGGTCCCAGTCGAACCCGTCAAAGTACTGGTCGTGCCCCCCGAACGTTTTGTCCATGCCTGCGCTGCTGGTCGATTTCAGAAGATGGGAGGACATCAAGCTCGAGGTCGTGCGGAACCGGTTTTTGTTTTCTAGCACGTGCCGGTAGCGATCCAGAGAAAAGTCGCCGTGCAGCTTGGACCAGGGAACGTAGGTCATCGCCGCGCTGTATCCTGAGTAAAAACGTACCCACACCAGAGTCAGGATAGGGATTTTGCAACACAAACCTAGGAGCTTTGTGAGTCACGCATGACAAGTTGCGCTATGCAGTGTAGTGCAGGTTAGCAAGTGCAACCGCATCACAGATTCATTTGCTCATCCTGTTCACAGCATCACAAATTCCAAAACACGATTGAGCATGGCTCTCATGGGGATGCGCATTACAAGTCTTCCTGTCTTTGCAAATCTGCATTACAACTCTGGTGTGGGTACGTTTTTACTCAGGATACGCTGGCCCGCTCCTCCGTGGCCAACGGCATGGCGTGGAGCGGCGAGTTGCCGCCCCCGCGGTCTTTAGACAGACCGCGATCGAGCATTTACTAGTTCTTTGGTGCTTGCTACTTTGGTTATATTCTGAATACGACCGTGAGGGACTAGTAGTGGGCGTTAGAAATAAAATCGAGGCAGTGTTTCTGTAGCTTCAGAAAAAGTGGATGTGCATCAGCAACATTCAATCATCTGCGACAGAGAGCGCCGCTGATTGGGTCTGAAAAAAAAACAAATCATCGCCATTGAAGCACTGAAACGGCCAGACCAATGGAAAGGGATGCGACTCTCAAACGACAAAAAACATGCGAACATGAAAAAAAAACTCCGGCAAGAAACTGGAAAAAAAGACACCGAATCGAGTTCGAAAGGCAAACAGCGCCCTCAAAAAAGTGACTAGGCTTCTTTAGTAGAGAAGGTGCTGATGATTGTTTTCCAGCATTACAACACTCAGTGCTGTAGATTTATTTCCAGCATTGCTCAGTAGTCAGTACCTTGTGTAAAAACTTCCTTCGCATTGGATCCGGGTTTGATCATCAGTGTGTGCTCGTACTGAGCCACATAGGCACCGAACTTTTCGACCAGTGGCGGATATGCGTCCACCAGTCCCGCTTCGCAGAGTAGTTCCAGGTGCGCCGCTAGTCCCTTCGCCGTGAAAACGGGCAGCTTCCAACCCGCGCAGCTTCCGGGACTACTCTTCTGCGATGCGCTCGCCACACTCTTCCTGGATCGCAGTGCCGTATTATTTTCCTCCGTCAACCTCAGCTTTTGCAGTGCACATGGCTGCAAACTGCCTCCTGCTACTTCGTCCAACGCGGCTTCGTCCATTGCATTTCCCCTGTAGACGGCGTCCGCGGCCATGGAGCCCCTTCTCGGTCTCGCCAAAATCCAGCGTGGACAGAAGGCCAGGGTTGAAAAGTCCGCGTAGAGCTGTTGGTACAGTACCGCGGCACTTTCAAACGCATCCCGCGCTCGCGGTTGCGCCGAAAGCGGCAGCGCGCGCCGAAGTTGCTGCTCTATCAGCATCGTGCGTGTAGTTGTGCGGGCTGCACCTTTTTGGCTCATCGGTGGCGCAGCGACGCGGAGGAAAGGCCCGTCTTTGGTTGCCGACGACCCTGTACTGCCCGTCTCCTTGCTCCTCGAGCAGTCCGAAGGTACCCGCCACACCTTGTCGAAGAACGTGCCGCGCCGGAGCATGTAGTGCGTGCAGGGGTGCAACTGGTGGCTCATTAAGGCGGGGTCCATGTTGAAAACCCATCCCCATCCCTTGTACGAAGCGAACGTTTCGATGGCCCACTGTTCACCCGCGCGCATGCGCTGCCGCGACCCGACCAAAATCGGGGCCAGCATTTTACCGGCGTGGATTTTTCCCTGCTCCAGCGCATGCCCGTTCAGGTTGCGGATCGGCTGCACGGGATACACCCGACCCTCCGTGGTTATTACCTCGCCCGCCTCCATTATCGCAAAAAAAAGTGTTTCACGGTAAGGATTTTGCAAGTTTTGCATCACAAGTTTTTTCTACATCACAGAGAAAATTTGCCATGCGAGATTTCTAAGAGAAAACACAGCTAAAAATCTAGTGTCTTGCATGTGCTGTAGCAAGATAAACACTTCTCAGATACAGTTTCTGCATTACAAGTTCACAGTAAAACAGTTTTTTCTTGTGATATCCATCACCTCCTGGATCGCACTAGACACCGTGGACAATTTCACGTCCATCCCCGCCGCGCGGATGCCGGTGTACGTTGCCTCTTGCACGACTTCCAGAAGCTGTTCTTGCGGGGAAAGGGCGAAGGCCGCCTGTCCCCCTGAATTAAACCCCCTAAGAGCGGACAGTGCGTCAACATCCGCTCCGCTCCAGGTGAAGGAGAACGCCGAGTCGACTATCCATCCGTCGTAGTGAATCCCAAAGTCCACCGAAACAACGTGTTATGGAGGGAAAGCGAGGCGCAACAATCATGCCACGGGTTGTGATTCATTGTTTATTTTCAGCATATGCATGCACAGCCGAACCAGACGAGACACCAAATGTTGAAGGCCGAGAATTTGCTTTCGAAGGTTGTCTGCTCTGCACAGTTTGCTAAGACCTTGCCGGGAGCGAGAGAATATCCTGTGTTCCGGGCGAGACAAGAAGAGCGAATGCAATGCAACGGGCGTTTGCAGTTCCACGACTTGTTCCCAATTTGGTAGATCCCCCTGTTGCAGGTATTGTGGGGCCGACGCCCCGGGCGTTCGGGAGTCGTGCGCCGCAACTTCGTTCACATTGACGCCGGTGGGAAAAGCGTGGCCGGCGCGAGCGCTCAGGTTCGGGTCTTTTTCCAGCTCGGAATAAAACGCTCGCTCGATCGCGCCCACCAGCTCCTCGCTCGTGGTTCCTACCGCTTGCCGGCTGCTCCGAGCATTATGTCGTTTGCTTCCTGCAGCCGCGTGGCGTCCGCACTCGGCGGCAAGGCGGTTGCGAAAGCTCGCCGCCAGGTGTTCGTACGCTTTCGCACGTACTGCGCGATGCAGCGCTCCGCCGCCGCGCAGGCCCTCCGCTTGTTCCTCGTTGACGGTGCCGTCGTCTTGCAGCCCGGCGCCGAGTCGCCCGTCGAGCTTCCGCGTCCCATAGCCAGCGCCGAAAATCCGGTGATGCACCTCCTCGGCGATCTCGGGGAGAATCGCGTCCAAGCACTGCGCGCGGGCCCGGAGTCTGCGGCAGATGCGGCGCACGAGGTTCGGGCGGTGCACCGAGGGCGTTTCGCGGCCTGCCGACGCGGATGGCGTCTCCAAGGAGTTGCTTGCGCACACGACTACGTCCGCGGGATCGGCGCTCGCGGTTGCCGGGCCCTCCGCAAACAACCGCACGCCGTGAAGACGGAGCGCTTTTCCCTCGGCTCCGTCGCGGCAGGACTGGGACACGGTCGCGTCTGCACTTTGGAAGCTCGTCTCGTCTGCGTACTGGTTCAGCCGAAGTCGGTTCGGGTCAAGCGAGTACCGCAGCTCCGCGAATATCATTCGCAGCAGGAAAAGCGCCGATGCGTCAATCAAAACGCTGCAAATCGCCAACCCGAGGTACAGCCAGAAGAGGCCCGGAATTTCGCCGAGGAAGGACCACATCGCTTTATCCCTTCGGCGCGCGTATATTCGTTGAAGGAAGGAGCGAGGATCGCGATCGCAGGGAGTCGCAAATGACGGAGTATGCTAGAAAAAAGTGCGAGGCTAGAGGCCCACCTGGGAGACGCAGTGCTTGCTGGAAGCACCGCGATGCCAACGCATCTACAAGGACAAGCACGAGTGCCCAGGAACACACAAGGCAACCGGTCGGGGGTTCCTACTGCAGGGGAGACGACGAGCGGGCCCCGGACGGGGCACCGGACCACGACCGGGCCCGCACAGACCAGGACCAGGGCCGCACGGACGGCGAAGCGGCCTGCAAGGACGACTTGGGGCAAATCAGGGCCGCCAGATGTGGAATGCCTGGAACGAGAAAGGCCCTGCAAGTGAAGGAGCGGCTGCAGCCTCGGACTTTTATTATGTCCGACGCGGCCGGTAGAATGGCACGCCGTCTGGTCCCGAAAAGAAGCAGCGCCCGGAGAGCGGGGCGAAGCGCAGTCGACCCTCGACTGAAGCGCGAGAACCCGAATAGCGGCACCAAAAGCCGCACGAGGGGGGGTTGGCAACAAAAACACCAGAAGACTAACGCAC